>MQTX01000064.1:878152-1050217 GCA_009735665.1 Angiostrongylus cantonensis | reverse complement strand
TATAACCAAGTCTGTAGGTGTGTGTCTGTCTCTAGATAGTTCTGTTTGTTTGTGTATGTGTACGTGTGAATGCACGTATCCATATTTAGGTGTATATTATATAAATACATATATATAGATGTACTTTTCCAAAAACCGAGTTCTATTTAACCTTGCCATAAATGACCAATATTTCGTTTGTTATACATATGCTTCAACAGAATGGCTCAACACACAGGACTGGTAAAAGGTTTCATTCGGCTAAGGTATCGAAACGTCTCACCAAGCCCCTGTTTGCGTAATAACCGAACGAAATTATATACATATATATATATATTTGTGTAAGTTTGTGAAAAAGACAAGAAACTGCGAATGACGGCAGGTGTTTGAGCGAAAAGACTCCCCGCCTCATCATCCATCTCGTGTTGTGTGCACTGAACATCACAAAACATGGTCAAGCATTCCTCCCATGGACAAGCATTCTTCCAAACGAAATAGATTCATGTGAGATCATCCCGCCAATTAGTGGCTCCCTATTAATGGAAATCTACTCTAACATTAAACAGACGACACACGTCTTTGTGGAGATGCAGAAGAAGGAAAGTGTGAGTGGAGGAGGGTAACGAGGAGGTATGAAACGGAGGACAGCGAAGAAATGGACGACGACGCTCTTCCCGAAACTGAGCAAATTTGGAACAGATGATGCAAAAAAAATGAAGCCCTTAATTTGTTTTTGTACTAAAATATGACAGAAGATCGATAACAACCTCTTGCCACTTTCAACTTCGAGTCTTGAGTAAAAAAGCTGAGCTACACCTCAATGCCGAAGACTGTAATGGGGACGGAACAATTGAGTTGAGCTGAACAACAGACTAAGAGGTGCAATACAGATAAAAGTTACGTTTTATAGAGAGTATTCGCAAACAGCCATTAGTTTTCCAAATTGTCTAGAAATCACAAAAGTGGTATTTCAAAAAATAATGTGGGGCAGGAGATAGCGGAAAGTGTGGTTATGGTGCTATATGTCTGTCCAGATTTACTTCTTTATATCTATGTTTAACTCGGGATTCTTTCACCGGTTTTTCACTATTCGTTCACCCTTCTCTAGAAAAGAACGCCTATAGCGCAGTGGTCAGCGACGCCCTGCAATACACATGGAATCCCTACCCGCGCCCAGGGCCCACCTAGCCTTCCATCCCTCCGGGGTCAGAAAATTGGTACCAGCTTTGTCTGAGAGAATAGCAGCAGCGACTTGTTACTTCGGCAGGCCACCGCGAGTCATAGTAAAGGCCACTCATGCATTCAATCACCTCCAACGATACTTAATGAAGTCGAATGCATCGCGCATCCCTCAAGGATTGATCAACGCCGGGAGCTTTATCCTTTATTGTTATCTCTAGAAAAGGTGGTGACTTTACCAAATTAACTGAAAGTTTTTTAGGAATATTATCGTTAAATAGTGCCCACTAGTCAACAAATGATGGCGTCAACGTTTCAACCTACTCAGACGTTCAGCGATTCTCTGGAAGAGATCGAATCATGACGTTTTAACTCATTGAAAAAGTTTTAGATATGATATCAACATGTGGGAGTTTAAATACAGAAACTGGTGTAAAGAAGATTTGACGAATTCGGCTAGCAAGACGTGCTCCCAGACGCACTGTAACATCTGGGAATATCGATATTTGGTTTGCATTCTAAGAAATTATAACGTAAGATCATCATTAAGCAATCTTGCTTCCACTGCTTTCGATGAACTACACCTACATTAGCGCAGCTAAATTTCCCGCTTCACTTTTTGCAGTAGGACAGCCACCAAGCTGCGGAAGCTGTTCGTCCCTTGAAAGGATGCCTCAGCTTGGACTTCGTAAAGCTGTTGGATCAACGACAGTGGTAATCGTTGAAACAAGAAAGCCTTCGAACCACCTTGAAATGAACCTTCAACATACTTTCGACAAAAACGCTACTTCAGAATAATCGACCCTGTATGTCGTGTTGAACAGTTTAATTCCAAAAATATCTTTAGAATTTGTATATACAAGGAAATTCTCTAAACAATTTGAATAAATCTCGATAAACGAGCTAAAACGATGCTTGGCTTTTATTTACTGCCCATTATTTCTTCATGGTAAGGCAAAATAGGAAGTAAATAAAGTTAAACATTGTGACTTCCACTGCAGCTACAGCTTAACTAGGTGAGATGCCAAGCTGTGCTCTCCAGATTATTGCTATGGACAGATGATTGCCGATATGCAACGTTGGAGCAAGAAAGAACTGACCGAGAGAAACCCAAGGCAACGACCTCGATGATGCTGTGGATTACACATGAACCCCTGGAAAAGGTAAACACGGGTTCGAAGTGCAACTGAGTTCCCGGGTTTTGCTCATATCTCAGCATCAATGTGGTTGAATAAAAACGACGAAAACCTCTCTAGAAAGAAGAGAAAAGACGGTAGGTTTGTTTATACATCTTGCTAAACAACTATTACTATAACTAGCAATCGCTGTAAGTAGTTTTAACATAATTCATATTAGGTGCATATATCGATAAATTCGAAATCTTGTAGACTAAAACATTCTGCTCTATATTCTATTTCTCCCTTCAAAATCTGAATACTGGCCTCCCTCTTGCAGGGAAAATTAGTCCGAAAGCCTGCTCAACGACTTTTGAGGTTGCACAGGTAGGGGATTTTACTCGGAACACAGAACGATCATGAGACAGTTAGGAAACTAACACGGCATCGCTAACCCAACTACGGTCAGTCTGTTTTCTGTCACCTATGAGATGTTCAACACTGAAGCAGTCCGCAGTCTAGCAATACATCGGACACCTGCGTGAGTTGCAGGATTTCGAGAGTGTTCCATAAGGACGATGCCTACTTGATTTTAAATTTTAGCGAACGAATGATTGAAATGCCCAACGCTTTACTATGTTCCAACAACCATCGAGTTTAAGATCTGTCGATGTAGAAGTAACCATTGAATTCTTGAACAATCTGCAAGGTTTTTCGCAAGTTGTATGAATAACTAAATAACTAAACATCGAAAAGTTGAAGATTACGATACCATGTCGTGAAAACCACTCATCGTCACTCCTAAAGCGTGACGCAAAATCGCGAGCGAGATTACGCGGTACTAAATGCCTGCATCGCTATGCGCACAAAAGTTCCGTATTATCCAGCAATTTCCATCAACTAAGTATGCATTTCTAAGCGCTGCCGTCCTATCTGAGTCAAGAATCAAAAAATGGGCCGTGCGTTGAGCAAACCGACCAACTAGGTAAAATGTCGGTCTCTTCGCTTGAATCCGAAAAAAAACGATGTTCATGTTGGAGCAGTCTCAAATTTTCACAAAACGTTTGCAACTCGATTTTTCCGAGACCATTTTATTGTTGCCAAACATGTGTGTTAGCCTCAATTCGTAGGTCTCGCCTTTGCATTTCCGTGTTAATGGCAATGTTTTAAATATGACATGAAATTCGCAGCAACTATTGCTTGAACAGTTACTATTCCTTCTTATTATCGCATGTTCCTGTAATAATGATAATATCCACTGTTTCTCAAGTTGTTTGGCAGTGCCGTAGTACGCACTTTCACCCCTTTCATCCTTAGGAACTTTGACCGCCGTGAACAGTCTCATTATGCAAACCTCTTAGTGCAATCGGAGCTTGTTTGCTATTACTGTCAAAGTTGTCATGCGCACAAAAACATAAAGGGCATGAGGATGTTTACGAGAGCCATCTTCCGCCAGCTGATCCCTGGCCTTGAGAGATCTGGTAACGGTACCAGATGAATGTTTTCGGTAAAGGTGCTGGACCTGTGCCAAGTACCAGTTCGAGAATTATCGTTCTGGTTCGACCTTGTGTATCTCATGTGTTGTTCATGTGGGTTTATCGGACGTACTTGTTAACTGATATTGCACGTGGCCATTATTGTTCATCAATCTTACTTTACCGCTATTACCACAGTTCCGAGTTGCTGAGTTGTCAGTAGCGGCGGGTATCCTCAAATGCTTTCTGTTTGCAACGCCATAGGCAGCATGTGCCATTCAACCCACAATGTGCGCCTTCTCTACAAGACCGCAGGAGGACCAATATATGCGGTGTATCTCTTATACCACTATAATCGGCTTATCAGTTCCGAGTCGCTCTATTTTATGGCTCAAGTTATTTCCTACGAAACGCTAGCACCCATTGATGTTCATACTATACGCTGCAAACATGGTGTTCTCCAAGACCGGCCGCCTGCGTACACAACGTAACGACTTCAAGACGATTTTCTATTAAGATTTAAAACGATTTTTTGCCAGACGAGGAATGCCCAAAACTATCACCTCTGGTAATGCATCCAATTTCCTACTGAACGAACAAATTTTACAAGCTGCAATTCTTCCCGTTATTAAAGAAGCGTCACTAGCAAGTACAATGTCAACGGCGTTCTCTAAGGCGTCATCTGAAGCCAAGCTGTGCTAGTGGGCGTGGCTACGTCCAAGCGAGTGGAGTCGGTCGTAGCGTCAAGGTTCAGGTCACGGGGTCTAGTCCCCAAGCAATGAGACGTGTCCAATAGCACGCTTGGCGGTGTGACTGATGGCTACTTTGTATTCACGATGTGGTCTCGACAAACAATTGCGAAACTGCCGAAGGATCCGCCTATTCCAAACGTTATGTAACGATTGCTACTAACCTGAGTAACCATGACAATTCATCTCAACGTTCTGTTACGATTACACCTGGTCATAGTATTCAGAGCTATCGATATTGTGTGTGTCTTAGCGTGGCCTCATACTAACTACTTCACCACTCCGTTAAAGAAATTGCGCTTTGCTATCAGTTTAACACCTTATTGCTTATATTTCGTAGTTCCTTTGATCGGATGTAACAATTCTTATTATACGGATAACTAGCACATTTAGTTCTACTCATTTTCCTTGTGTCCGTCGCCTACAAAGATCTTCCGGATTTTACTGTTTGCTCGGCTAACTTTTGTGGGTTTTCGGTTACCTTTATGAATGTCATTGAAGACTGGTGCAAGGTGGATGGAAGGCACTAGCCCATCGGGCAGTTTCAAACAGGATTTATCACTTCAAAGTGTTAGGATTTCAACTTTAGGTAATCAAGTAAGTATACATTCCCGCAAGGCTCTAAATGACATGCCCATGGCTAGCTAAAAACTCCATTGCGAAGTCAGGAAATTCGAACCAGACTTTTCGGTGAAGAGCTCTATAATGGCCACAAAATTTCGACGGTTAACCCTGGTGAAGGACCCTTTAGCCCAAATATTTCAAGATTTTAGAAGAATCTACTGGACGAACATTCAGGGATATTCATAAGGAACACCAAAGATCTTCAAGTAACCGCCTAATGTATGCATTGAGACGTTACCGTATTGACGTGGAAAGAATTGGGATCGTTACCGTCTTAATCCCTTTCATTTACCGCTTATATTTCTCAGTAGATTGTTTTTCTTGGAAATTCGAGTGTATTTTGTGAAATCGACTAGTGTTGTTTTCATGATCTGATTAGTCTTCGCCACTCTCGATGAATTGCAGAGTGGGCTGGCTTTGGTCGATGGTGGAAAAAAGGGATGCTTATCCGTAGAGGTTGACCACAACTGCCACCCATTTCTTAATAGTTTGGTTGAAACTGTTCAGCCCATCTGGTGAACGAAACGAGTTTGGTGGACGCAAGCGTCACAACGAGCTTGCATGAGTTCTTATTGGACGCAGAAAACAGTTGCGGCTGCAAGCCGTGGTGGTGGGCCGAGGTAATTTTTCAATTAGATTTTTTTGGGCAAGCCAAGAATAATAACCACAGGTTTATTCTTTGACAAATGTGGACTCTTTCTCGCCTTTAGCGCGATCTCTGAGAGTTCAGCGTCGAGTATACAAAACGAGTCGACAGCAGAGGCCGCCAAGACACCATTGGTAAGACGATAGAATTTCAGCTGGAGTTAACCAGCGTAAGTGATAAGTGAAATTTTTGAATTAAATAATACAATCTGTTATATAACTACGAATCCCCCTCATATGAGTGATCTCGAGCCGGTTAGTCGCAAGGCTACGCGGCGCCACCCCAAGTGGCGGATAGGGGTTTAATCGCGGAGCAAAAGCGGTCTTTCCATCCCTGAGACACAGGTGGATCCAGGGGACGATTTCTCTTTTCCTGTTACGCCGATCTGCCACATTCTTTCAGTGTTGTCAAGGCTATTCATTCATGGCATTTGCGTGGGTGCGTTCTCGTTTATGCCGATTATACTTTGCGAATCAATTCGGCCGAAAGCTTGCAATCAAGTGCCAGGGAAATATATGGGGGTCGGTGAGGAGTCGCCTCCAACAAATAAGCTCCATCTCCCTTCTGGGAGAGCTTGGCAAGCTACCCATGAATATACCCATCCACCAAGTCCAGAGCCAAGGCAAGCTATACGTGGCTGCCAAAGAGCTAAACACAAAAAAATGGGCCACATTCCCTTGACCCCGAAAGAGCCCCCAATTCGGCAGTGTTGGCTAGGGCGAATACGGAGAGGCTGCTAAAATCTCGGAGCCAAGAGAAGCTGCCTGGATTACAAAGAATTATGGCGACCACCTGTACCTTCAATGCACGTGCACTCGCATCTGAGTCCTCGATAGAAGACTTGCTCATGCAAGCAAGAAGGATGAGGAACGGAGTCATCGGCCTGGCCAAAACGAGACGACGCCACCCATTCAACGCCGTCTGTGACACTGGAGAAGAACGTAGAGGAGTCGGCGGCGTCGGCGTTCTCGTCAACACGAGTATGTTCATGAACATCGATTCATTCGAACAGCTTACAACCCGAATCGGACGTTTACGATTAAAAAGATGTGGATCAATAGCGGCTTTGGCAATTATAGCCGTTAAGCACCGATATCAAACTATGGCGAAAAAGAAGTCGAAGCGTTCTATATGGACTTGGAGGAGCTCCACAGAGAAGACCATACATTCTACGAGGTCATCATTGGAGATTTCAATGCCAAAATTGGACCAAGGAGAACGCCTGAGGAACGTCACATTGGGACCCACCGATTAGAATGGAGCGAACAGGGTGAGCGGCTATCTGAGTTTATCATGGCGACAAAGACCATCCATGGTAACTCGCAATTCCAGAAGTCCCACCCTCGACCTTGGGCGTGGGAGTCTTCCGATGGAGATACCATGACGAAATAGAGCACATCATAGCTAATAGAAGGTTTTGCCTAACCGATGTCGCTGTTGTCTCAAAATTTTACACGGGTTCAGACCACCGCCTGTGCAAAATTTCGTCTCTCGCAAAAAGCAGAAAAACCGACCAAATTCAAAAACCGAAGCCCCAGGACCACCGTAAACTGGGAGTTGTTCAATTCGTTAGTCGGTTTTTGGATAGATGCCGTTGTCGATAAAATGGACGAAGAATAGAATCGCCTCATACAATATCACGTTAGCGCTATGAAAGCTGAGAGTTCTAAAGTCACCAAGAGACGTCTGTCTACAGAACACTCGCCGGCGTGTAATTGCACGAGCTGCAGGCAACCGCGAACTAACGTCCGAACCTGCGAAGCAATGCAGACAGGCCATAAAAGATATTAAAGATAGAAGAGCAGCAATAATGGTCGAAGCTGCAAAGGCTGGAAAAAGCCCACCGAACCGTGGCCAATTATAGGACCAAGATAATTGCACTTCGATGTCCAAACGGAACATTTATAGCGTCCGGAAAAACATTTGTGAAAATCATTCACGAATACTACTCAGATCTCTTCGATAGCCACGTCCACCTGCCGTCATATGAAACAAAGGAGGACGGACACGTCGTACCACGGCGTTTCCCTTCCGAAATCCGACATGCCATTTCGTCGGTGAAAAATCGAAGAGCACCAGGTTTGGACAGGATAAGATCAGAACACCTGAAGAACCTTCCGCCAGTAAACACACCGGCTCACCTCTTGACACGTTTAGCAAGACTGTGTTACTGTTCAAAAAGTTTGACCTACGCGATATCGGCAACTATCAGACAATCTGCGTGCTGTCTATCGGCTACAAACTTTTCACTCGAGTCATTCTAAACTGGATTGGCAGAACATTGGAGGAAGGATAGCTGTGTGGACAAAAAGGGTTTCGAAAGGGATTTAGTACGATGCACCACATACACACAATAACAAGACTCATTTAAGCATCGCTAGAGTACAAAGGACCGCTCTGTCTCACTTTCATCGACTTACACAAGACCTTTGATTCAATCGAGATAGAAGCAGTCATTGAAAGATCTGATAGCCAAGGAGTCCCTACTCAGTACATAATAATTCTTCGTGAGCTGTACACAATTTCACACTTAAAATTTCACCGTTCTACAACGATATTAACGTTGGCGTCAAAAGGAGAGTTAGGCAAGGCGATACCATCTCGCCAAAATTATTTACCGCCACCCTCCAGATTCGAACATCGGAATGCGATAATATGGGAGTGAAAATAGATGGTTCGCAGTTACTTCATCTTCGCTTTGCTGCTGACATCGTCCTTCGAGCACCAAACATTGGCCAAGCGGAACGCATGTTTGCCGACTTTGATAAGGCCTGTGGAAAGATTGGTCTTGGACTAAATCTCAAAAAACGATGTTCATTAAGAACGGATTGGTTTCGTATGCTCCATTCATGCTCAACGGAACGAAAATGTCCGAGTGCTCCAGTTATGTCTATCTAGGTCGGGAAATCAATGTGATCAACAACTTAGCTCCAGAGCTGAGCAGAAGAAAACTAGCGGCTTGGGGAGCATTCAATAGCATCGAGGATATACTGAACACCCGACTCCGGGCGCACCTTTTCGACTCAACGGTTTTTCCTGCCCTAACGTATGCGTCAGAAACCTGGTCGTTGCGTAAGCAGGATGAAAGATCACTCAGCGTTATCGAACGCGCAGTCGAAAGGACCATGGTAGGAGTATCCCTCTTCACACAAGTAATTGTTGGTACCCGAAGCCCCGACCTGTGTCAACGATCAAGAATCAAAGATGCCGTTCTATACGCCAAGTAGTCGAAGATAAAGTGGGCCGAGCACGTTATGCGTATGAATGATAATCGATGGACCAGAGTTGTTAGTGACTGGATTCCTCGGGATGTCAAACGTACTGCAGGAAGACCACTGACCCGATGGTCAGAGTCCTTCACGAAGAGCCTAAAAGGAAGATGTGATGCTCGACGGGTCCCTAGAGTTAGCAGAAACCACTGGGCTACTCTTGCACGGGGCAGGCAAAAATGGAGGATTTACTGGCGCCCGCTCGAGTCAGGCGACGATCAGCGAGACTACAGGTGATACAGGTGGTATGTTCATAGCTGCATTTACAGCGTTTCATAGCTGCAACTTACTTCATTTGAAATGAAGGGCAGGATAAACGGGACTTTTTTCGGTAGAGTTGTCGTTAGGGGGCCCAGAATTTCCCCTACACCAATCTCGAGCTACACTTTCGTAGCCATTACAAATAACTATTTGCCCTGCCAAGTTCCGAGACTCCTCTGTTTGCTCTCTTGCCGTGCACACGTTGGTTATTGTTCGAAACATGTTTCTTACAAGCGCCCTTTTCGTGTGAGAGGGCTGAGAGGAGAGGTAATGAACCAAGATGTTGTTTGGTTCTTGGCTTTCGACACCATTTCGTAATGGTAGTCTTTTTCTGACAAGTTAATTTGCACGTTAAGAAATGGGAGTCAGTTTTCTCCTGGTTTCCCTCTAGTGAATTTAATATACCCTGACTGCTCGTCCAACAACTCGAAACATTTGTCCATTTTCTCTTGTGTTGAACAAAGGGCAAAACAGTCATCTATATATCTGCAGTAGAGTGACGGCCCGAGATCGGTCACTGGTGCTTCCACGTTACACATAAATGCAATGGCGAGACTTGGTGCTTATGGTTGTCCCATTACCATCCATCTTATTTGAGCGGAGTACTTTCCGGGCCAGCTTGTTCGTGAATAAAGAATAAAATAACACCTCACGTTTGCTCAGCAAAAATACGAAGAATTACTTGATCAATGCCGACGTTAATAGAAAGTCGGTCGTGGGATTTATTACGAGGCGTATAAACTATGAACTCATTGTTCCGTTTCTCTGTTGTGATCACAGAACTGCGTTTCTCTATTTGGGAAATGGTCGAATGGTCTCTGAAAGATTAAAATAATAGGATTCATCGCGATAGTAAAGGATAAAGGATAAAGCTCTCGGCGTTGATCAATCCATGAGGCTTGGGCCATACATTCGACTTCATCAAGTATCGTTGGAGGTGATTGAATGCATATCTGGCTTTTAGAATGACTCGCGGTGGCCTGCCGATGTATCGAGCCAGTGCTGCTATCCTCCCAGACGAGTCGGGTACTAATTCACCGACCCCGGACTGATGGAAGACTTGGTGGGCCATGGGCGCAGGAATCGATTCCACGTGCGTGCCGCAGTGGCGCCTCCAACCACTGCGCCACACGCGCCCATCGCGGTAGTATGGCGCTTAAATTTTGTTTGCTACTATACATGGAGATCCTGCCATAAATCCTCACTCATGGGGCCAATTTTTGAGCCAACCTATTTTCTGGCCATAACGTCTTTATTGTTCACGGAAACGTGTTCATTGCTCAGAAGAATAGGCTTTCTGCAGAGTTCTAATGTTAAGTGGCTGGTCATATTAGTGGGTTAATCTGACTTGTTCGAGGGACTCCAGGCTGTCGGCTTCTACCCGCCCAATTTTTCATTCGCCAGTTGCCAGACATTCATTAACTAATTTCGGGCGTTATGATCACCGTCGATGACAGCGAGTTCTCCACAATGTTCTTGAGCTTCAGTGCTGCGAAAAATTGTTTGTCATGAATCTGAAGCAAACGTTGCATCGTAAACTTTTCTACGGTTTCCTCGCTAAGAACATGCTTAGCGAGAACATTTTTAACGGCTTTATACTAATGTTTGATTCAACATAAAAATGCCGAGTTTGCTTTTTCACCATTGTTTTGGTATCCTCGATTGCACACTGAGAAACGCTACAGTCAGGAAAAACGTAAAAGCTGACAGCGGGATCCCACGCTTTGAGTGTGTTGTTTTCGAAAAGAGAGAAGATCAGCAGAAGTTTTACGAAAACACAACATAGTATTGTGCCTATTTTAATAATAAAACAAATCTAAAACCTGTTGTAGTAAAACGTTTAATGCTTCTCACAGAACGATTTGAATGTGAAACATACATTGTATTCGATCCCGATTTCTCTTGGATGCCTTTAATGACGTGTCTCTTGGACACCTTTAAGGACGTGTCTGTTGGATACCTTTGAGCACGTATCCTTTAAATACCTTCAAAGATATGGTTTTTTTCAATTCTAAGCATTCGATTGAACAAAAAATGGACGAGCGCGACCACAAGTTAAACACGTACAAGAGGTGCTCTCTATCGCAAGTTGTCAAGAGTAACAAGATAAGTTCGGAGTGTTGTTGTTGTTTTAATCGTAAGTACATCTGTTATCGTCGTTCACTACTCAATCGTTGTTTCGCCCAGAATAATTCTAGGGGATTTGTACGAATAAGCTATTAAATTGCCAAACACATTCCATTACGCTATGCATTTACACACTTTTCCGAATCGTACTTCTTTACATGTACATACAGTGACCGTAACTGTAGCATTTTATATTTCTTGAGGTGTCTTCGTTTCTCACACTTTTTGCGCATACTGGATAAATCATCCTCTGAACAAAAGCACCTCTTCACTAGTTTTTCCCTTTTTGGATGCCTAGTGCAGATGCAATCTGTTAAGGCACAATGTTAACCTTCTGTTTTCTCCGTGCTGTAATTTTTCATGACAGGGGTATGGTGTGAAGTTCAACCATAACGATGCTGGGATTTACGCAAAACTTTACGGGCCTCCTTGACGCAGTGCGTAATGCACCAGCCCTCGGAAAGGGAAATCGTGGTTCGATCTAGCCTGGGGTCCAAGTTTTGTAAATATCTCAGCATCTTTGTCGTTGAATTTCACATTCAAGGCATAATTTCTTCCATCAGAAACATTGATTAGAGACATTTTAGTGCTCAATGAAGATACCATTTAGAAGTAGCGTTACAAATGCTGTTTCCGAAGTGCTCAAAAGGAAACACTTAGATCAGGCGCTCATCTTTATGTAATACTCAACACAACGTGGGGTTACTTTAGACTGAAAAATGATGGCAAAAGCATACTCACATGTGCTGAAATGGACCCATAACTCAGTATTCTGCTTTTCATGAGTTGATGGTCTGATTTCAAAAGCTGAATCAGCACAGCCTTCTTGTTATCTTCCATCGACTTAAATCACTACGGCTTTGAAGCAGGTGAAGGTTTTAGCCTAATAAATAAGGCTACGTGGTAATCGGTTTACAAAAATGTGCTGAAACTTTATTTCAAAACCGACTTTTCTTTAACCTCGGTATTACTAATCAACATGTATTCCTTCCTTGATAAGCTTACACGCGCAACTATCAACGATCAGCATCCTGCAATAAAAACGCATTCGAGAAATGGTCCGGTGAGAAAGACACAACTCGATTCGATGGCGAAAACACCACATCGAGACGAAGAAGAATCGTGGACTATCAACTCGGATCGTTGGCTCTTATGAAGACGAAGGCGTTGAAACGTTTATCGAATAAGTATCACATATCAACCTCGTGTAGGCTTATCAAAGAAGGAATGTATGCGTTGAAACTGTCTAACTTTTACTAGCCGCCTGTTTTCTTTTATGGCAGAGTGTTATGTGAGAGACAACTCCAAGAATACTGAGATGTTAGCAAAACCCGGAACAAAGCTAGGGCCTTGGTTGGTGCCGTGGATACCATGTGAGCCCCGGAAAGGATAATCACAAGTTTGAAGCTCACCTGAGCTTCTGAGTTTTGCTCATATCTTAAAATAATTGTAGTTTGTCGTCATAGTAGAGCTAACGAAGGTAATTGAATGATGTCCATAGCTATGACTAGGGAAATCGGCATCGAAAAGGAGGACGGGTATAAACATAGCATATATAGGGCTACCCTATTTTCTGTTCAGAGTTGATAATGGCGTAATTTTAAAGAGCTGAGTTGAAATTGTGAGCACCAAAATTACGAGGGACGAGGGGTTTACAATCGAACGATTTCAGCTTTTACATCAAGTCCGTGTTTTTGTTGCATTAGCATTCGATTTGTTGGGAAGATTCTTCAACGTGGATGCTTTCTCAGCCAAAAGTAGTGTTATCGCTTCATCTACCTGCAGGTCCAGATGCATATTCACGTTCAGATGCATGTGAAGGTGCATACAGGTGTATGACCTAGTAAGTTGCGTATTAGTGTACCCTTCCAGGCTCTGAAGAAGGCGATTCTGCCGAAACGCCAGCTACGATTGTGTTGTATGTGTGTTATTGCATGGAAGTAAACGTATGCTGTTTAACAACCTCGCGATTGCTAAGAGAGAAAACGACGAATTCATAATCCAATGCCGAGGTTAGTAGAAAGTCGATCTTGGGTACAAATAGGTAATCGTTGATCACTAAATATGAAATGCATTAAATTGGTGAGAGCCAGATAGCAGCTCATCCTTGCAAGCTTGCCATTCCATTTAATCAGCATACCTACTACAGCTCATAAAACGTTATTTAGGTTGTTGTCTTGTGAACTAGGGTGAGTATGAGAGTGATTACCTCCCATGTTGAGCGCTGCGCACCCTGATTGCCACACCCAACTTTTAAAAAACTAAGAGGGAAATCAGGGACATACGAAAAAAGCAGCTATATTTTAGTTTAATTCTTAAGCATACATGCTAATCGATGTATCGCCACATGTCGTTGGTGTTCCAGAACTTCATGTAGAAAGTTTTGACTTTATCTTCGTCATAGCTCGATGTTGGTGAGTAGATGACAAAGATTTTCAAAGCCACAGTTGATCCACATCTCTTTAACCGTAAGCGTCCAATTCTGGTTGTGATTTGTTGGAATAAATCGGCATTCATGGAAATCGTGTTGTATCGAAAAGAGAGCCGACGCTGCCGAATCCTCTGTTGTCGCATGTTCCGCGGAAGAGTTCTCCGGTGTCATAGACGGCGTTGAGTGTGTGGCATCTTCTCGTCTCAGTCAATGCGATGACGCCGTACTTTATCCCTCTTGCCTGCATGATGAACTCTTCTGTCCTGGACTCAGATGTAATTTAGCATGCATTGTAGGGACGATTCGTCATCTTAGTTCTTCGCTCTTTAAAGAACCTGGAATGGCCTTGAGATTTTAGTAGCCTTTCCGAACTCGTCCCATCCAACGCCGTCGCATCGGGGATTTTTCGGCGTCGAGAATAAGGGCCATTTTTCTTTATTTTGCAGTGTTTAGCATTTGATACTCACGTATAGCGTGCAGAGTTCTGGACGTGGAGGATGGGTATGCTCACGGATAGCCTACCATTCTTTTCCAGAGAATTAGTTGTTGGAAG
This sequence comes from Angiostrongylus cantonensis, assembly GCA_009735665.1. Taxonomy (NCBI): domain Eukaryota; kingdom Metazoa; phylum Nematoda; class Chromadorea; order Rhabditida; family Metastrongylidae; genus Angiostrongylus; species Angiostrongylus cantonensis. The sequence goes on along the minus strand of MQTX01000064.1, from coordinate 1,035,809 downwards.
CGACTCAGAACCGCCTCCCATGTACTTCTCTATTACTTGATTGCAGGCTTTTGACCGAATTGACTCGAGGAATGCAATCTGCATAAATGAGAACACACCCGTGCGCGTATTTACGAATTCGTTTTCGTAAACGCAAGTAGTATGTGCCAAATATCCTGCGGAGCAAACTGTGTCTAAGAGAAGCATGCAGTTGATTTTGGGTGGCGATCATCCCTTATCCTCACTGTTGCCTGATGACTAACCAGAATGAGATCTGTCTATGGGGAAGATCCGTGGCTTGGTTCTCACATGCACCTTGGAGAGCGCTTTTCGAACTACAATTTTTCCAACGATGACCTTCGTAGTCATAGTGAACTCAAGCACTTTCACACTTCATTTACGCTATTTCATTCTGGGCACGTACTTACGTTAAGTTCTTCGAAAAATTGTAGTTCGAAAAGCGCTCTCCAAGGTGCATGTGAGAACCAAGCCACGGATCTTCCCCATAGACAGATCTAATTCTGGTTAGTCATCAGGCAACAGTGACGATAGGGGATGATCGCCACCCAAAATCAACTGCATGCTTCTCTTAGACACAGTTTGCTCCACAGGATATTTGGCACATACTACTTGCGTTTACGAGGACGAATTCGTAAATACGCGCACGGGTGTGTTCTCACTTATGCAAATTGCATTCCTCGAGTCAATTCGGTCAAAAGCCTGCAATCAAGTAATAGAGAAGTACATGGGAGGCGGTTCTGACGTCGTCTAAACGACTTATTTGACGATAATGTGTGTAGAATGTCTCAAATTGTAAGTCAAAAATCTACGAATACTGTGCATTTTTCTAGTTCTTTTCAAATATTATGAACTCAGTTTAACTGGGACTTCCATTAGAAGCTTCCGATGACAGCATGCGTGAGCGGTAAGTGCAGATACACACCGTAGACCTTCCGTGTCTAGGCAGTGAATACTGGATTTGACATAGAGGAAGGAAGAATGATGCCCAAAGATTTTAGCGCTCTAATGTTCATTTCTTTGTACACTACGATTACGGTGGAGTATAAAAGAAGATGGAAATCTTTCTTTTAACTGTTTTTCGAACGAGAGATAACCATAGCTAGCTTGCCACGCAGGCAGAATTTTACAGCCCTGAAGCATTTCCGGCGCATCGATTATAGCAATGTCAAATGTGTCACCTGTAGTCCCGTTCATCGTCGAGTGACTCGAGCCGGCGCTAGTAAAGCCTCCATTTTTCCCTGTCGCGTGCAAGAGTAGCCCATTGGGTTCTGCTCGCTCTAGTGACTCGTTGAGCATTACACTTTCTTTTTGGCTTTTCGTAAAGAACTCTGGCCATCGGGTCAGTGGTCTCCCCGTAGAGCGTTTAACATCACGAGGAATCCATTCAGTAACCGCTCTTGTCCATCGATTGCCATTCATACACATTACATCTCCGGCCAAACGTATCTTTCTTTGATCGTTGACGCAGATCGGAGCTTTGGATCCCTTTCCTTGCTTGCGTGACACGGGATACTCGTATCGTCACTTCGATAGCGCGTACAATAACGCCGAGTGATTTTTCATCCTGTTTACACAGCGACCAGGACTCTGACGCATGCGTTAACGCAGGAAGTACCGTTGAGACGAAAAGGTGGGCTTGGAGTCGGGTGTTTTCGTTCTCCTCATTACATCCTCGATACTCTTGAAAGCTTTCCAATCCGCTCGTTTCATTCTGCTCAACTCTGGAGCTAAGTCGTCAAACATGTTGATATCCCGGCCTAAATAGACACAACTGAAGCGTTTGGAGATATCTTGGTTGCGAAATTTTTGTACAGCTCACGAAGAATCTTTATGTACTGAGTAAAGACCCCTTGACTGTCAAGTGCCTCCATGACTCCTTCTGTCTCAATTGAGTCTAAGGACTTCTTTAAATCGATGGAAGTGAGACAGAGCGGTCATTTGTACTCTAGCGATGCTTAAATGAATTATTGTGTGGATGTGTTCCATCATAACAAATCCCTTTCGAAACCCTTCTTGTTCACATAGCTGTCAATCGTCCAGTGCTCTGTCAATCCTATTTAGAATGACTCGAGTGAAAAGTTTGTAGACGATACACAGCACGCAGATTGGGCGATAGTTGACTATATCGCGTAGGTCACCCTTCTTGAACAATAACACAGCCTTGCTGGTGTTTCATTGAGTAGGGACGTTCTTTTCAGACATGTAACTTGTGAAAAGCTGAGCCAGTGTGTTTGCGAGGACTAGCGGAAGGTTCTTCAGGTGTTCTGATCTTATCCTGCCCTGACTTGGTGCTGTTCGAATTTTCACCGACGAAATGGCATGTCTGATTTCGGAGGGGAAAAGCCGTGGTACGACGTGTCCATCCTCCTTTGTTTCATATGACGGCAGTTGGACGTGGCTATCGAAGAGATATGAGTAGTATTCGTGAATGCTTTTCACAATTGCCTTTCTGGATGCTGTAAATGTTCCGTCTGGGCATCGAAGTGCAATTACCTTGGTCTTATAATTGGCCACGGTTCGGTGTGTTTTTTCCAGCCTTTGCAGCTTCGACCATTATTGCTGCTCTTCTATCTTTAATTTCTTTTATGGCCTGTCTGCATTGCTTCGCAAGTTGGGACGTTAGATCGCGGTTGCCTGCAGCTCGTGCAATCATACGCCGGCGAGCGTTTCTGTATACAGACGTCTCTTGGTGACTTTCGAACTCTCAGCTTTCATAGCGCTAACGTGGTGTTGAAAGAGGCAATCGCATTCTTCGTCGATGTTATCGGCAACGGCATCTATCCAAAAACCGACTAATGAATTGAATAACTCCCAGTTTACGGTGGTCCTGGGATTTCGGTTTTTGAATTTGGTCAGTTTTTCTCTTTTCTGCGAGAAACGGAAATTTCCACAGGCGGTAGTCTGATCCCGTGTAGAATTCTAAGAAAACAGCGACGTCGTTTAGGCAAAACCCTCTATTAATTATGATGTGGTCTATTTCGTTGTGGTACTCTCCATTGGGAGATTCCCACGTCTATCGTTGACGGTGAGGCTTCTGGAATTGCGAGTTACCATGGATGGTCTTGGTCGCCATGATAAACTCAGATAGGCGCTCACCCTGTTCGTTCCATTCTAATCCGTGGGCCACAATGTGACGTTATTCAGACCTTATTCTTGGTCCAGTCTTGGCACTGAAATCTCCAATGATGACCTTGAAGAATGTATCGTCTTCTCTGTGGAGCTTCTGCAAGTCCATATAGAACGCTTCGACTTCTTCTTTGTCATAGTTTGATGTAGGCGCGTAAACGACGAAGATTGTCAAAGACAGTATTGATCCACATCTTTTTAATCGTAAACGTCCGATTCGGATTGTAAGCTGTTCGAATGAATCGATGTTCATGGACAAACTCGTGTTGACGAGAACGCCGACACCGCCTACGCCTCTACTGTCGCATGTTCCGAGGAAGAGTTTTTCTCCAGTGTCATTGACGGCGTTGAATGGTGTTCTTTGTTCTCTTCACTACATCCTCGATGCTCTTGAAAGCTCCCCAAGCCGCTCGTTTCCCTCTGCTCATCTCTAGAGCTAAGTCGTTCATCACATTGATTTTCTGACCTAGACAGATATAACTGGACCATTCGGAGATATTCGTTTCGTTGAGCGTGATTGAGGCAAACGGCGTCGTCTCGTCTCGGCCAGGCCGATGACGTCGTACCTTATCATTCTTGCTTGAATAAGCAAGTCTTCTATCGAGGACTCGGATGCAAGTGTACGTGCGTTGTAGGTGCAGATCGTCACCATAGTTCTTGATCCAGGCAGCTTGCATTGCCCCTGAGATTTTAGCAGCCTCTCCGTACTCGTCCTACCCAACGCTGCGAAATCGGAAGCTCTTTCGGGGTCAGGGGATTGAGGACCGTTTTTTTTTACTGTGTTTAGCATATTTGATACCCACGTATAGCTTGCTGGGCTCTGAACGTGGGGGCTGGTTACACTCACGGGTAGCTTGCCAAGCTCTCCCAGAGTGGACATGGAGCTTATTTGTTGGAGGCGACTCCTGACCGCCTCCCATATACTTCCCTGTCACTTGTTTGCAGGCTTTTGGCCGAATTGACTCATAGAATACAATCCGCATAAGGCGAGAACGCACCCACACACGCATGCATGAATACGCCTAGCAAATGCAGAAAGTAAGTGCCAAATCGGCGCAGCAGAAACAGGGAATTCATCCCCTGGATCCACCTGCGTCTGAGGGAAACAAAGGTAGCTTTTGGTCTGCGATTAACCCCCTATCCGCCACCTGTGGACGCGCCACGTAGCCTCGTGACTAACCGGCTCGAGATCCCTCATGTGAGGGGGATCCGTGGACATATATACATATATACATATATACATACATATATACATCCATATATACATACATATATGCGTACACATATGCATGTATATACATGCATATATACAGACAAACACATACATACATACATACATACATACATACATACATACATACATACATACATACATACATACATACATACATACATACGTAGCAGTCCGACACACCCAGGAACACATCCCAGCCGTGATGAAACGGTAAACCGTTGGGAGGCATGACGAGGATAGTAACTTTTATCTCAAAATCATCTCCGTTATCTTATACCTTCGTGGTCTCTTCGCTTTTAACCGAGTGTTCTGCTTGACTTAAGGCTTCCCAATTAGGCACTCCTTTATACCGATGCAGAGTACCGTACCCGTTTTGCCAACATGGTCGTCCTCAAACGTTTTGCAAGTGGTCATGTACACAAAACGACGTTCATGTAGCTCTTGGAAGAGTCTTGTAGTGTTCGGTGAAGTTTCAACCACTGCTATCGATTTCTTGAAACCAGTCCTTTCTAGACAGCGTTTTGTTGAAAAGCCTATTTCGTCTGAAATAAGTAGCAGATGAACAGGACCTTATGCTGGCTAGAGTAATCGTTTTGGGACGTGTTTTTTCCTCTAAACCAATTCCAAGCAGCTACCGTTTCGTAGTCATTGGAGGGAACATATCTACAAGAAGAGATGGACAAATGTTTTCGTTTGTTGAGCGAACAGTCAGTTTACTAAAATTCAACTGAGGAACCACAGAAAAAGTGTGAAGAGTGGCTAAAAAGGCTGTTTCCAATGCGGGTGGGATTAAGGTTTCAAGTTTTTCTTTTAATTACAGAAATGTTTGGCCCACTAGACTAAACTTCAAATTGATCTTTCCAGGCTTTGGAGAAGGTGAAATCCGTGGAAACGATAGTTTGTGTGAAACACAATGCAAGAACAACCTCGTATGAATTCATGAAGAAAACAGTAAATTGCAGATGTTTGCGTCCAAAAGAAAGTGCCCAACGGAACGCAGTGATAATGTGCCCGAATTCGTTGTTGGTGTTTGGGCATTCTTCCCTTCTATTGTAAATGTTATTATCTATTTTTTCATTTGCCCACTTTTCTTAAAACGGTAGAGCAAAGCCTCTTCTGTAGGTCTAACATGTTCTGGTATTTTCGATTACTCTAATAATCCAAAAATTGTCGGTTGTTGTTAAAAAGCAAGCGCATAAGTGTAAATGTCAAATGAGAAATGATATCAATCAGAACTAAGCTGAGGTATTCGCAAAACGTGGACCTCGGGATAGATCGAACCATGATTTTCCTCTTCGGAGGCTCGTACGTTACACATCAGAGGCCTGAGGGCCTCCGTGGCGCAGTTTTCGCATAATGCCCTGCCGTGTAAAATGTGATAGGCATAGGCAGTAAATAAAAAAGTAAAACACAGATGATATCTGTTTATATTGTTGAGTTTACACGAGGTTGGTACGAGATGTTTATTCGGCTAACGTTTCGGCATCTTCGTCTTCATCAGAGCCGGCGAGCCTTGTCGATGATCCACAGTTGTTCCTCTTCTCGATGTGGCGTCTTCGTCTCGCATTGAACCGGATCTTCCTCATTTGAGCATCTCGAATGAACCGAGCATACCCGCGACGCTGTTTCACACTCAGTTCAATGATAATCATCAGTGTATAGTATTAAAAGTTCACGACATGTTCTCAAATCTGATTTGACAAAAACACACGATTTGTGGTTAACACTAACTTGAACATATCGAAGAAGCTGTTTTTACAATACAATTTCCGTTGTGATTTTATTTACAGACCCTCTCCTAACTATGTTCAATGATGACGATAATGAATCGCACGAAGGAAAATGGTTCTCTAAGTGGGGAACTTCTCGCGAAGTGACTATCTATATCAGCAACCATTATGAAGTAGTAACGTTATTGCTTTTCCTCTTCTCTTGATTCCATAGAAGAGGTTCTTCGATATGTGCAAGAGAAAAAATATGCACCATATGGGAGGTGTATGCCTTTGGCTGATTCCACGTCATAAGATACCATTGATTGAAAGAAGATACACATTTTCCTTCTTCCTTACAAACTACATTACACCTATTTCCACCTGTAGGAGAAAAACTTGTGAAGTTCTCTTTCCTAAGAAACTACTGATGCGTTTTCACTTCGTAACACATTGATGGTGTGGCATTAATGTCGTGTACGCCAACCATTAATGGATAAAGGAGCTAAGTGCAATCCTAGGCTGTAGACCAAATGAAGAGGGCGCTATCTTCATCTGTGCCGTCGAATCCCACTTTCGAAAAAACAGGAGTTCTTAAGAGGATTAAAGGATAAATATTATAATAATATTATAGTAAAGTAGCACGAGTGATTGCCTGTTGTTAAAGCAATTCAGTGATCATCTGTGCAGTTGGTCATTCCAGTGCAGTCTCCCAGACGGATTCACGTATCGGTGGTGTCTAGGTTTTACCAATCATTATTAAGTAATTAAATGCAATTAATACAGCATAAAAGTCACATTACTTAAGAGTATTTGAGGAGATATACTTAGGGCCAATCCGTCAAATATGCCCTTATGTCTGTCGCGGGTGGATACGAAGCAATTGGTGTTCTTGGTCTTTTTTGCAATGAGGAATGAAGATGGAATATACATAGGCGAAATAAAGCGATCTTCTTGACATGTTGGGAACCAGTTAACACTTGCGGTTTCAATGTGAAGCTGTTAATCAAATTCTAAGCAATCAGTGGGTTTCCTCTTGAACCAGCATTCCACTCCGCTGTACAGCATTGTTTCTCAAACTTATACTCCTATACAACTATTTTGTACCAGACAAGGAAACGTTCATTGTGGATTTTTCTATGGTATCGATTGTAGGTTCTATGCGCTTCACACATACAATAGCTAAGTAATTTTCTCTTTAGACCATTTTTCCAGAGAAGGAGATTTACAGGTGTTTAATGGCTGTACTCGATGAGCAATCCTCGTGTCAAAGGTAAAGTATTATAGCTTTCGCCTTAGATTTTAGCAAAAAAATGATAAACAGCTATAGTGATTGGAAAAACAGAGCTCTCCAATGAATTTTCTTACCCTTTCTCTCAACGTTGGAGACTGTGACCCTTTCTGTATGGGTAGATGGAAGTGGTGTGATTGCTTGTCATTTCAGAGATTCACAAACAAATGAATTACAGTCGGCATAGAGATGATTTCAATTTGAGGAACGTCTCCATCCAGGAATGAAATGTACTGTTAGATGAGCAATCCTCGTGTCAAAGGTAAAGTATTATAGCTTTCGCCTAAGATTTTAGCAAAAAAATGATAAACAGCTATAGTGATTGGGAAATGTCTCACTTTGAAGAAAATCCAACTTTAAAACAGAGCTCGTTGAGGAACGTCTCCATCCAGGAATGAAATGTACTGTTAAGTTAACATCGACCTTTGCTCTGCTGTTTTTTTAAAATATGAAGTGTTTTCTCTTGTTGTGTTGTTCGCCGTAGCGTGAAGTACTTACCTTTCTTGCGTCGCCACTCGTAGCACAAGTATTTTCTTGTAATAGTACCCAGGATCGACTTTCTATTAACATCGGAATTGAATTATGAATTCGTCGTTTTCTCTCTTAGCAATCGCGAGGTTGTCAAACAGCATACGTTTACTTCCATACAATAACACACATACAACATAATCGTAGCTGACGTTTAGGCAGAATCGCCTTCCTCAGAGCCTGGAAGGGTACACTAATACGCAACTTACTAGGTCAAACGTTTCGATGAGACATACAGAAGGCTCAGACTGCTCATTCAATAATTCAAGGCATTTGTCCATCTTCTCCTGAGTAGAGAAGATGACAAAACAATCATCTATATACCTGCAGTAGAGTAGTGGCCGGAGGTCGATAACCGGGGCTTCCACTCCAGAGATAAACGCAATGGCAAGGCTTGGTGCCAGTCGCTGTCCCATTGCCAGCCCCCTCATTTGTGCGTAGTATTTCCCAGACCATCTGAAAATCGAGCAGTTTAGGCACTCCTTTAAGAGAGCCATAAGCTGCTGGATAGACAAGCCATGCATTTTTATTTTTCCTTCATGTTCAACTAGAAGTTCGAAGATGGCTTGCATTGCGGAGTTATTCGATACCTTGGTGTACAGCGCGCTAACGTCGAACGACTCCATCACGTCGACTACGTCGTCGACTTGCGAAACAGTGCAGCCAGGCGATAAAAGACGATCTTAAAGAGAGGAGAGCAGCAGTAATGGTCGAAGCTGCAGAGGCTGGGAAAAGCATTCACAAAGCCCCCGAAGCTTCGCCAATTACAAGAACAAGATGATTGCACTCCGGCGATCAGACGGAACAATAACAGCGTCCAGAAAGGCAATGGAGAAAATCATCCACGATTACTACTCAGATCTCTTCGATAGCCGCGTCCACCTCCCGTCTTATGAAATATGTTGTACCACCGGTTCTCCCTTCCGAAATCCGACATGTCATTTCGTCGGTGAAAAATCGAACAACACCAGGTCCGGAGAGGATAAGATCAGAACATCTGAAGAACCTTCCGCCAGTCCTCGTAAACACACTGGCTCGGCTCTTCTCACGTTACCTGTCTGACTGCAAGATCCCTACCCAGTGGAAGACCAGCAAAACGGTGTTGTTGTTCAAGAAGGTGGACCTACACGATATAGGCAACTATCGCCCAATCTGCTTGCTGTCTGTCGTCTACAAACTTTTCACTCGAGTCATCCTAAACAGGATTGACAGAACACTGGACGAAGAACAGCCGCGCGCGCAAGCAGGATTTCGAAAAGGATTTAGTACGGTGGACCACATTCACATGTTAACAAGGCCCATTGAAGTATCGCGAAAGTACAAAAGACCGCTCTGTCTCACTTTCATCGACTTGGAAAAGGCCTTTGACTCAATTGAGGTAGAAGCAGTCATGGAAGCCCTTGGTAGTTAAGGAGTCCCTACTCAGTACATAAAAATTCTTCGTGAGCTGTACAAAAATTTCACAACCAAAGTGTCTCCATTCTACAACGATATTAACGTTGACGTCAAAAGAGGAGTTAGGCAAGGCGATAGAATCTCGCCAAAATTATTTACAGCCGCCCTCCAGAACGTCATGCGAACATTGGAATGGGATAATATGGGAGTGAAATTCAATGGTCGGCAGATGCATCACCTTCGCTTTGCTGATGATATCGTTCTTATAACACCAGACATTAGCCAAGCGGAACGAATGCTTGCGGACTTTGATAAAGCTTGTGGAAAGATTGGTCTTCGACTAAATCTCAAGAAAACGATGTTCATGAAGAACGGATTCGTTTCGTTTGCCCAATTCACGCTCAACGGAACGAATATCTCCGAATGCTCCAGTTATGTCTATCTAGGTCGGGAAATCAATATGATGAACGACTTAGCTCCAGAGCTGAGCAGAAGGAAACGAGCGGCTTGGGGAGCTTTCAAGAGCATCGAGGATGTAGTGAAGAGAACAAAGAACACCCGACTCCGTGACCACGTTTTCGACTCAACGGTTCTTTCTGCCCTAACGTATGCGTCAGAAATCTGGTCGCTACGCAAGCAGGATGAAAGATCACTCAGCGTTGTCGAACGCGCAGTCGAAAGAACGATGCTAGGAGTATCCCGTTTCACACAAGTAAGGGATGGGATCCGAAGCTCTAGAGACCTGCGTCAACGATCAAAAATCAAAGATCCCGTTCTGTACGAAAAGCAGTCGAAGATAAGGTGGGCCGAACACGTATTGCGTATGAATAATAACCGATGCACAAGAACCGTCAGTGATTGGATTCCTCGGGATGTCAAACGTACTGCAGGAAGACCATCGACCCGATGGTCAGAGTTCTTAACGAAAAGCCTAGAAGAAAGATATGATGCTCGACGAGTACCTAAAGCGAGCAGAACCCACTGGGCTACTCTTGCACGCGACAGAGAAAAATGGAGGATTTAATGGCGCCCGCTCGAGTCACTCGACGATCAACGGGACTACAGGTGAAACAGGTGACAGGCCCGTCTACACAGCTGATGATGGGTCTAGCCTTGAATGATGATGGATTGGTTGACGCAGCATCATCAGAAGATACCAAATTATGTGTCTTAATAAGTAGGAACAAAATGGGGCATGTTGGTTTATTGATCTTAAGGTGTGAAATAACCGATGATTTTAAGCCCGCAGCCTTTGCCACGCTAACCTTCTGCTCGTTTAACTTCCGGTAATGATGTTTGTATTCCTTTTCAGAGGATGGGCAATATAGGGTAGCATCACTAAAGTGTTCCTCCGTTATCTTAACATCCAACTGGCGAGGAATAACTACGAACACTCTCCCCTTATCATTAACAGACAATCTTATCGTTTTAGAGTTTATCAATTCTCTAATTTCTCGCAATCCACATTTTTGTGCGGCTGTGAGGTTAGAGATAAACCTTCTATCGCGGTAGTGATTACGGGACTTGAGAACGCCATCCGAAAATATGCGGAATTTAATGTCAATTTCGTCGTTAGGGTCCTGCTGTCTGAAAAACGTTCTAGGGAAAGGAGATGGCTGTAATGCCGCCGCCTCTTGATTTTAAGCTCTTTTTGCTGTAGACTTTTTTGGTGCAGCATCAACCGTATTTTGACTCCTAACAAAGTTCGTTTCTCTATGGTTTCTTGAAGCCGAGACACTGGAATTATTCAACAGATTCTCAAACTTTCGCTGCAAGGCTATTTTGGCATCGTTTGCTTCGTAATTCGGCGCGGAGTAGTTCCATTTCGATGCCTCGTACTTGTTGGCTGTCCTCTGGTTGACCGCATATCTCGTGAAGCCGTTTCCGTTTTATGAACTTCGGCACGACTCGGTGTTGAATGCAGCGGCGGAGAAAGTGGATCTGTTGTCTGCCTAAGACGATCTTTTGTCTTAGTGACAGCGCTTCCTTCACAAGTCGAAAGTACTTTGCTGACATCTTGTAATAGTACCCAGGATCGACTTTCTATTAACCTCGGCATTGGATTATGAATTCGTCGTTTTCTCTCTTAGCAATCGCGAGATTGTTAAACAACATACGTTTCCTTCCATACAATAACACACATACAATACAATCGTAGCTGACGTTTCGGCAGAATCGAGTTCTTCAGAGCCTGGAAGGGTACACTAATACGCAACTTACTAGGTCAAACACCTCAACAGCACAAACAGAAAGATGAAAATCTGAGCGATAATTACAAGATCTACGGCTTCTCGAAAAAACCCACCGCTTTTTTCATCTGTCTTCCAAGTATTTTCTCTTATTGCCTTGTTCCTCGTACCTCGGAATATTTTCTTTTTCGATGATATCAATAAACATTTAGAGTATATTATAGAGAATAGAGGTCAAAAAAGGGTAGCCAAATGAATTACATCAACGAAGGCAAGGATTCCGTTTAAGAAGAAGTGGATGATGCTACTAAACTAGTTCCCAATACACATACAAACGCTGAGTTGATGACTATACACTTGTGATCGGGAGCAGAAAAAAGGTGGACGTCTTGGTTGCGCTATTAAGATTTAGGGTAGAAGTGTGTTAGAGTGAGAATGACGATGTTGAAAGAAAACCGGGATTGAGAATTGTGAGAAGTTCAGTAAAAGCATGAAGGGTAGAGTTCCAAACGTCGATCTATTTCTAAAGTGTGCGCGATGGATTTGATATTATTGGTAAGCCCAGCCCCGCTAGAAGTGGTTGAATGCATGATATATCGAGTGAGTGTTGTTGTCCCTTCAAAGAAGTTTGGCACCAATTTGCCCACAGGGGAGGTTGGACGGCTTGGTGAGAAAAGGACACGATAGTGCACCGAAGACCACGTACGTGTTGCAGGGCATTTATATCCATACACTGCACTCATACCTAGAAGAAGTTCAACAGAAGGCGGCAAACAATACACACCGATCTCAAACCTCAATCTCAATTCCCTTTCGGCTCCTTAAACCAAGCGTACCATAGCCGGCAATGCTTGCAATACCATCGGGCACGAGTCTGCTCTTTGAGCACATGGGGGATTCAAATATGAAGCAAAATCCAGGCAGCGTAGTTCGTAGTTCCAGCAGAGGCTGAGGAAAAGTCAGTTGAAGGGCTGAAAAGATTGTAAGCTGAAAGCTTGCAGAATTGTGGTAGTTGTAAGTGTACGTAAATTGTCTGCAATAAGTGTAAATTGAAAGTACTTTAAGTTTTGATAACATAATTTATTGGAAATGCCAAATGTGAGAACTGTGGATTGTAAAATAAATGTGGCTGTGTGCTATGTTGACAACATCAGTGAAAGGTTGTAAGAATGAGAATCGAGAATCTGTGATGTGTCTCGGGATGTACACATTGATGAACGAGCACTCGGAGAACGCTCGTTCTTTTTCCATAGCACAAAACGCCTACCCACGTTTCCTAAGTGAGTTGCCGTTTTCTCTCGACGACAAATTCCTCTTAGTTTCGAACCCCTCAAAGCGTAAGTGGAGTACCTGATCCGACGAATGTTTTTGTAAGCTGTTAATTGAAAAGAATAGTTTCTTACGGGCCACGCTTGAAACAGTATCTATGTTGAATAAAATATCAGTTGAATTTGTATAGAGAAAAGAGGAAATCTTTATATAGAGGAAAAAACAACTCGTAGCAAAAGAATCAGCAGCAAGCTATATGCATCGAAATCGATCTATAGGTCTGTTCGCGTTTTACCTACTTGGACACTTTTACTGCCCGTCCTCACTGGTGCGGACCCCAGTCCACTTTTTGGAGTTCTGCTGATTTAGCCTGGCTGTCCTCTGGTTGACCGCATATCTCGTGAAGCCGTTTCCGTTTTATGAACTTCGGCACGACTCGGTGTTGAATGCAGCGGCGGAGAAAGTGGATCTGTTGTCTGCCTAAGACGATCTTTTGTCTTAGTGACAGCGCTTCCTTCACAAGTCGAAAGTACTTTGCTGACATCTTGTAATAGTACCCAGGATCGACTTTCTATTAACCTCGGCATTGGATTATGAATTCGTCGTTTTCTCTCTTAGCAATCGCGAGATTGTTAAACAACATACGTTTCCTTCCATACAATAACACACATACAATACAATCGTAGCTGACGTTTCGGCAGAATCGAGTTCTTCAGAGCCTGGAAGGGTACACTAATACGCAACTTACTAGGTCAAACACCTCAACAGCACAAACAGAAAGATGAAAATCTGAGCGATAATTACAAGATCTACGGCTTCTCGAAAAAACCCACCGCTTTTTTCATCTGTCTTCCAAGTATTTTCTCTTATTGCCTTGTTCCTCGTACCTCGGAATATTTTCTTTTTCGATGATATCAATAAACATTTAGAGTATATTATAGAGAATAGAGGTCAAAAAAGGGTAGCCAAATGAATTACATCAACGAAGGCAAGGATTCCGTTTAAGAAGAAGTGGATGATGCTACTAAACTAGTTCCCAATACACATACAAACGCTGAGTTGATGACTATACACTTGTGATCGGGAGCAGAAAAAAGGTGGACGTCTTGGTTGCGCTATTAAGATTTAGGGTAGAAGTGTGTTAGAGTGAGAATGACGATGTTGAAAGAAAACCGGGATTGAGAATTGTGAGAAGTTCAGTAAAAGCATGAAGGGTAGAGTTCCAAACGTCGATCTATTTCTAAAGTGTGCGCGATGGATTTGATATTATTGGTAAGCCCAGCCCCGCTAGAAGTGGTTGAATGCATGATATATCGAGTGAGTGTTGTTGTCCCTTCAAAGAAGTTTGGCACCAATTTGCCCACAGGGGAGGTTGGACGGCTTGGTGAGAAAAGGACACGATAGTGCACCGAAGACCACGTACGTGTTGCAGGGCATTTATATCCATACACTGCACTCATACCTAGAAGAAGTTCAACAGAAGGCGGCAAACAATACACACCGATCTCAAACCTCAATCTCAATTCCCTTTCGGCTCCTTAAACCAAGCGTACCATAGCCGGCAATGCTTGCAATACCATCGGGCACGAGTCTGCTCTTTGAGCACATGGGGGATTCAAATATGAAGCAAAATCCAGGCAGCGTAGTTCGTAGTTCCAGCAGAGGCTGAGGAAAAGTCAGTTGAAGGGCTGAAAAGATTGTAAGCTGAAAGCTTGCAGAATTGTGGTAGTTGTAAGTGTACGTAAATTGTCTGCAATAAGTGTAAATTGAAAGTACTTTAAGTTTTGATAACATAATTTATTGGAAATGCCAAATGTGAGAACTGTGGATTGTAAAATAAATGTGGCTGTGTGCTATGTTGACAACATCAGTGAAAGGTTGTAAGAATGAGAATCGAGAATCTGTGATGTGTCTCGGGATGTACACATTGATGAACGAGCACTCGGAGAACGCTCGTTCTTTTTCCATAGCACAAAACGCCTACCCACGTTTCCTAAGTGAGTTGCCGTTTTCTCTCGACGACAAATTCCTCTTAGTTTCGAACCCCTCAAAGCGTAAGTGGAGTACCTGATCCGACGAATGTTTTTGTAAGCTGTTAATTGAAAAGAATAGTTTCTTACGGGCCACGCTTGAAACAGTATCTATGTTGAATAAAATATCAGTTGAATTTGTATAGAGAAAAGAGGAAATCTTTATATAGAGGAAAAAACAACTCGTAGCAAAAGAATCAGCAGCAAGCTATATGCATCGAAATCGATCTATAGGTCTGTTCGCGTTTTACCTACTTGGACACTTTTACTGCCCGTCCTCACTGGTGCGGACCCCAGTCCACTTTTTGGAGTTCTGCTGATTTAGCCATTGCGTTTCTTTGGAGTCCTGAGGTTAGCCTGGCCAAAGTTTGCCCCAAGTCGTTACCACCCTAGGCAGTCGCCACCGCCGTAGATCAGAGGGGAATTTGCCACCAAGTGACTAGTTTGAGAACAGAGCGGTGGTGGTATTGGTTTTGGTTTACTCTTAGCTGTGCTTCCTGACGGGAACGCTAGACCCGTTCTTAGCATGAGAGACCCTGTAAAGGGATGAACTACCCACTGTACATCGCAATCCGACACACAGGAGCACCTCCTAGCCACGATGAGGCGGCAAACTGTTGGAGGGCTCATGTGTTATAGTCGTTAAAAAAAGTGTACGTGTGATAAAGCGTACCACTTCTTAGTACAATGTTTCTGAAGCTGTTATAAATCCGCTGCGATATAAAGGCTCGGTTAGAAAGCTATCTTCAAAGCCCAGTCTACAAAGAAACTGTGTGTTGCAATAGGAAATGCGAAGCCGTTGAGCATCATTCAGGAAGGCGTTCCAGCCTCAGTTACGTTAGCTTTTATTTTCGCTCTCATTCAGAGGGTAATCCAGCTCCTCTGACTGACTAATCAGTACACAAACATGGCAAACTCACTTCCACCAGGTGTCGTTCTACTCTTGGTTGAATTTGGAGAATATAGATATGAATGGAGAATATGGAGAATGTTCTCCATCTATCCATATTATTCTGGAATTCCTATCTTGATTGTGTACGGATATCGTTTCCTCCAATATACCAAAAAATTGTCCATCCAATGCCCTTTGGATTGTATAGGACTATGGATGGCACTGATTTTAAATCTACCTGATATCCCACAATCCACACACGGTTTCAAAATGTAACATGATCCCCATTCCGAAACAATACGTAACCAGCACTTCTCATCTGCGAAACCACCGACTCTGTTCTCCTCTGGAGCATCCAGTTAGCCTTGGCTCCTCGTAGCTGAGCTGTTTTGCATATGTTATTTGTAGACCATCCAATTTAATCAGTTCAGTAGAGAAGCTATTCACGCTCATGCTTGATATCAGTCATGTCCTTTGGGTTGTCTGTGCTGATTTAATTATTGGTTCATTTTTATACAAAGATTTAATCATTCAACTTTCAAGTCCTAGTGTAGCGACAACACGTATCGAGGCCAGCGTCGTAGGCATAACCCAAACCGGTACACCCATCATGGTGATTTTTAGAAAACTGAGCAGCTAACAATCAAGGTTTTACGGAGCTAATGTGTAATTATATTGATTTTTTATTCACTGCCTATTATAATTCTTCACGCCAGGGTATAATGTATAATACAACCACAGAAAACTAGCTCAGAGACAGACGAAACGAAAGACCCGCATGATTTGGTGGTGTACGCGTCAGCCTCCGGAAAGTGCAATAGCGCGTTCGTTCCCCACCGCAGTCACCTGCGGTTCGGGGTTTTGCGAATATCTCAGCATCATTGTGGTTGTACCGCACATAATACCCTACCATAAAAAGTTGCAAGAGACAGTAAATGAAAAGTTAAAATTGTAATTTCGACTATAGCCTCGGCTTAATTGGGTTCATTTCCGATTTGAGCTCTCCAGATCAAATCCGTTGACGGGTGATTGTTGATGGCACTGTATAGAAAGCTAGCGCAGAGACAGGCGAAACGAAGTATTCACATGGTGGTGAAAACTCCTGGGGAGGGTAACAGCGTGTTCAATCTCCACCGACACCTGCGATCCGGCGTTTTGCCAATACCTCAGCATTATTGTAGTTGTTTAGCACACGTAGTACCCTGCCAAGAAAAATTATAGCAGGCAGCATTATCTAAAAAAGTTAACATTATCTCAGCATCATTGTAATGTATTACTAATACAACGTTGTAAAAAAAAAATACAGTGAGAATACTTGCAAAGACTAAGGGCTAAAGTGGAATGACTAAGGGCTAGGCCAGCAGAAAACGGTGATGCAGGTTTAGGCGCTTCCATTATCTTCCACTCCTTATCTCTCTCTGGCTTAAGTGTCTTGATTTGTTCTCATTCTTCATTACGAGAGAGTAGTTTGCCGCCTTTCGACGACAACACCCACTGCCTTGCCGTCCACGTGAGGAATCGGCTGTTTGTTTGCAATCGATTTCCCCATCCGATCGTTTTTCGATGACTTTCACTTCCCTTCTCTTCACTTTTATTCTATCGCCTATTGAAGTCGTGTTGACAATGAGATTTTCTTTAGTGTTCGGTTCATTGTCATGTGCTTCATTGGTTGTTATCTTTTGCATATTCACGAAATAACCCTTGGACAACGAAATTCACAAGCTGCTGATAATTTTCCCTTAACTGCCAGACTTGAAGAGTCGAAAACGTAAGCGGTTTACAGAAGAGACTTTGCTCTATCTAGTTAAGAGTAAAGGGCGCATGTGGCGCAGTTATCGGAAGCGCTCTGCGACACACACTCTAACGATACTTAACGAAGTCGAATGCATGGCGCATCACTCAGGGATTGATCAACGCCCAGAGCTTCATCCTTTTCTATTTTATTCATTACAAACTCTTTTACGCCACGGTTGTGGGTTTTCACCCCTGGAAGGGGGTCAACAGAGAGCAGTTCGAAAGCTTCTGGACAGTACTCGGTATAAGTCACAAGCGGCGAGATTTTGTGCAAGACTGACGAGACATGAAGGAAAAAAAAGCGAAATCCGCCAAAACGCCAGCTGTTTCGTTTACCGGCGCATCCCTCAGGGATTGATCAATGCCGAGAGTTTTAGAGCTTTTATGGTCCATTGAAGCTGTTATTTGATTTTAAAATTTGTTTAGAATTAAAATTTTCAAATGAAACGAACATGAAATCAGAATTTTTAACATCCAAAACCAAATCCCGATAGCCACAAACTTCAACACCGCATTTGGGAGATATCTACCGCGTGTTCAATCGCTTTCATTTTCGAAACATGACCCTCGACAAGAAAAGTGCCAAAGCACGAATTATGAACTCTGTAAAGTCAGGATTATATCACGAAGCCTGTCTAGGAGTAAACCAATACCAGGATCGACTACCGTCCTGATATCAAACAAGTCACATCTTGGTAAATCTCCCTGTGATGCACGATAGCTGTGACTGCCTGTGGTGGTGACGACCTGAGGCGGAATTTGGCTAAGCTGAACTCGGGACTTCAAGGAAACAATAGCTAAACCAGCAAAACTCTGAAAAATGGAGATTGTGCTAGGGCCAGCACAATTAATGAGGACGGGCCCTCCAGGTGCCCAACTATAAAGTCAGGATTTCTTACTAAAATAAGAGGTCACATATGCCATTGGTGAAGATCTGAAGATTCTTACAGTTCATTTAGATCAATAAAATTCACTTTGAGCTGAGATATGTTGGATTGAATTTGGAAGCGGTCACTATTCTAGCACCGTATGAGTTGAAATCAACTCACGTCGGAAATTAAGTGTTAATGGCGACTCGGTAATTGCTATAATGTTATGAATAATCGCCTAGATAATGAGGACCTCAGCTCTTCCGCAATGTGATTTGTATCGTTAAAACAATCACAATTGTAGGTCATCGCCGTCGTAGGCAGGTTCGGCTGCAGCTTGTAGACTCATCCTTTCTCTTTATTGACTTAAACTTTGGAAAAACCATTCATTGACTCAATTTCAGTAAAATTTTACCACAACTAAACATGCACAGAGGCTCTGTATAAATTTCGGAACAAATTTAGCGTGAAGACGGTAGTTCACCATCGTGATAAAATAAAACGTCAGTGTAATTCATTCAAACGACTGCGAACGAAAGCCCAAGTTGTTTTAGAGCGCGTCAAGTGAAGTAAGGGGAGCGCAAAAAATTAATTCGATTACGTTATCGTTACTCCTAACAACAATGTTGTTTGTTCTACTCATCTAGTTACTAAGTCCACATGCTTTTACTTTTGTGGGATTTTTTGAGTTCTGAATGCGAGTAACTGATCCGAAAGTAGGGTGTGTACTATCGAGAGGCTACTAGGATGCCAACTTCAATGCCTCGTCCTTACTAATCATACGGGCCGCAGCGTAATCTCCATTTTCTCGAAGTTTTGCTGGTTTAAACATTGTGTTCCCAAGACTTCAGAGATCAGCCTAGCCAAAGTTTGCCCCACGTCGTCACCACCACAGGCAGTCGCTGCCCTTATGGATCAGAGTGAAATTGACCACCATATGACTATCTTGATGCCAGGACGGTGGTGGATCCCAGTACTGGTTTACCCTTAGCTGGGCTTTCTGATAGAAACCCCAGAATCCTTCTCAGCTTAGGAGACCCTGTTAGATGGGTTAAATTCTCCGCTCCCAACCACGATGAGACCGTTGGGAGGATCGAAATTTATATATCTTAAAAATATGTATAAAATAAATGAAAATGTCGCCGCTTGTGCAGTTTTACGTTTATTTCATACCGTTTATGTTTATATGTAATTTTAACGTTTAGTTTCTGAAATGTTTTGTGATCCCTTCTTCTATTAAAGGCAACAGTTGAAATGGAAGTTGTTTCTGTAAAAATGAAAGACAGAACTCTCGGCGTTGATCAATCCCTGAGGTATGCGCCATGCATTGGACTTCATCAAGCATCGTTTGGAAGTGATTAAATGCATATCTGGCCTTTACAATGACTCGCGGTGGCCTGCCGATATATCAGTGCTGCTATCCTACGAGACAACCCTGGTACCAATTTGTCGACGCCGGAGGAATGGAAGGCTTGGTGGGCCATGGGGTGAGGATCGATATCACGTGTGTGTTGTAGGACGCCTCCAACCACTTCGCCACACGCGACCATTTATTCTGCAATCATGTTTCTGTAAAAGGTAGCATTATTGGTATTCCTTTCTTATTTGGGTGTTCAGATAGGTCATATTCATGTGTCTTGTGGATCCCAACACTTCTTCCATTGGTTTCATGGATTCTTAAAGTCGTCTGCAAAAGTGGTTGCATTCTCATTTGGGCTACACAATCGGAGTCTGAAAGTTGATTCCAGCTGTGAATATAGCTGGTTAACGCATCTAATGAACACGTCGACTACCATCTTTTTGGTGGACTCCGTCGATGTCATTTGTTTTTTTGTCCGATATCTACCTATGTACTCACTTCGTCCACCTGTCGTCTCATTTCTTATTATGCGATAGGCTCATTGTTGTTAATGTCTCGAGAAGTATTCTGCTGAGTCTTGAAGACGCGATGTTCTTCGCAGATCTGGAAAACGAATACCTGATTGAGGCTGAGTGCTACAATTCATCTTCAGAATACGTTACTCGAGTCCAGTGTCCTATGTGTTGTACACGACTTCGTCGATCCTGCGTCACGCAGGTCCTTGCTGAACGTTTCTCTCTCAACTGCCGCCGACGGGTGATTGCTAATCGCAGTGTTAGATAGGAAACTAGCTGAGAGGAACACAGAGCAAAGGCTTTCGTGGTGCATTGTGTAGTGCGCGAGCCCACAGAAAAGGAAATGTTGGTTCGATCTGGCCCGAAGTCCAAGTTTCGCTAATATCTCAGCATCGTTTTGGTTGTAATTCACATCATACCTTGTCGTCAAAAATCATAATAGACAGAAAATAAAGGGTTAACATTACCAGCTCATATTTCTTCAGCAAAGCACTGAGCTGTAAGAACTGCTGAGTTAAATAATTGGCCATGTAGCTCAGTAAGTTAAGCCGACCTTTGTTAGAAGCCGGAGCAGCTCACACTGCTGGTTCTCTTCTACTGAGTTCTCATCTCGTCGTTATTCATTGAACGCCTCAGGTATACGTACCATGTGGTCTTTTCAATTGGTGTTTCATTAAGGATATTCCATTCTCATTAAAATCAGGCATTCTGAATGAACTAAGTTTTAACCTTATCGATTCATAGATCACTTTTCTCCCTGTTTTTTTCATCTCAATAAAAATTGTCATTGCTTTTGCCCAACTACTCTGAAGCAGGGCAGTATGATTTCCTATTCGAGAAGCTGCTTAGACCACTGCCTGTAGGGTGGCAATAAACAGCGTCGTCGATATTGTTTGATTACTATTCAATGCATTTTTGTGGTAATATTGCTGCTGTTCCATTCTATATGGTGTCTACAATTTCCTAAAGCTACAATTTTATTTCTGTGCTCTTCGTTTTCTAATTCAGATTGGATTCAGCTCTCCTACTTTTGTTTATTTCCATTACTACCAAACGTAGGCCGTTTCTTCGTACCAGACATGTTTACTGACTTCGCTCGTTCATTTTTCGTTTTTACAGACTTATTGTTTTAGTGTAGTCAATTAAGTTGTCTGTTTTGTTAGCAGATGACTGTTTTCGATTCCGTGCTTCGCCTTGTCCTCTTCAGACTGCAACAGTTTTTCTGGACCGCCGTAACCCTAGTAGGTCTCGCGAGGGATCGTCTGGTATACGGAGCCGAATGCTTTCAACTAAAACCTCATCCCAAGCCGAAATGTCTGGAAGGATGGGATGAGCATTACATTCAACTTAAGGTGGTTTTTAAAGTTATATATATATATATATCACCTGTAGTATTACCTGTAGTCCCACTGATCATCGAGTGACTCGAGCGGGCGCCAGTAAATCTTCTATTTTTCCCTATTGCGTGCAAGAGTAGCCCAGTGGGTTCTGCTCGCTTTAGGGATTTGTCGAGCATCATATCTTTTTTCTAGGTTCTTCGTGAAGAACTCTGACGATTTGGTCGGCGGTCTTCCTGCAGTACGTTTGACATCCCGAGGAATCCAGTCACTAACAGCTCTGTTCATCGGTTATCATTCATACGCATTACGTGTCCGCCCCACCTTATCTTCGACTGTTTGACGTATAGAACGGCATCTTTGATTTTCGATCGATGACGCAAATCGGGGCTTTGGATCCCATCCCTTATTTGTGTGAAGAGGGATACTCCTACCATAGTCCTTTCGACTTCGCGTTTGATAACGCTGAGTGATTTTTCATTCTGCTTACGCAGCGACCAAGTTTCTGACTCATACGTTAGGGCAGGAAGTACCGTTGAGTCGGAAAAGTGTGCACGGAGTCGGGTGCTCCTTGTCCTCTTCACTGCATCCTCCTTGATGCTCTTGAAAGCTCCCCAAGCAGCTCGTTTTCTTCAGCTTAGCTCTCGAGCTAAGTCGTTCATCATTTTGATTCCCCGACCTAGATAGACACAACTGGAGCATTCGGAGATATTCGTTCCGTTGAGCATGAATGGAGCATACAAAATTAATCCGTTCCTCATGAACATCGTTTTTTTTTTGAGATTTAGTCCATGACCAACCTTTCCACAGGCTTTATCAAAGTCGACAAACATACGTTCCACTTGGCTAATGCTTGGTGTTCGAAAGACGATGTCATCAGCAAAGCAGAGGTTATGTATCTGCGGACCATCGAATTTCACTCCCATATTATCCCATTCCAATGTTCGCATGACGTTCTGGACGGTGGCTGTAAATAATTTTGGCGAGATTGCATCGCCTTGCCTAACTCCTCTTTTGACGTCAATGTTAATATCGTTGCAGAATAGCAATATCTTGGCTGTGAAATTTTTGTACAACTCACGAAGAGTCGTTATGTACTGAGTAGGGACTACTTGACTATCAAGGGCTTACTGCTTCCCTCAGTTTAGTCAAAAACCCTCTCTAAATCGATGAAAGTGAGACAGAGCGGTCCTTTGTACTCTAGCGACGCTTAAATGAATCTTGTTATTGTGAGCATGTGGTCCATCGTACTAAATCCCTTTCGAAACCCTTTTTGTCCACATAGCTGTACTTCGGCCAATTTTATGTCAATCCTGTTTAGAATGATTTGAGTGAAAAGCTTGTAGACTACAGACAGCTAGCAAATTGGGCGATAGTTGCCGATGTCGCTTAGGTAGATCACCCTTCTTGAACAACAACACGGTCTTGCTGCTCTTCCACTGAGTAGGGACCTTGCATTCAGATAGGTAACGTGTGAAGAGCTGAGCCGGTGTGTTTACGAAGACTGGCGGAAGGTTCTTCAGGTGTTCTGATCTTATCCTGCCCTGACTTGGTGCTGTTCGAATTTTCACCGACGAAATGGCATGTCTGATTTCGGAGGGGAAAAGCCGTGGTACGACGTGTCCATCCTCCTTTGTTTCATATGACGGCAGTTGGACGTGGCTATCGAAGAGATATGAGTAGTATTCGTGAATGTTTTTCACAAATGTTTTTCCGGACGCTGTAAATGCTCCGTCTGGGCATCGAAGTGCAATTACCTTGGTCTTATAATTGGCCACGGTTCGGCGGGTTTTTTCCAGCCACTGCAGCTTCGACCATTATTGCTGCTCTTCTATCTTCATGGCCTGTCTGCATTGCTTTGCAAATCGGACATTAGTTCGCGGTTGCCTGCAGCTCGTGCAGTTACACGCCGGCGAGTGTTCTGTAGATAGACACGTCTCTTGGTGACTTTCGAACTCTCAGCTTTCATAGCGCTAACGTGATATTGTATGAGGCAATCGTATTCTTCGTCGATGTTATCGGCAACGGCATCTTCCCAAAAACCGACTAATGAATTGAATAACTCCTAGTTTACGGTGGTCCTTTGATTTCGGTTTTTGAATTTGGTCGGTTTTTCTCCTTTCTGCGGGAAACGGAAATTTGCACAGGCGGAAATTTGCTGAGCCCGTGTAGAATTCTAGGAGAACAGCGACGTCGTTTAGGCAAAACCTGTTAACTATGATGTGCTCTATTTCGTCATGGTACTCTCCATTGGGAGACTCCCACGTCCAGCGTTGAGGGTGGGGTTTCTGGAATTGCCAGTTACAATGTGTGGTCTTGGTCGCCATGATAAACTCAGATATCCGCTCACCCTTTTCGTTGCATTCTAATCTGTGGGCCACAATGTGACGTTATTCAGACGTTATTCTTGGTCCAGTCTTGGCGTTGAAATCTGCAATTATAACCTTGAAGAATGTGTGGTCTCCGCTGTAAAGCTTCTCCAAGTCCATGTAGAACGCTTCGACTTCTTCTTTGTCATAGTTTGATGTTGGCGCGTTAACGACGAAGATTGTCAAAGACGGTATTGATCCACATCTTTTTAATCGTAAACGTCCGATTCGGGTTGTAAGCTGTTCGATTATATATATATATATATCACCTGTAGTATTACCTGTAGTCCCACTGATCATCGAGTGACTCGAGCGGGCGCCAGTAAATCTTCTATTTTTCCCTATTGCGTGCAAGAGTAGCCCAGTGGGTTCTGCTCGCTTTAGGGATTTGTCGAGCATCATATCTTTTTTCTAGGTTCTTCGTGAAGAACTCTGACGATTTGGTCGGCGGTCTTCCTGCAGTACGTTTGACATCCCGAGGAATCCAGTCACTAACAGCTCTGTTCATCGGTTATCATTCATACGCATTACGTGTCCGCCCCACCTTATCTTCGACTGTTTGACGTATAGAACGGCATCTTTGATTTTCGATCGATGACGCAAATCGGGGCTTTGGATCCCATCCCTTATTTGTGTGAAGAGGGATACTCCTACCATAGTCCTTTCGACTTCGCGTTTGATAACGCTGAGTGATTTTTCATTCTGCTTACGCAGCGACCAAGTTTCTGACTCATACGTTAGGGCAGGAAGTACCGTTGAGTCGGAAAAGTGTGCACGGAGTCGGGTGCTCCTTGTCCTCTTCACTGCATCCTCCTTGATGCTCTTGAAAGCTCCCCAAGCAGCTCGTTTTCTTCAGCTTAGCTCTCGAGCTAAGTCGTTCATCTTTTGATTCCCCCGACCTAGATAGACACAACTGGAGCATTCGGAGATATTCGTTCCGTTGAGCATGAATGGAGCATACAAAATTAATCCGTTCCTCATGAACATCGTTTTTTTTTTGAGATTTAGTCCATGACCAACCTTTCCACAGGCTTTATCTTCTTCTCCGGTGTCATAGGCGGCGTTGAATGGGTGGCGTCGTCTTGTTTCGGTCAAGCCGATGACGCAGTACCTTAGCCTTCTTGCTTGCATGGGCAATTCCTCTATCGAAGACTAGGATGCAAATGTACGTCCTTTTTTATATATATATGTATATATATGCATATATATGCAATGTATATTATATATATATATATATTGTGGTGCTGTTTTGTTTTGCAATTATTTCCTTATTTTGGTTGTTCTTTTCGTAGTTTCTTAAACGTTGGTAGTTAAGCGCCATTGAATTTTGCTTTTCTTCCAGAAGTAGAAGAAACCCTATTGGTTGTAACTCCTATTTTAATTTTATGGAACTGGAATTTCATATTCGTTTTGCTTTTTTTTTCAATTTTGAGCTGGTTTTTGTGTCACACGAACAGCTGTTAGATGCCGGCTGTTCACTGTTTGCTACTTTGCAGAGCGTCGTTTTCTTGTTCAGCAATCGTGAAGTTGTTAAACAGCATACATTTACTTCCATAGAAAAACACAATACAGTACAACACACTAACTGATGACGTAGAGGATCTGGTGGTATTTGAACTGACGCTACCGATTCCTCTAGAACTACCTTTTTAAGCATCGTTTTATAGCTATGCTTACTTCATCGCTAATAAAGGATAGCATAAATGGGACTTTCTGTTGTTCAAGTGTTTCGTTTCGGCGCGTCGTTCTCCTTCTAAACTTATCTCCTGCGGTAACTATTTCGTAGCCATTGGAGATGGTTGTTTGCCGAGCCAAGTCGCGTGATTCTTCCTTTAGTTCCCTGGTTATGCACAGAGGTGGCTGTTCGAAACATATTTTTCACGAGCGCCCTCTTTGTATGTGAAGAGTGGGAACAGAGGGACTGAACAGAGGGACGGTGACTGCATGAGTTCAGGTACGATATACCTAATCTTTTGCAGTGATTGCGGAGATGAATATACTGGTGAAACGGGCAGACCCCGGTGTATCCGTATGAAAGAACACCTAGATGGAAACCGAAAAGCAAGACAAAGTACTCCACTAAGCACGCATAGGATCCAAATCATAGTGGAGGCGATTTCAAAGTTAAAGTCAATATCCTCGCATAGCAGACAAAGACACCAACGCGCAAACTCCTTGAGGCTTTTTGGATCACCTGTATCACCTGTAGTCCCGTTGATCGTCGAGTGACTCGAGCGGGCGCCATTAAATCCTCCATTTTTCTCTGTCGCGTGCAAGAGTAGCCCAGTGGGTTCTGCTCGCTTTAGGTACTTCTCGAGCAGTCTTTCATCACATTGATTTTCCGACCTAGATAGACATAACTGGACTATTCGGAGATATTCGTTTCGTTGAGCGTGAATGAAGCAAACAGCGTCGTCTCGTCTCGGCCAGACCGATGACGTCGTACCTTGTCATTCTTGCTTGGATTAGCAAGTCTTCTATCGAGAACTCAGATGCAAGTGTACGTGCATTGTAGGTACATATCGTTACCATAGTTCTTCTTGATCCAGGCAGCTTCCATTGGCCCTGAGATTTTAGCAGTCTCTCCGTACTCGTCTTACCCAACGCTGCGAAATTGGGGGCTCTTTCGAGGTCAGGGGAATGAGGCCCTTATTTTTTTTACTTTGTTTAGCATTTTTGATACCCACGTATAGCTTGCTGGGCTCTGAACGTGGGGGCTGGTTATACTCACGGGTAGCTTGCCAGGCTCTCCCAAAGGGGACATGAGGCTTATTTGTTGGAGGCGACTCTTAACTGCCTCTCATGTACTTCCCCGTTACTTGATTGCAGGCTTTTGGCCGAATTGGCGCGTAGAATACAATCCGCATAAAGCGAGAACGAACCCACACACGCATTCATGAATACACATAGCATATACAGAAAGTATGTGTCAAATCGGCGTAGCAGAAACAGCGAGTCCATCACCTGGATCCACCTGCGTCTCAGGGAAGCAAAGGTCTCTTTTGGTCCGCGATTAAAACCCCTATCCGCCAGCTGTGGACGCGCCACGTAGCCTCGTGACTAACCGGCTCGAGATCCCTCATGTGAGGGAGATCCCCTTTTTGAATAAATGCTAAAAATCCAGCGATGAATAGCAAGGAGGAATGCCCAGAGGTCACACCCGTCCCGCCTCCGAATCTTCGGATCAATTTCTGATGTGGGGTGGCGCAGTCATCAACCATATGCGACTCTAATCAGCTGTTCTAACCTTCCTCATTGGAGTCACGAAAAAAGCGGTCTTTTTCGAGATGCTGTAATCATGTAATTGCCATGAAGTTTTTCGTCTTACTGTAAGTGTTATTGAAGTGTTTGGCCTAGTAAATTGTATATCAGTCAGTTTACCCTTCCAGGCTCTGAAGAAGGCGAAACTGCCGAAACGTCAGCTACTGTTGTATTGTGTTGTGTGTTTTTCAATGGAATTAAATGTATGCTGTATAACAACCTCGCGATTGCTGAACAAGAAAACGACGCATTCATATTCCTATACCGAGGTTAATGGAAAGTCGATCCTGGGAATCTTGATCCTTTGCAGGGCATTCGCCTTCACTACGTCCAGACTGGATTGAACGACAAGCCGTTACTCCTGATGCTTCATGGTTTTCCGGAGTTCTGGTACTCATGGAGGTTCCAACTAAAGCATTTCTGCGATCGGTACAGGTATGAGCGCGCTGTGATACTCTTTTTGTAAAATTAAATTACCACATTGAGTGCCATTGAATATTGCTGGAGAAGAAAGTTTCTCTTTGTATGAATGCCTAGAGAGGCATTCTGAATCATTCTCACGTCGGCTCGCCTGCTGTCTGAGAGGGATGTGTAGCATATTATGTATACAAGTTTCTCACAAAACTGGTTATAATTTCTGACTTTTTGTCATTGTATTTTGTTGGGGATTTCGAATGGAAATGTAGAGGCTGCGAAGAGAATGGGTTACTCGTTTTCGGAAATGGACGCTTGCTAGGCAAAATATTTTGACAACAAAGAATAGTTAGCGAATAAAGATCTGGGTACCTTTTAGGCCGATGGAAATGTTCTTATATATCAATAAATGACTTTCCTTCAACCTCAGTATGACTACGCAACATGTATTTCTTCATTGTTAAGCTAACACGAAGTCAATAAAGACTCTATTCGATGAGCGACCATGGTTTATTATCAACTTCGTGTTAATTTACCGATGAAGGAATACATGTCCTTACATAAAGGTAAAGTCATAAAAAACAAAAGGATAAGGCTTTCGGCGCTGATCAATTCCTGAATGAGGCGCTGTGCATTCGACTACATCAACCATCGTTAGAGGTGATTGAATGCGTATCTGGCTTATACAGTGACTCGCGCGGGGCCTAGCAGTGCATCGAGCTAGTAGTGCTATCCTCTTAGGCGGGTCTCATAACAGTTTCCATCCCCAGAGGGATGGAAGGCTTGGCGATCCTGGGTACGAGATCGAACCCAAGTGTTTTGCAGGGTCCCTTTGACCACTGCGCTACACGCGCCTCCTTGAAGTAAAGTCACAGCTAAAATAATCAAGAGGACAAGTAGTGGAAAATAGCGAAAGCACTAGTGTCGACATAGAAAGTTTTATTCTGAAAAGCTGTTCACTGCATTCGTCACAATGTAAAACATATATGACCCATTTGTAGCCGGAAATAGCTTATTCCTTCAACATTAGCCCCCTAATTGAATTTATACTGAAATTTGTTAATGTAAATAAAAATATGATCTGCAACACACTGGATTGGTCGCTGGTTCAATGCATCGCCACCAGCTCATTGAGCCTTCCATCCCAGGGTGGGTAAATTGATACCAGAGTTGTCTGGGAGGATAACAACACTGATTTCACTTATCGTTAGGCCATCACAAGTCATTGTATAGGCAAGCCTTGAATTCAACGACGTCTAGATGCCTGACGAATTCGAATGCTTGGCGTTTCTGTGAGGGATTGATCAACACCGAAAGTGTCACCTTTTTTCCTTTCTTTTGTCGCGAACGTTTTAGGTTTTAACATTGATAGCTTCCAAATATCGATTCACTCCCATATTATCCCATTCCAATGTTCGCATGACGTTCTGGACGGTGGCTGTAAATAATTTTGGCGAGATTGTATCGCCTTGCCTAACTCCTCTTTTGATGTCAACGTTAATATCGTCGTAGAATGGAGAAATTTTGATTGTAAAATTGTCGTACAACTCACGGAGAATCTTTATGTACTGAGTAGGAACTCCACCCACGTATAGCTTGCTGGGCTCTGAACATGGGGGCTGGTTATACTTACGGGTAACTAGCCAGGCTCTCTCAGAGTGGACATGGAGCTTATTTGTTGGAGGCGGCTCCTAACCGCCTCCCATATGCTTTCCTGTCACTTAATTGCAGCCACATAAAGCGAGAACGCACCAACACACGCATGTATGAATACTCCTAGCAAATATAGAAAGTATGTGCCAAATCGGCGCAGCAGAAACAGGGAGTCCATCCCCTGGATCCACCTGCGTCTCAAGGAAGCAAAGGTCGCTTTTGGTCCGCGATTAACCCCCTATCCGCCACCTAAGGATGCTTCACGTAGCCTCGCGACTAACCGGCTCGAGATCCCTCATATGAGGGAGATCTGAGGGGAAAGAAAATAATAGTAATCGTTATGACAACATACACATTGCGATGATGCTGATTTTTCGATAAAGGGATAGCTTGTGAACTTTTTGACTGTACGAATCTGTAGGTGAGATTTCGTTTTAGGAGCGATTGATGACTTATCCTAAGGTCTCTTTTTAATTCTTAATCTTCATTCAAGCACACCAACTGTGTTGTGAACTCAGATATGTTTCCTCAATGATGGAAGGCTAGACAGTTCCAAACCATTAATGCGTGCCTCCATGAATGCGGCAACAGAATCTATTCTGTGAGAGATATTTAGTGGGAAAGTTAACAGAAATGTCGAATTTAGGTGTGTGGCAGTCGATCAAAGAGGTTACAATCTGTCAGAAAAGCCAAAGGACGTCGGGGCTTACCATATCAATTTTCTAGTGAATGACATTAAAGAGCTTGTCGAACAGCTCGGTAAACATTTTACATGGCCACGTTTACTTCCGTTTTTTGTTCCTTTCCGTTTCTTTCTTATTTTGCATATTTTATAACTTTTGGCAAAAAAATAGTTTTAAAATGGAAAAAGTAACTTAAAGCAACACGCAAAGCGCAACGGAGTTGATAGGATTGGTTTTGTTCTTGTTTCAAAATGATTAGTAGATGTAACTGATAAAATATACCCACCATCGGCTAGTATTTTTTCCATCACAGTCATTCCTACTGAGAAGAGTTTCCTTATTCTATCCACGAACCTCTGGCTTTTTGTTTGTGACGGAATCAATCGAATACATTCCTCGTCTTTCTAAAAAAAACATCGATAACGCTTTTTTTTTCGTGACTAGTGAGAGTTATTAAACAGCGAATAGGAAAATCAGGTCTTCATACAAGATTCATTATGCTGTCTTAACCATCAGCGAAGGTTTACATTGAATTATTGATTATATGATAATGGGCGAAGTTTTGGAAGTTAAAGACTCTCAATGAAATGCGTCTCTCTAATTGTTTTCATACAGAAATAACTTAGTGAGCTTAGTTTTGGTTCTTAGAACATCTGGCGCTACCCAATTTCCCTCCGTCTATGGGTCCACCGCCGCCAGTTGTTTGTTCCACTATTAATCTGAACCACTCTACTACCTGTACTCTCAATGGTGATCAACGAGGATGAGTTGCCCATAGGGTTGTGTTTGCTCTAGGAACTTGAAGAACGTAGTGTCCTTCTTGGATCGTGGAGAAGTCGTACCATTTGGTCGTTTTTCCTACTGTATGCGTGACATCCACTATGACCCATATGTCAATAGCTCTCGCCTACTACTTGTCGTTAGGATGGACTACGTGCACAGCACATCTAGTTTTCAACATCTTGGCGGCCCCACATTTGTGGTTGTCGTCGTCAGTGTGAGAATTGGATTCTCCTGTTACTTACGCGGTAAGGTACCTGTACTATCTTTCGATACCGCTTCTCATCACGGTAAGTGACTCTCTTCCTGCTTGGGTAATCTCCATGCTCCCTAAATTGTACATTAAGTTTAGCAGAATCGTTTACTCCGCTCAGCTTAGGAAGTAAATCGTCGATCATGTTCACTTCTCAACGTACGTGCATATACCTGAGCAGGTATACATTTCGTTGATCCCGAATCTGGGTGGTGATCATCAGAAACAAATCAGTTTTCCGATTTCTTTTTTTTTGATTTTGAAAATCGATTTCTTTAGATTTAGCGAAAGACCGATCCTTTGAGAAAAATTGGTGTAAATTCCGGCCACCGACTTTCACTTCCATGTGATCTCATTTCAGTCTTTTTGGAGTTTGGAGCTGCAAGTAGTTTTGGAGAAATAGTATCGCAATATCGAAACTTTCCCTTCATCTTGGCGATATGTCATTTTAAACTGCTGAGGCATACGTTTTATTTTATCATAGTTAAAAAGTAGAAGTCAAAAGTATTGAGAAGGTGCTTGCTACAAATATTAGCTGAACATCAGCTACTCTTAACAACAGTGAAAATCTATCGAAGGCAAAATTTAGGCTACAAGAAATTCCTTCTAATGGGTCACGACTGGGGAGCAGCCATTGCATGGAGAGTGAGTGATATGCTATTTTCAGTATAAAATTGTAACAAACAAACGATAACTATTTAGCATGGTTAACTAGCTCTATAACTAACACACTGAAGATTATACGCTCCTTTTAAGTTTTGTTTTGCTTCTCTTTCAGCGTTTTGTTTTTCAAGATTCAACAAACTATTACTTGCAACCACAACGGTGCTGAGATATTTGCAGAACTCCGGATCACAGGTTTCCGGGCCTAATACCACCACACCATGCGGGTCCTTCGTTTCGCCTGTTTCTCAGCTAGTTTTTCTATCGATCAGAACCATCAGCAGTCACTCGTCAACGAGATTGATCTGGGGAGCCCACATCGGCATTGAACCCAGTCAAGCTGTAGTTGAAATCACGTTTTTTATGCTACTTATTACAATTCTTCACGGCAGATTATTATGCGAAATACACCCACTAATAGGCAGCAAATAAAAAATATGACATCGTGATTTCAACTGAAGCCATAGCTGATTTGGGTTCAATGCTGATTGTGCTCCCTCGACCAATCTCGTTGACAAGTGATTGCTGATGGTACTGATTGATAGAGAAACTAGCTGAGCGACAGGCGAAACGGAGGACCCACATGGTGTGGTGATGAAAGCGTTGGCCGCCGGAAAAGATAATAGCGCGTTCGTTCCTCACCACAGAGACCTGCCATCCGGAGTTTGCCAAGTATCTCAGTACCGTTGTTGTTGTATTTCGCATAATATCCTGCCGTGAAAAATTGTATTAAGTAGCAAATAGAAAGTAAAACATTGTGAAACTATGACTTAATTTAATGCGATTTAAACATCTCGTTTTAAGTTTGCTCTCACCTACCCGGAACTTGTCGAAAAGCTGATCATCCTGAACGTACCGCATCCGAGTGTTATGCCGATTTTGTTGAAGACAAACGCAGAACAGAGACGCAAAAGCTGGTTTGTATGTTTAGAGAAAATGATGACTTAAAACTTCTTAAATGGTCCATTCGCTAGGGATCATTCAATTTCCGGCAGGAACACTTTTTGTTTCACTTTCTTGCAAGAGTCCTATATTGTATTTCGTGCATAGTGGTACTTTCCTTCCTTGTCTTTCTCTGTCGCCCATTCAAGAATAGGACTTCTTTGCACAATTTTTTCATAGTGCGATAATTTTTGGCGAGCTTTTTAAAAATCGTCTTTCTTTCAGTGGCGCTTCACATAATGGAAGTGTTCTTGATGAAATAGGGGATTTCTCATTAATGTTTCGAAACCGACTTTCCTTGAACCTCGGTGTGCTTAATCAATATGTATTTTTTCTTGATGAGCTTACACCAGGTTGATAATAATCTTTATTATCGGCTAACGTTTCGACGTCTTCGTCTTCAGCAGAGCCGATGATCCGAGTCGATGGTCCACGCTTGTCTTTCGTCTCGATGTGGCGGCTTCGCCTTCGTGTCGAGTCAGGTCTTCTTCAGCGGTCTCTCTCTCATTAATGTGTTCGCTTTTTTCTTCCCAGTTGAGGGCTCTCTCTGGGGTTTTGCAAATGTTACTGGTTTCTCCTCTTTTTTTCGATTAGCAACTTCGTTTTTGAGTTAAAGGACCACGAGATACCGAAGTTTTCATCGCAAATAGTCCACGTACTATTAAGTGACTTCTTTTTAAACTGTACCCGAGAAAAGTACGAACATCAACATGAATATTTCTCACATTCAAACCATTCTACTGTGGTGTTCACAAACTGTGGTTCTCCGTTTATGGAAGGTACAGGTGAGTCTGATGCGGCAAGGATAAGAGTCCATTCTATGGATGTACTTCTGTTTGTGACAAATATGTATGCATTCCCATACACATTGGGTCGGTCGTTGTTTTGATCCCACGCCTCAACTTTGCAAACTCTTCGATCCTTTGCAGGTAGGTATTTAGTTACCGTGTAGGGTAAAATGCACTGAATGGATGTATCGGTAGGCTATCGGCAGGCCAGATGTGCATTCAGTCACCTCCAACGATGCCTCTTGAAGTCGAATGCGTGGCGCATCCCTCAGGGATCGGTCAACACCGAAAGCTTTATCCTTTTATCCTTTTGTCCTTTACATCCTTTTCTCTCTCCTTCCTTTTCGATTACCAAATCTATTGACATTCACGCGTTGGTGTCTTAGTTTCCTGTGCGAGGATATTGACTTTAACTTCAAAATCGTTTCCGCTATGCTTTTGTATCCTATGCGTGCCTAGTGGGGTACTTCATCTTACTTTTCGTTTGCCATCTAGGTGTTCTTTTATACGGACACACAAGGGTCTGCCCGTTTCGCCAATATATTCATCTCCGCAATCCTTGCAAGAGTTCAGGTATATCGTACCTGAACTCATGCACTCACCGTTCCTGCCGGAAGGGCAAATTAAGCAGTTTGCTGTTTCACATAGACGGTCATACAAGCGGTTACGAACTAATTGACGACGAAGAGTATTCGGTGGTATTTCAATTATTTCTACCGATTCCTCTAGACCTGCCCTTTTTAAGCACCGTTTTATAGCTATGCTCACTTCATCGCTAATAAAGGGCAACATAAACGGGACCTTCTTTTGGCCAAGTGTTTCGTTTCGGCGTGTCGCTCTCCTTCTGAGCTTATCTGCTGCGGTAACTACTTCGTAGCAATTGGAGTTGGCTATTTGCCGAGCCAAGTCGCGTGATTCTTCCTTTAGTTCCCTGGTTGTGCACACAGAGGTAGCTGTTCGAAACATATTTCTCACAAGCGCCCTCTTTGTGTGTGATGGTTGGGAAGAAAGGAAATGAACCAGGATGTTTTTGTTACTTTGTTTTCGGTACCACTGTCATGTAACCGCTATTTGACAAGTTGATTTGAACGTTAAGAAATGGAAGCCAGGTCTCTTTCTGTTTCTCCTGGCTGAATCTAATATACTCAGACTGCTCATTCAATAATTCAAAGCATTTGTCCATCTCCTCCTGAATAGAGAAGATGACAAAACAATCATCTATACACCTGCAGTAGAGTAGTGGCCGGAGGTCGATAGCCGAGGCTTCTATTCTAGACATGAACGCAATGGCGAGAGTTGGTGCCAGCCGCTATCTCATTGCCAGCCTTCTCATTTGTGCGTAATATTTCCCAGACCATCTGAAGATCGTACAGTTTAGGCACTCTTTTAAGAGAGCCATAAGCTGCTGCATAGACAAGCCATGCATGTGTATTCCTCTTTCATGTTCAACAAGAAGTTTGTGGATGGCTTGCATTGCGGAGTCATTCGATACGTTGGTGTAGAGCGCGGAAACATCGAAAGACTCCATCACGTACGCGTTGTTAGGAGACGCGTTACGTAGACGTTTTAGGAACGTTTGGGTGTTCGTGAGGTGAGCTGGAATATGGCTAAGCAGTTGGGTAAGTATTTGGCCTAAAAACCATGTCATTCTATCGGTCGGCCCGTCTACACAGCTGATAATGGGTCTAACCTTGTAGGAGAGTGGATTGGTAAACGCAAGATCAGCAGGTGTTACTAACTTATGTGTTTTAATAAGTAGGTATAGAACGGAACATGTTGGTCGATCTAATGTAAAATGCGAAATAACATGCGCGTTGGTGTCTTAGTTTCCTGTGCTAGGATATTCACTTTACGCAGTTCATATTCCAATGCCGAGGTTAATAGAAAGTCGAACCTGGGAACTGTTGCAAGATGTACCAGCAAAGTATTTTCGACTTGTGAAGGAAGCATTGTCACTAAGACAAAAGATTGTCTTAGCTAGACAGCAAATGAACTTTCTCCGCCGCTGTATTCAACATCAAGTCGTGCCGAAGTTTATAAAGCGAAAGCGACTTCACGAGATATGCAGCCAACCAGAGGACAGCCAACAAGTACGAGGCATCGAAATGGAACTACTTCGAGCTGCACTACGAAGCAAGCAGAACGATATGTTCGCTAGAATAGTCTATTGACATTCATTTCGAGTTTACGCTACATCACATCGCAATTTGTGCTAAAATCGAAAGGATAGTTGTCCTCAACTTTCCTTTTTTTATTTTTTATATGAATTAGACGATTTTTATCATAATAAAATGTTGTGTGCAGATGGTGGTCTCAATTTTGTAGGTACGTATTCATGTTTCAAACGCCAGTGGTGCCAGAGTTGTTTGTCAGAAGTCGTGATTTTCATATGTTTGACGTAATGATCCGAGGAAAGAAAGCCGGTATAAAACATAGTGAAAACTTCACCGATGAAGATCTGGAAGCGTGGAAACACGTATTCAGCCAACCGGGTATGTTATTCCACTGTTTCCTAGTTTCCTTTTTATCCCCGACACATTACAGGGCCTTTCCATGTAAAAGGACTGTAAATTGCAAATCTTTAGATACTTAGATGGCCGTCTCTTCATGTCTTTATGTGGTCATTACTTCTTTCATTCATTTCGTTGTGTTGTAATCGTCATCCATACAAGATTTCAGAATTTGTCTTCTTTCTCTGCTGAGCTTTAGGTCCAGTATTTTTTTTACCTGCAATGTCGAATAAGCAGTATTAAGGAGGTCCCAAGTCTGTTCTTGCTATATTTGTTCAACGGCTTTTCTCGGTCGCAAGGAAGTTTGCTGCCGCAGAACAAAGATGCACAGAGTTCGGGAACCATCTGTCTATTTCTGAAACATTCTTACCGACATACCGGGTGACCGACCATTAACGAAGTAATATGCTTAGTCAAAGACGTCAAAGCCATAATCAGATATGAAAATTAATCAAATTTTAGTTACATTCACTGAAAATTGGCAGATGAAGTTTGTTCTTGATAGAACAAACTTAGTTGAAGGGTAATTCCCAAAACGGATTCTCTGTTAACCTTGAGATTGATCAATAACTCATTGTTTTCTTAATAAGCGCAGACGAGTTTATTACTACACTCTTTTTTCACAAAAGCTGACGTTTCGGCAGATTTCGCCTTCTTCGTAAAAAGGCTAAGTTAACCGCAACTTCGTTGGCCAGATACCTCTCTAACTCCAACGGAAAAGCCACGAAAGCTACAACCTAATCATATTTAAATCGCAGAACGATGTCAAGAAAACAGGGATTAATCGTAGAGGTTAATGGTCAAATGAGTAAACTTTTTTTTATCCCTAGATGGTAGTCCTTGGGACTCAAGCGTTTCTTTTTAAACGGAGAATGCCATGGATTTTGGTAAACGTTTTCGAATTTGGTTATTGGAAAATGAAAAGCGGAAACTAATTTCTCACTTATATTTTTTTGATCTTGCCGACATTTCCTCCCATTTCGACCTTCGAGTTTTCATATGAGTTTGTTTTCTATTTAGGGATTTTGTTGTCTACATAGATGTGAAAGGGCGCGTGTGGCGCAGTGGTTGGAGGCGGCGCGCACGTGAAATGCGCTCATGGCCCACCAAGCCTTCCATCCCTCCGGGTTCGGCAAATTGGTACCAGACTTGTCTGGGAGGATAGCAGCACTGGCTCGATACATCGGCCGGCCACCGCGAGTCATTGTTAAGGCCAGATATGCATTCAGTCACCTCCAACGATGCTTAATGAAGTCGAATGCATGGCGCATCCCTCAGGGATTGATCAACGCCGAGAGCTTTATCCTTCATCCTTTACATAAATGTTGTTGAGTGCTGGTCGAGCTGAACGTCACTGGAACGGGGTGGCTTTGCCACAGTCTACTCAAGTCGTTGCCACTAGTCGGCTTTTTGTGGACAATAGAGAACTCTTCTCAGACAATTTGACGATTTCGAAAGATTGAATGTTGCTTAGCTCGGAGCGGCGTTGAACGTGTTGGTATGGTGCATGTATTTCGTAGTATCTCTAACCATTACGCTTAACGTGCCTTACCGATATTTTTGTATACTATACGACCCGTCTTCACGTCTACTGTGCGGATCTCAGAACTTCTCACATTCGATTCGTTTGGTCGCATCCGCTGTCCACGAAGATCTCCCAACTTTTACATGTGCCTTCTGTTGCTGCTTGAGATTTTTCATTTCATTTTGAATGTCGTAGATTGCTGGTTGAGCAATTCTCACTCTAGTCCTAAGATAGCCCGGCTGAAGCGTTTCCAGTTGGATTGCTGGGAGTGATTATTTTCCCAGACAATTCCTGTACCAATTTTTCGACACGGAGGATGAGAGGCTTGGTTGGCCCGAAGCGAAGTCAAACTACCAACATGCTCATGGTGATTTACGTCACTATCACTGCGCCATCCGTCCTCTTCTGCCGATATTTGCGCGTTTAACTCAAAAGACCGACTTTATATAAATCTCAGCATAGATAGATAGTTGATATATTTATTTATATGATCTTATAAACTGATCTTCTTTAGCTGGCGCGGCATTGGCATAGGTCTTCGATGTCGTTATCGTTGTTGTTGGTGTTGTTGGTCGATGGTTGACGTTTCAGCGATTTCGCCTTCCTCAGAGCCTGGATGTATTTTATATTAGAATGCTTTTGTTATTCGGTTGAAAAAGGCTAAAGTATTAATGAAGATCAAACTTTTAAATAGATGGTGGGTTAGGATGCTACGGTCAAATGTAGTTCTACGCCATATTGAACAGAACGGCTACCCACTGTGATATTACGAGTGGAACTGGCCCACCCGTTGTTCACGTGGGGTGGCGAGCAAGATACACCAGGCGTCAAAATATTATTTTGAAATATGGCGCCAGGTCACGTGTGATAGTGACGCATTCGTCTTTCCGGTTCATCTTTGGATTTTTGAAATTTATCTAAAACGCCTCAAGAGTTTTGCGCTGTTGATGTTTTCGATTCCTGAGCTAGGTTCTGCACGGTCACTTCAAAATCATCGCCGTTGTGCTTTTATGCCGTTTGCGTACCCAGAGGAGTGTCTTGACGAATTTTTACTTTCCCATACAGATGTTGTTTTATGAGGATACAAAGTGATTTACCCATTTCCCCAATATATTCCTCACCGCATGCGTTACATGAAATCAGGTATATTATACCTAAACTCATGCAATCCCCATCTCTCCCGTTAGGACAGATCGTACGGTTTTCGGGGCTGCACAAACAATCATAGAGGCGGTTGCGAACTAATTGACGGTGTAAGGTATTGGGGATTTCAATAATCGTTACATAATTTTCATGACCACTTTTTCTTAAGCGGCATTTAATGACGCAACTTACTTCATTTGATATGAAGGGTAGCTTAAAGGGAATCTTACTTACGTTCGAAACATTATTTTGGGAAACCACCCTGCGCTTTTGTCTAACCCGAGTTGCTTCTACTTCGTAGCCATTGGAAATGGCTATTTTTCGTGCCAGGTTTTACGATTCCTTCCTTTCCTCTTCTCCTGTGCACACATTTTTAGCCGTACGGTAGAGGTAGTGGACTAGTATATTATTACTACACGGTTTACTATAGCACTTTGTCATATAGCCACTTTCTGAGAGCTCTATTTGGATGTTCAAGACTGGAAGCCAGTTCTCGATCGGTTTTCTCGTGCAAATTTTATATACTTTGACTGCCGGCTTAACAATTCGAAGCACTCATCCATCTGTTCTTGTGTGAAATAGACGATGAAACAGTCGTCTATGTGTCGACAGCAGAGTAAGGGTCGGCGATCGAAAACTGTAGCTTCCACCCTAGACATTAAAGCGACGGCGAGGCAGGTGCTAAACACTGTCTCATGGCCAACCCTCTAATTTGTGCAAAATATTTTCCAGGCCACCTAAAGATTGAACAACTAAGACGCTGTCTTAAGAAAGTCATTAGTTGTGCAGTCGACAAGTTGTGCATTTTTATTTTCTTTTCGTGCTCTACGAGCAACTCGAGAATAGCTTGCACTGCAGAGTCATTCGACATGTTGGTATAAAGTGAAGCAACATCGAATGACTCCATTACATGGGTGCTGTTTGGTCGAACGCAGCGTATGTGATCTATGAACATTTTAGTGTTCGGTAAATGGATTGGAATGAATTTTAGAAACTGGGTCAGGATAAGGTTTAGGAACCACGTTATCCTATCCGTTGGCCTGCCTATACAACTGATGATAGGTCTAACTTTAGATGATGATGGGTTCGTTGGCGTAATATCATCAGTTGAAGTAAGCTTATGTGTTTTAATAAGCAAGTAAAGGACAAGGCAGGTTGGGTTTATGTCGACAAATAACTGAAGGCTTTAAACCCGCAGGCTTTGCCGTGTTGACCCATTCTTGATTTAATTTTCGGTGTTGATTTCTAAACTCATTTTCAGAGGATACTTGATAAAGGGAAACATCATTGAGATGCTCCTCTGTTATTCTAATACCCAACTGACTAATAATAACAGCAAATTCTCCGCCTTTATCACTAACAGAAGGCTAACAGATTTTGAATTCAAGAGCTCTCTAACCTGGCGCATACCACATTTTTGTTGGTGTGTGAGGTTGGAGCTTATTTCTCTTTTTTGGCAGTGATTAAGTAGGTGGAGAATTTCGTCCGAAAATATACTAAATATTGGGTCAATATCGCTATTTGGTTGCTCTTGTATAAAGAAAGTTCGGGGAAAAGGTATTGGTGGTATTTCTTCCCAGTACTTTACCCAACCTTTCAAGCTTAATCCTGTAACGTAGCTGATCTTGAAGATCATGCAGACTGCACATGATCCTGCGCAGGATTGGTTTAGAAATGGGTTGACTTGTCGCGAAACTCGGATCCAATTCGAACAATGAACGTTTCCGGAAACGTTATTCCTCCTAGCACAGTAATCCTGTATGTTCTTTGTGGGCAGTCTGTTTCAGGGTTTTTACCTGCAACTTTACCGGCGGTGATCCTTTGATTTGACCTTTTTGAGCGGCGTGATAGATCTTCAAACTTTTTCCATAACTTCCTCTTAATATCGCACCGAATCCTTTTGCATATCGATTTAGACCCAGCTACTGTTTTCTTCCAATGGTTCCTCTCCAAATGCTGAGCACAATGGTTTTCTTTGTACACACATTTGTTTAGTAGTGAGAACATTTCGTTTTGTGTGCACCGCAATGAAATGCGAAGCAGTTTTATTTCGACGCTCAGCTTTTGCTGAGAGCTCTCTGTTAAGCCGCATACTTCGTATAATCTCCTACGCTTTATGAAGTCAGGAACTAGTCGATGTTTTAAGCAGCGGCGTAGAAAGTGGATCTTTTGTCGCATTAAGACGACTTTCTGTCTCAATGAGGCGTTTTGGATAAATTTCAAAAATCCAGAAATGAACCGGAAAAACGAATGCCTCACTATCGCACGTGGCCTGGCACCCTATTTCAAAATGATATTTTGACAGCGAGGTGTGTCTTGCTAGCGACCTTGCTTTAACAACGCGTGGGCCAGTCCGACTCATAACATCACGGTGAGTAGCCTTTCTGTTCAATATGGCGTAGAACTACATTTGATCGTAGCATCTTAGCCCATAGTGTATTTACAAGTTTGATCTTCATTAATACTTCAGCCTTTTTTCCATCAAATAACTAAAGTATTCTAATATAAAATACGTCCAGGCTCTGAGGAAGGCGAAATCGTCGAAACGTCAACCATCGACCAACAACACCAACAACAACGATAACGACATCGAAGACCTATGCCAATCCCGCACCAGCTAAAGAAGATCAGTTCATAAGATCATATAAATAAAAATATGAGCGTTTATGTTTTAGAAATGTAAAAACATTTTAGTTGTCTTTCGCTGTCTTACAGTTATGAAGTGATATAGGCATGCAAAAAGTTCTGCGCTTTTTTAAAATAACATCAAGGAAACTTTAGAGCTGTAGAGTAATTTATAACCACGGCCATGTTAGACCTTGCCATGTGACCTTTCTAAAGATCTCTTGAGAACTTGAGAAATGCTCTTTCGTAGAGTGTTTGAGGTTCACTAGCAAAGAAGTTTTCCGGAGGTATTTCGACACACAAAGGAACCAGCCACTGAGTATGTTTTGTTGCGTTCAGAACAGATGACAGTCGGGTGACCCAAGACGGAAGGACAATGGCGATAGACTTAGCGATAGACTTAAATTACCGTTCTGGTCTTACAATTCATTGCTATTGTTCATACGTGGAAGCAGTCACTTCTTTGCAACTATCAGATGTGCCATTTGAGGGCTGTGTAGCTGTAATCTTTCTCTCCGACTGTGTAGCTCTCGTAATGATAAGCTCCCTTCTTCATTCTAACTAATTCTATGGTACAAACAGCGAATTTTTTCAATTTGTAGAGCAGGATAGAGCTCATCTCTGGAGATGTTCGGTGGAGCACCAATAGGCCCCA
Organism: Angiostrongylus cantonensis; assembly: GCA_009735665.1. Classification (NCBI taxonomy): domain Eukaryota; kingdom Metazoa; phylum Nematoda; class Chromadorea; order Rhabditida; family Metastrongylidae; genus Angiostrongylus; species Angiostrongylus cantonensis. The sequence goes on along the minus strand of MQTX01000064.1, from coordinate 994,007 downwards.
AGATCATTTCTTGGCGCAATTCTGATAAAGGGTCCTTTTCTTTCCCGTCGTTGATTCGGTGAAGACGTTGTCCTTGACATTCGGATTACTGAGTTAGGATTTTATAAATTGCCTCGAATTGTGTCATCAGAATCGTAACCTTTTCAGAAGACTGTTTCAGTTTCATTCTTGTTCTCAAAATATCTCTACATACTTCACCGCTTTCCTTCAATCAGTAAACAGGCTGGTATTATAGCATTTATTAGCACACAATAGTTCACCTTTCTTCTGCTTCGTCTTTTTCAAAGCTCGGAAGGGTCAAATTGACATGCAATCTTCTCGGCCAAACACTTTTGCAACCTAAGCATATAAGGCTTAACACATAAAGTAGCATTCGCATAATAAACAACTTTTAAACACCCGTTTTATCCGTTATAAATGTTTCAGTTAAATGGTGGAGAGTAGCCGCACAGAGTAATACGTGGGTGGATGAGGGATGTGCCAGAGTCAAGTCGTAGAATCATCCTGAAGTATGGCATAGGTCACACGTGGTGGCAATACACTCCTCAATGGATAAAGGATGAAGCTCTCGGCGTTGATCAATCCCTAAGGGATGTGCCCTGTTTTCGACTTCACTAAGTATCGTTGGAGGTGACTGAATGCATATCTGACCTTTACAATGACTCGCAGTGGCCTACCGTTGTATCGAGCCAGTGCTGCTATCCTCCCAGACAATTGTGGTACCAATTTGCTGACACTGAAGTGATGAAAGGCTTGGTGGGCCGGAGGCGCGGGGATCAATTCTACGTGTGTGTCGCAGTGTCGCCTTTCCTCCTTACGGTTCAGTTTTGGATTTTTGGAATTAATCTAAAAGGCTCCAAGTGTTTTACGTGCATGTTTTGGATTCTTGTGAGAGGATGGTGACTTTTTGTTCAAAATTTTCTTCGTTATATTCCTATATCTTACATGCGTCTGGTGGGATGTTTGATTTCAATTTAAATTTACCGACTAGGTGCTCTTTTAAATGGGCGCAGAATGTGCTACCCATTTCTCCAATGTGTTCGTCCCTACGCCCTCTACTAGGGATTAGGTATACCGTACCCGAACTTAATCATCATCTCCACCGTTAGGTATATGATTTTAAGTTGTACATAGACGGTCGTAGGCGGTTACGAACTTGCTGGCGTCTTAGAGAATCTGGTGGTATTTCTGTCACTGTTACTGTATTCTCTAGTACGGCCGTTCTTAAGCAACGTCCTATAGATGCATTTATTTCGTTGGAAATAAAGGGCAGGATAAACAGGGCCTTATTATAGGCAGAGTTATCGTTTGGAAGAGTGGTTTTTCCTCAATGCTTATCCCGAAGTGCTACAGTTTCGAAACCAGTTTCAATGATTCTTGCTTCTGCTCCCTTACTGTGCACACACTGGTGGTTGTTCGAAACATAATTTGAACGTCCAGGAATGGAAGCCGATTTTCTTCCGGTTTCTTCCGAGTAAACCTAGTGTACCGCGACTGTTAGTTCAATAATTCTAAGCGTCTGTTCATCACCTCTTGTGTGGAATAGATGACAAAACTATTTATATGTCTACAGTAGAGTAACGGCAGAAGATCGACTGCCGGTGCTTCCAGCTATGGCATAAAGGCAATAGAAAACATAAAGGCCAGTCGCTGTACTATTGCCAACCCTCTAATTTGTGGGTAATACTTCCCGAAACATCTAAAGATGGAGCAGTTTAAGCGCACCTTTAGAGAGGCTATGAGATGATGAATCGATAGGCAATGCATGTTTGAAGCTTTAGCTCTTCATAATAAGTGCAGAAAAAAAACCACACCCGAGAATTGCAGCGGATATAAGGCCCTGTTTATATTGTGCCAACGAAATACGTGAAGGTATATTAAGTGCTACTTAAAAAGGGGAAGTATAAAAAATTCGGTAACAGTGATTAAAATACCACCGAAAACTCTCAGGCGATAGTTAGTTCGTAAACGCCTGTACAACCATCTATGCACAACGGAAACTTGCATAATATGTCTTGAAAGTAGGGTGATTTTATGAGATCGGGTGTGGTGTACCTACTTTCTTGTAAAACGTATGGGGATGAATGCATTGATAAAGCGGGTAGACCACTTTTCTTCCACATAAAAGAACACATAACCTTTAAATTAAATTGAGATCACACTTTGCACTAGGCACGTATAGGACACAGCAACATAACGGAGAAATATAACTTCAATGATGCTGAGATATTTGCAAAACTCCGGACCGCAGGTGTCTACGGTGGGGAACGAACGCGCTATTGTCTTTTCCGAGTAGTGATGCGTTCACTGCGAGACCATGCGAGCCCTTCGTTTTGACTGTCTCTCAGCTAGTTCTCTCGATCTTTTGCCATCAGCATTCACCCGTTAGCGGGATTGATCTGGTGAGCCCAAATCGGCAGCGAACCCAGTTAAGCTGAGGCTTTAGTTATAATTACAATTTTAACTTATTACTTACTTATTGCATTATTGTCCTTTCCGTGTACTAGCGCACTCACCACCACACCATGTGGTGGGTCCCCGGAAAGGACAATATCGTGTTCGTTCCCAACCGTAGACACCTGCGGTCCGGCGGAGTTTTGCAAATATCTCAGCATCACTGAAGTTATATTTCGCAATATATACCCTGCCATTAAAAAGAGAAGGCAGTAAAAAAATAAGTTAAAATAACGGAGATTTGAAGTAAAAGTCGCTATTCTGACTCATTCGCACAAGAATACAAAACATCAATGCGAATGCATGGCACATCACTGAGGGATTGATCAATGCCGAGAGCTTTATCCTTTATGATTTATGGAAGTGGAATTTTTGGAGAGTTAGCCGAAATTTCATGCCGGAACGTTAGTGAGCTTAAAAACCTAGTGCTTGTAGACTAACCTATACTAAACAATCCAAAGAGATTTCTGCATGTCGTGAAACAACGTCGGATTTCTCTTGTCATGTTTGTCTTCGAAATTGATTTTGGATCATCTATTAAAACAGGAACAGGAAAAAATGGAAGAAATAGAAGTGATGAGTTCACTGGCAGTGGTAGTTAACGAATGGACAAATACACCATTCTATTAATGCAGATGCGCTTTCGGGACCGATCAACTACTACCGTAATATCACTGCTTCACGTTCATTAGAAGGAGATCTGATCTGCAAGGTACGATCAATAACTAGCTGTTTTATTTTAGCACAAAACGTCTGATATGTATTGTACCGGATGCATATGATGCCAGAGTAACGACCACTGTCAAATTGATACCAATATATCTCAGTTCATATCGGACCACTTCGCGTTAAGTTAAAATCCATTAGAATTCACAGATCTTCCCGAATAAGGTGCACGTTTTCTTACTACATCGAGGAAAAATTCTGTTTACTGCAGCTCACAGGACTTTTTTTTTTAAATCGACGCTGCTATTTGAAACATCGAAGTAATAAACGAGTAGCATTTTGTCCAGCAAGACCTGATGGTGTTGCACAGTATACTCTTGGTGTTTATAGCTACTTCGCTTTAGTTGGAATTTTCAAAAGTTTTAGTTTTACTTTTCTTTTTGTAAGGTTTGGTTTTAGACGGTTTTGGAAGCAAGGGACAAATAGGATATATCCTAGTATAAGTATTAATATAAGTATAAAAGTATAAAAGTAAAGTATAAGTATTTAGTCGATAGCGCTAAGCCTCGTCTCTAAGTGTGCGAAGTTCCAAACTCCTCAACTGCTTTAGTTATTGGCAGTTGTCGAAAAAGCAGCACCGAGCGTTCATACAACAGTGCTTTTTTCAGCCACCTACCATAATAATCTGGGGTGATGATGATCAATTTCTCACAAAAGAATCTGCAACAACGAGCTTACAGGTGGATGGGTATTTCAATACGCCTTTTTCATTTCGAAGAAAGTTCTATTTTTTCAGTTCTGTCAAAATGTTCAGTTGAAATTCGTCGAAGGTGCTTCGCACTGGGTTATGCAGGACGAGCCATCACGTGTGAATGAACTCGTGGACGATTTTCTCGCTATGCCAATTTCGAAAAAAAATTCCTAATTTGAATCTAGCGCTTTACAGATTTTGTAAAAAGTTCGCCAACTAACGACTTCCGTTTATGAATTAACGTCATCTTTAGTCCCTTCGATGTTGAAGATAATGCAGTCCCACAGCTTTTCGTTCTTTACTGTGACCAGTTTTATAAGTATTGATTACGCCGAACAGATTTTGTAACCTATTTAGATAAATATACGATCAATAAGTAGATATTGCATACATTTTCAAATACATATATAATCACAATTTTAACTTTCTATTTATTGCTTATTACGATTTTTGACGACAGGGCATTATGTGTGATAGAACCACAATGATGCTGAGATATTTGTAAAACTCCGGATCGTGGGTGTCTACGAAGGGGAACGAACGCGCTATCACCCTTACCGGAGTCTAGTTCGTTGACTACACCACAACATGCGGGTCCCTCGTTTCGCTTTTCTCTCAGCTACTTTTCTATCTTGCAGCGCATTGCACACTGAGTTAGTCGCTGCTTCGATCCCGCACTTCAGGCTCTCCAGGTCTTCTAATACTACGGCGTGATATCAGCTCCAAGAAGAAGTGATATCAGGGTTGTCTGGGCCGATAAAAATACTGATACATACTCAGAGCTGCAGAATTCATTCCATAGACCAGATATCCATTCAATCACCTCTACGATGCCACAAATGGAGTTGAATGCATGACGTATCATTCAGGGTTTTGCTTCAACGCCGTGTGCTTCACTTTTCTTTTTACAATCAATTAAATAATTCACCTGCATAGAACGTCTGTAACGCTTACAAAGAGAGGACTGTGCGAGCACAATGCTTGCAACCCATTTAATCATTTATTTTATTATTTATTTTACACGACTCGTCTTCATATCTACTGTGAGGATCCCAACACGCCCTGCATTCCATTTATTTCCTGACATGTATCTTCCACGAAGTCTTGTTACAAGGTTCATGCGTGAAACTGAGGGAAAATTGTGCCCAAATCACTCGGGCATCAATTCCCCGAGTCTCGAGAGATAAGAGGCTTGATGAAGCCGAATGTGTTCGTGATGGAGGGCATTGCTACCATTGCTCTGCTCTCTATCTTTTTGTGATTGGACCACTCTTTTTAGAACTAGATTTGTGGCAGTAGCACATACCTGGCTAGCTGGATCACCAGTAATCGTAAGCCCCTCAATGATTTCTCTTTCTGTCATTCTCTTACTATCGTTGTCGAAGTAGTTGTAGGTTTCATGCTTCATAACATTTGCGAGTGTCATTTCCTGAGTCAGATATGTGAGAGCTGCAGGGCACAACTGATTAACACTGGAGACAAACTCCTCAGCCAATATCGAAGACCACCCCCTTGCTGTATCTTGGCTAAATGATGACTTGAATGAATAAATATCTATGTAGCTGCTTCAGTAAGCGAAGAGATATGAAGTTTTCAAGATTCGAAAACCGTTCAGTGGACGTGGTGTTTTGAAAATATTTATTTAACAAGAGCAATTTGCAATGACCGGACCTTCTCGACTTAGGAAGCAGCGGTGTCCACATTGCCTTTCTCCGCTCGTATCATTGGCGCGAACGTTTGTGTATAGAATATCTGAAAGGTTATGGCTGAAGATCTAACGGCCTGGTTAATGAACGTGATTACGTACGTCCCATAGTTGAGCCCACGACCAAAGCCCGGCGTCTCTTGACACTTTAATCAGATGGAATGTTGTACAAACGAGATCCTGGAAGATTAGTAAAGTGTTCTGTGCAAAAAACAAACGACGTTTCTGTTTACTTTAAAGCAGCTAATAGGCTGGTTGGTTAACTCACCCATGCAATGTCCGGCTTCTCCCATATAAATTTCAGCACGAGATACAAATGATAGAAGAAGTTCTTGATGGCCTAGATATCCAATAATCAAACGTGCATATGCTTTGGTCATAAAGTTTATCTTTTAAAATGTCGTATGTCGAGAAATGGTACTGTCTGGGCTGCATTTTGCAAAAGAAAGCCAAATTAGTAGAATTCTGTGGGCATGGGTCGTGAGAACAAGTAATAGGCAGAGGACATAAATGTCTCTTGTTATTCACATTAAAAGGAACTTTGCATATTTACTATGAGAACACGGATACTTATTTCACTGAAAACGGCACAGTGGTCGACATTTGTGCTTAACAGTGATTTTCAACTCTTATATTTGATGGATGAGCTTAGTGACTTGGTTACTTCTGTTGCTGTGGAAATCGGGGTCACGGAACGTCTACTAATCGCAGAATTTGCTGCGGTCCGATGAATTGCCGCCGTCTCGAAGGATGTACGGTTGTGAGGCAAGAAGCCTCATTGCGTGCTACGAGGTCCGATGCCTGCTTATGGCGGTGAAGAACTCAAAGCGATTTCTTTCAGGCGATTGTCTCGGGACATCGCTAACGATGAAGTGATCGATTGTTATTCATAATGTAAACACGAGATGAGAGATTCTCAAATAGGAACCGAATCTACAAGCGAATCTCACAAACTCCGTATTTGACGGTTGCAAGAGAACGAAATAGATGGAAGAAGTGATAGAGCTTTGACGTTGTATATTGAAAAGGTTCAACTAACCAAGTGAGCACGTAGGAGCGTTATATAACATTGTATCGTTGAAATAATACGTGCTGCTGCATCCAACTATTTAGAAGTGTAACAACGACTTTTTTTGCCAAAATATATTCTCAATTGAAGTGTTAGTAGTGGAGCCCTATCTTTAGCCACCTTAATGTTTTCTTCTGCGTTTTTCTCGACAAAATGGTATGTGGTTGTTGGCACAAGGCGTCAATCACCATTCCATAGACCGTTATATTTTCTTTTGTTGTTCGAAATCATTCAATAATTTGTACTGCTGGTCAGCAAAATGGACGAGAGAAAGGAGCTCTAAATAAGTTGTAGCTTTTCGAAATGGTGCGCAACGGGCACAGAACACGCGATAATATCCTCCTGTCGAGGTAGTTCAGACAGTTTTTGGATAATTCACCTGAGCACTACAACAGTTTATCGCTCAATGCCGAGGAGAATTGAAAGTGCCATGTGAAGTTGCTTTCGTAATTTATTGTCGCTACACTTATTATCCAATTAGGTTCCTTATCTCCCGCTGGTTAGTCGTGAGGCAAGGTGACGCGTCCCCAAGTGAGAGATGAAGGGATAAATGCGAACCAAAAATGCCTTTGCGTCCCTGAGACGCAAGTGATCCAGGGATGGACTCCTCGCTTCTACTTCGCCAATTTGGCACTTGCCACCCATTTTTACAAAGTGCATACATGCACATGCATGTATTCATGCATGCGTGTGTCGATGTATTTCGGTTCATGCTGAGTGTATTCTACGAGTCAATTCAGCCAGAAGCTTGCAATCAGGTGAAAGGAAAGAGAATGAGAGGCGGTTAGAAGTCACCTACAACAAATAAGCTTCCACGTCTAGTTTACTAGAAACTGGCAAGCTACCTGTGAGTCCTTTGATGCCCATCCTTCGTGTTCAGAGCTGAGCAAACTACACGTGAGTATTACGCGCTGAACACAGTAAAATGAAAAAGTTGCCCTTACTTCTTTTACTCCGAGTGAACCCACGATATGGCAATGTTGGGTAGAACGAACACGTAGAGGTCGTTAGAATCCCAGCCCCATTCTAAGCTACCTAAATAACGAAGGACCAAGGTGACGATTCCAATCTACAACTCAAACTAACTTGAATCTGAGGAATTGCCCATGCAAGCAAGAAGGATAAGGTACTGCGTCACCGGCGTGACCGAAACAAGACGACGCCACCTATTCAACGCCGTCTATGACACCGGAGAAGAACTGTTCCTCGGAACATGCGACAGTAGAGGAATAGGCGGAGCCGGCGTTCTCGCGATTGAACATATGTGAATTATTACCGGCTTTGACAAACTTCCTCGTTTACGCGATGACATCAAACTATGACGAAGATGAAGTCGAAGTGTTCTATGGGAGAGGAGTGGGAGAAGTTCTACAGAAGATACCGCACAATGTTCAAGGTCAACATTGTAGACTTCAAAGCTAAAACTGAACACAGAAGAAGGTCTGGTGAACGCCATATTGTGACCCATGGATTACAATGGAACGAGCAAGGTGAGCGACATTGAGTTTATCATGGCTGCCAAGACCATTCGTAATAACTTGCAATTCCAGAAACTACACTCTCAACGCTGGATACGAAAGTATATTAGAGGAAAGTACATGACGAAATAGACTAGATCGTAGTTAACCGAAGGTTTTCCCGAACCCATGCCAAAGTTTTCCCAAAATCCTACACGAGATCAGACCATCACACCCTTCATGCAATATTTCATTGTTAGCAAAAGGGAGGGAAAACCAGAAAATTCGAAAGACAAAGTTCTAAAACCACCTTAAACTGGGATTTATTCAATTCACTTGTCCGCTGTTGGGAAGACGGCGTTCTTTACAACACTGAAAAGAAATACGGTTGGCTTACTCCGCATCTTCACGCCAGTGCTATGAAACCTGAGAGTTCGAAAGCCACCAAGAGATACCTGTGTCCAGAAACACTCGAGCTGATAAACCAACGTGTAATCGCATGCGCTAAAGGTGATCGCCAACTCACGTTCGAACTTGCTAGACAATGCAGACAGGTAATGAAAGATATTAAAGAGACAGATATTAAAGATATAAGATATTAAAGAGACAAGGGCACCAAATTTACAGAAGTTGGAAAAAGCATTCTCAAAACCTACGGAAGCTTTACCACTCACAAAGCCAAAATGGTTGCTCTCCGATGCCGAGACGGAACAGTTGCAGCTTCCAGAAAAGCATTGGAAAAAATCATACACGATTACTACTCCGATCTCCTCAATAGCCACGCACCGTTTTCTTCACATAAAATAGAGAAGATAGATTTGTAATCCCACAATTTCTCCCTTCCGAAATCTGACATATTACTTCGTCACTGAAGAATCAAACAGCAGCAGGTCCGTGGACTGAACACTTGAAGAACCTACCACCAGTCCTTATAAACACACGAGCTCGGATCTTCACACGTCACCTGTTAGAATCCAAGGTTCCTAATCAATGAAAGACTAGCAAGACCGTGTTGTTGTTTGAGAAAGATAACTTTAACCATATTGGCAGTTATCGCACAATTTGCTTATGTCTACAACCATCAAACTCTTCACTCGAGTTATCCTATACAGGAGTAATAGAAAACTGCACGAACGAAAGCCATGCGAGCAAGCAGAGTTTCGAAATGGATTCAGTACGATGGACCACCTCCAGACGATAACAAGCCTCGCTGAAGTGTCGCAAGAGTACAAATGACAGCTCAGTCTCATTTCCATCTATTTAAAGGTTTCTGAATCACTTAAGATAGGAGCTGGCATAGGAGCCCAGGACAGTTAAGGAGTCCTTACTCATTATATCAAAAATCTTCATGAGCTACATAAAAATTCTACAACCAGACTTTCACCATTCTATAACGATATTAATATCGTCGCCAAAAGAAGGGTTAGGAAAGGCGATACCATATTGCTAAAAAACCCGAATCGGACGTTTACGATTAAAAAGATGAGGATCAATACCGGCCTTGACAATCTTCGCCGTTTACGCGCCGACATTAAACTATGACGAAAAAGAAGTTGAAGCGTTCTATATGGACCGGAGAAGTTCTACAGAAAAGACCATAGAAGACCTTCAAGTTTATAAATCAAGATTTTAACGCAATTATTGGACTAAAAATAACGTCTGAAGAACGTCACATTGGGACCCACAAATTAGAATGGAACGAGTAGCTTGAGCGGCTGTCCTAGTTTGTCATGACAACCAAGACCATCCATGATAACTCGCAATTCCAAAAGCTCCACCTTCAACGATAAACGTGGGAGTCTTCCACTGGAGCATAGTAAACCGAAGGTTTTGCCTAACCAATGTCGCTGTTGCCCCAAAATTCCATTCGGGACCAGACCACGGCCTATGCAAGATTCCGTTTCTCGCAGAAAGAAGAAAAATCGACCAAATTAAAAAGACGAAGTCTCAAAACCATCATAAACTGAGACTTATTCAATTCATTAGTCGGTTGTTGAAAAGATGCCGCTGTCGACATCGACGAAGAATAAGATCGGCTCATGCATCTTCACGTTAGCGCTATGAAAGCTGAGAGTTCGAAACGTACCAAGAGCGTCTGTCTACAAAAACACTCGAGCTGATACGCCAGCGTGAATCTCACGAGCTGCAGGCAACCGCGAACTAACGTTACTGCAGAAGAGTGAAGGCAGGCAAAAAACAGATGTTAAAGAGAGAAGAGCAGCAGTAAAGATCGAAGCTGCACAGGCTGGCAAATCGTTCGCAAAGCCTATCGAAGCTTCGTCAATTGCAGGAACAAGATGACTTCATTCCATTGCCCAGACGGAACAGCGTCCAGAAACGCAATAAAGAAAATCATTCCCTTCCGAAATGCGACATGCCATTTCGTCGGTGAAAAATCGAAGAGCACCAGGTGATAAAGGTGATGACAATGACAACAGCACCAACAGCACCGACTCAAGTGTCGCATGTTCCGAGGAACAGTTCTCATCAGGTGTCACATATAGCGTTGAATGAGTGGCGCCTTCACGTCTCGGCCAGGCAGATGACGTCGCACCTTACTCTTCTTGTTTGTATGATCAAATCTTCTACCAAGGATTCGGATACAAATGTGCGTGCATTGTAGGTATAGATTGTCACCTTAGTTCTGGTTACAGTCGAACACCACCACAGGACGGGATAAGATCCGAACACCTGAAGAACCTTCCGCCTCTCCTCGTAAACATACTGGCTCGACTCTTCACACATTACACCACTTCACGTAACTATTCACGAGTGCAAGGCTCCTACTTAATGCAAGACCAGGAAGACTGTGTTAATGTTCAAGAACCTCTACGACATCAGCAACTATCACCCAATGTGCTTGCTGTGAGTCTTCCACAAACTTTTCACTCGAGTCTTCCTAAACAGGATTGACAAAACACTGGACGAAGGACAGCCATGTGAACAAGCAGAATTTCGAGATAGATTGAGTAGGAGAAACCACATCCGCACGATAAGAAGACTCATTTAAGCATCACTAGAGTACAAAGGACCCGTCTGTCTCAGTTTCGTCGATTTAGAGGCCTTCGACTCAACTGACAGAAGCAGTGATGGAAGCACTTGATAGTCAAGGAACCACTACTCAATACATAAAGATTCTTCGTAAACTGTACAAAAATTTCACATCCAAGACATCACCATTTTACAACTACATTAACATCGACACCAAAAGAAGGGTTAGGCAAGGCGATACCATCTCGACAAATTTATTCACCGCCACTTTCGAGAACGTCATGCGAACATCACGGAACGAATATCTCCAATGCTCCAGTTATGTTTATCTAGGTCGGGAAATCAATACGATGAACGACTTAGCTCCAGAGATGAGCAGAAGGAAACGAAGCTTGGAGAGTTTTCAAGAGCATTGAGGAAGTAGTGAGGAGAATAAAGAACACCCGACTCCATGCCCACCTTTTCAACTCAACGGCACTTCCTGCTCTGACGTATAGTACAGGTTACGCAGATGATTTACCGCCACCCTCGAGAACCTCATGCGAACATTGGAATGGGATAACATGGATATGAAAATCGATGATTGGCAATTACACCATTTTCGCTTTGCTGATTACATCCTTTTTATAACAGCAAGCATTACCCAAGCGGAATGAATGCTTGCCGAGTTTGATAAAGCGTGTGGAAAGATTGGTCTTCGACTAAATCTCACAAAAATGAGGTTCATGAAGGACGTGTTAGTTTCGCAAGCCTCATTCACGCTCAAAGGATAGAAACTCTTCTACGCTTAAGCTACGTCTATCTAGATCGAGATTTCAACAAGATGAACGACATAGTTCCAGAGTTGATCAGGAGGAAGTGAGTGGATTGGGAGATTTCAAGAGTATCGAGGCTATGGTGAAGTAAACAAGGAACACACTACTCCATCCGCAATTTTCGACTTCACCATTATTTTAGCCTTAACGTATGTATCACAACTCTGGTCACTACGTGAGAATAATGAAAGATCACTAAGCGTTACGAAGCATTTGGTTAAAATGGATGATAAGAGGGTCCGTTATCTCGCGAGTGAGGGAGAAGACTGAAGTTCCTATCTACGTCAGCGAACCCGAATCAAAGATGCCGCTTTATACGCCAAGCTGCCGAGGTTAAGGTGGACTGAATACGAAACGTGTGTGGATGACAACCGATAGAAAATAGTCGTTAGTGGCTGTATTCCTTTATCTGCCAAATGTACTGCAGGAAGACTACCGACTCGATGGTCAGAGTTTTTCGCAAGAACCTTGAATGAAAGACATGATGCTCAACAAGTTCCTAGAACAAGCAAAACTCATTAGACTACTCTTGCACGAGCAAGGGAGAAATGAAAGATTTACACTGACGCTTGCTCGACTAGACCGACGTTCAACGATTGGGCAGGTGATACAGGTAGTACACTTACTATCAATATTCCTTGAATTGTCGAAAGAATTTTGATCACTGTATCGCTACTTTTGTCGCCCATCGGCTTATCCCCATCACCTAAAATATAAACACTGGATGTGATGAATAGTAGGACTCATCGCAGCTAGGAGCATCAAACACGGCTGCTCCGAATTGAATTTGAATTACTTTAAATTTATGTTCCGTGGACTTTATTTGCTTTCTTTGGAAAAGAACAGAGTGCAAAGCAAAAGGCGTTCGACGTTGATCAATTTATTGCATGTATCAACTCCGTTCTTCACGAAGTAGACGTGACTGAATACATATTTGGCCCACGCATGAATTCCGGTGGCTTACCATGTGTTTCCATCCTTCCAGATAAACTTGGTACCTATTTCCTGAGCCAGGAAAGATGTAAAGTTTGAGAGCTTTAGGCGAGAGCTTTAGGCGCGCTATTGTGCCGGAGACGGATCTACTCTGCATTTCAGAGCGCCAATGGTCATTGCACTGCCCATGGTTTTTGTGAAAAAATATGGTTTCGCTGTCCAGTGGTCCTAAAAAGAACGGCTTAGCACATTCGTTTTCTACATGTTAAAGCGTCTAGACACACAGTGTTTAAAATGCCCGACGAGAGTTAGTTGATGTTAAATGCAACTTTTCACGCTTTGAAGAGAGTTTTAATATTAAATTACCGACGTTGAATAGCTAACACGCTTGGTTGAAGCTGGCTAGACTCGACATCGTTGATGACTACGGACTTCATTTTGGTGCCTCACAGCTACTAGTGAAAGGATCGGTGAAGTGATAAAAAATGGCCTAAGTAGTTCATATTGAATTATGAAATTCCTAACCACTGCTGGCTGCTTCCGGTTGTGGTTGTGCAGATTTGCCTTTGCTGGTTTCATCAGAACGCTGTGAACGTTTCTGCAGTGATGTCGACAATCTTTCAGTCACTTGAGCGGATGCCATTCTATAAAATCACAAAAAGATGCAGCTTTTTAATTTCTACCTTTTCGGAAATCAATGGGCAGAGTTCATGTCGGTGTTATTTCACTAGCTTCTAAACCCTCACTTTAAATGTGCTATCGATGAACACGACCTCTCTCAAGTGGTGCTCCTTTACACAAGCTAAATACTAGATTACTGCAGAAATAAAAGGATATAAAGGATAAAGCTCTCGGCATTAAACAATCTCTGAGGGATGCGCCATGCATTCGACTTCATTGAGTTTCGTTGGAGGTGATTGAATGCATATTTGGCCTTTAGAATAACTCGCGGTAGCCTGCCGATGTATCGAGCCGGTGCTGCTATCCTCCCAGACGAGTCTGGTACCAATTTGCCGACCCCGGAGGTATGGAAGGCTTGGTGGGCCATGGGCGCAGGAATCGATTCCACGTGCGTGCCGCAGTAGCGCCTCCAACCACTGCGCCACACGCGCCCTTTCTAACTGCAAAAATACAATAGTGAAATCCATGGTAAAGCCCTGCTGTCTTAGCACTCTAAGACGACACCTAATCTTGGGTTTGTTGCAGAGTGAACAACGCCTAATCATCATTCTTCATGCGCTTGCTGGGTTTTTTGGAAATAGACAATAATTTTACAATAACTAGAGGACTTCGTGAGTGGTGGGTGAACATGAACTGATTGTAGGAAAGACTCTGCTCTATCGTTTTATGGATATGAACAATACTTGTGGTGGTATTTACTACACGCTGCCATAGTCGATCATACAAACACATTACTGTCAGATTTTGTAGTATTTTGCAATCTGTGAGCCCTCACTTCAGTTTATATACCCTCACACTCCATTTGGTAACTACTACTCACTAGGTTATCTCCCAAATTTCTTATTAGAGAACTTGTTCTGAAAACGGCTTTTTTAGGTTTCTATGTGCAGATTAGAACTTATCCAGACCGACGTCCACCACAACATCTGTGTTCCACAAGACATTAATTAGGAACAGAAAACTTGGAAAAATAGTTCTATGTGCTAAAATAAAGCACCGAGATAAGATGAGGCCCATAGATGTGCTACCGGTCATTGCTATAAAACCATTATGACATCTATAGTTGTGACTCGTCGGGAGAGCGTTAAAAATGCATTTGTACTTTGGGATAGGAAACTCGTGCACCACGACGGTCGGTCCTGTCTGTTGATTGATTGATTTTGTTTGATTTGTAATGTTTGTTATATGAATAGAACAAAATGAGTGCCAGTTATGAGCAAACACGTTTAAATGAGCGATAAACTTCTGTAATAACGCATCAGTACTCTCAACTCATTGAAGTGTGGGGAAATCTGGAACGAAAAACAAAAACGAAGTAACCCTGACGAATTCTTTTAGACCCAGAAATCGAAATTTTTCTTTACATGCTTCTAACGGTTAGTGTTTTAACGTTGATCAGATTAAGCTTAGTGAAAGGTACCATTGTGAAGGACACGTATTAATATCAATCCGCAGAATCACGAGAAAAAAACCTGTGGGAAAACCGAACGACGACCAGCTAACACGAGGCTTTAGTTGAAAATGACACAGTGTTTCCTCGAATTCGTTATGGCAGTAATGAACTGCATTTCTGATATACGTAATCAACACAACGACCTCTACTGCTGCTGTGAAAATTTGCACTGATAATCTTCTAGTGTAGATATACCGTCCAAGGACTGTTCAGTTTTTTCACATATCATAGCAACCACAGAAAATCAGTATTTAATATTACGAGCATCAATGTAAGGAACAGTATTAACAATAGGAGCACTCCGTGAGCCTTCCTATTAATTGTGGTTTTATACTTTTAAATTTTTTATACTTCTTATAGCTCTGCTTTTATATCGTATATCCTAGCTTGTTGGATAGCTTAAATGACACTTAATACGAACTTTCTATTCATCAAAACAAATACTTCGTAGTCGTATATCCACATGACTGATGGTCGATGACGCACATCGATAATGGGAAACTGAAGAAGAACTGTTCAACGCACTTGGAATTGAATACGTCCGAAGAGTACTTCGACATTTCCGCAGCGGTGGTCATCTCGCGATTGAACTAGTTTCACCTACTGATGGAACAATAGCACTTATGTTCAGCGTTCAAAGGAGGTTACCTCGAGAACACTAAGATAAAATTCAGTTAGAGCCGAGAGCGATAAACACCCTCACATAGGTATTCATTAGTTACAAGACGACCACATCGCTCGTCTGATACTCTTTCGTCTATGAGTTTGCCCGGGCTGCAAAATTGAGATGATCCTCAGCGCAACTTTTAGAAAACGCCTAATTAACAACTCATTGTTCTATGCCTCACAAATGAACATCAGCCCGGAATAGATAGCATGGAGGGATAGAAGGCTTTGTTATTGACAGAGGTTGTGAATAAATTCATTAGCACTGCTGTCTTGAATCGAAGAGATGACCTTTGCACATAGAGTTTTACATCACTAAGTATGTTTATCAACAACTCCTTCCAAGTCCAATAAGCATATTTTCTGATGGCTACGGGGAAGCGATGGCCGGCTGGAAATGCTTCGAATTTGCTTCTGCCGTCCATCTGTGGCCTGGCTTTATGCTGTCCATCTCTGGCCTGCCGTTCCACATCATAACTCCGCCCAAGGGGATTAAAGCAGTCTGTGTGATTAGTACACACACGCACACACACCAATGCTTCCAGAATCGACAATCGCCATATCGGGCCAACTATAGACAAGAGTAGTTTTCTGACCCACAATAATCGACCTCTGTTTTTTTGGCTCAATAAAAAACAATTTTTTACCTATGTTTTTCGCTTAAGTTGTTCTACCATCAGATTCGTCATCAGAAAAACCTTAGTTGGGGAACTGTGATAAAACCGCATTGTTGCAAAGTGATAGTATTTCCTTTTCTCTTTCCATCATGATTAGGTTAACGGAATTCTTCAAAGAAAGTAATTTCTTCCGAGTGCTGAAAATTTCCGGAATGTCCTCAAGAAATTTTCCATTTATTGTTGTAAATACCGAAATTTGAGGGACAGAAACTGACATTTCTATGCACGGAATTCTCCATTTCGAATGCTAAATGCCATTCGAAAACGTCCTTGTCGAAAAAAGTGACGACTTCGTGGGAAAATGAAGGAAAAACTGGTGTCACGAAGAGTTGAGGAGCCCGTAGGACTACAATTAAATGAAGTTCTTGAAAAGTGGTAGAAATTGTCTTTCGGATTTTTAACTCTTTTCTTTTCAGAGAGCTTCCTAGTCGTGTATTAGTACCATAGTTTTTCTTCTTTCCTATTTCGCATCACATGAACTTTTGATTGAATGTAATACACTTCAGCAACTAAAACTTGTGATCTAGTTCAAAATCCTTAGCAAAAAAAAACGAATAAAACTACACACTACTATTTTTACGTTTTCTCTTTTTGCACTTTATAAATTTATAGCCTAGTTACTCACTCTCCACGTCTTTTCACTTTATTGCACTTCGCAGCATTGCTATTGACATTCCTCCCAACGGCTTAGCGCCTCATCGTGGCTGGGAAGTGTTCCACGGTGTTGGGCTGCGATGTACAGCGGAGCGATGTACATCCTCTATAGGAGTAAACCATTACCAGGATCCATCACCGTCTTGGTATCAAAGTCGCATTTTGGCAAATCTTTCACTGATCCACATCCACAAGGGCAGCGACTGCCCGTGGTGGTGACAACCTGGGGCAGGCTTTGGCCTGGCTGACCTTGGGACTTCAGAGAACTGTAGTGTCTAAACCAGCAAAAGTCCGAAATTTGGAAATTACGCTGAGGCACACACAACCAGTGAGGACGGGCGGTCCAAGCATCCGAGTTAGTGACATTGTATAGAGGCCTATGCTGATTGCTTGAATGCTTTTCTTTATTACTGCATTTCGCTGCAATTCGTGCTAGTACCACATTTATTCTTGCACTACTACATATTTTAATACATTTTTAAATTGCAGCATATTCAATCTACGTTTATGTTGTAAGCTTTGTGATTAATAGTTACGTCCAAGCGTTTACGTGGTCGCCATTCTCTAATCACTGGGTGCTTCATCTCTTACAGAGGCATGTTTATTTCGAAGCACAGCTTAAGATACTTTTTTACTGATTTATGCGACCGCCTTAACCTAGTTGACTTGACTCTCCACCTAGGATATCTCTGCTAGAACTTTCTCAAGCTACTCACCAAAGGCATTCGCCAGTTTTTGTGTGAAGAGGATCTCTACCAAAAAAGCTTGGTAACGATTTGTCGAGCTTATTGAGATGGGAGGATGTGTTGTTTCGATGTAGGATAAAACCATCGAACAAGAGTGTGCTGCACAAGACCTCAAAGCAATGAGTTTCTCGCGCTCTATTTCTGAGTAGGTTGTTAGGTGGTGACAATTTTCTCTGCATGCGAATCCATAGCCGCCAACTATTGTACCTCGTAGCTATCAACAAGTACAATAAAACCACCGTCATAGAAAGCCAAGCTCTACTGCAAAATACGAACTTGAGCCCTCTTTGCATTGCTCGTTTTTACCTAAAATGGCAAACAAGTATACGGTAATTATGGAGAGATCAACCTTGGATTTTCTTGGCTGTAACTGGAGCTGATAAACAATCTATGAACACAATTTCATGGAGAACGGGCCTTACCTTGAGCATGCAATGCCAGAACTTTTCCGTTTTTTTAGACCGTTACTCACAAGCTTTCTACGTGGTTGCCCCATTGGTAGTCGAGAGCATGAAACTAACGCAAGACTAAAGAATAATAAACTAAGAAAAAAGCTACAGTATTCTAACTTAGTCATCAAATTTTGCTGTTTGGAGATGGGAGATAATTCTTCTTCGATGAAATGAAGGCATCGTAGACCTTGTCGTAGATGAAGCTAATGCCGATCACTTCGATTCACACGAGATCCTATCACCTCTCCTTTCCATCTCAAACTCTCAAATTGAAAGAAAATCACCGATTGTCTAATAACTATTAACTTGTTCAACCTGACACATTTGAATACACTTTACGACACGATTAGTTGGAAAACTGTTAGAAACTTTTCTGCACACTTTTCCTCCATCCAAAGTAGGATTCAATTAGAAGAAAATAAATTTGAGTTGATCGGTGAAAGTCTGGCCGAAAATGTCGTTGTATTGCTTATCCAATATGCATCGAAAATTTTTCATGCGGATGGTGATCCTGTCGAGAAGTTGTGCGTAGTCTCAGATGTTTCAAAAATTCATATCCTGGAAGTTCCTTTTTCTTAACTCTCGCCGAAATAAAACATTGTCAGAGTTTGATGAAATACGGTACCATCATTGCCCTTGTTTTTCATGACTACTAAAATAAATGCTATAAAGGTAAGTAGAGTAAAAGATAGTGTTTCTGACGGTCTTACTCGAAGGAAATTCGGTTCATTCACCATCAGGTCGTCCGATAAGAGTTCCGGGATTTATTCGCCGATGTGATTTTTTTCTTTGTTTATTTTTTACAAACGATAAGAATTTTTTATCGGAGAAATATAGTGGCTGCTAGTGAGACGAAGCAGCTTGTAATAACTCAATTTTCTTACTGCTGTTCTTTATGATTGTTCTTCATGGAACAACTCGTTGTTCTCCGCATTGGATTGTTCTCTTGAGAAATCGCAATCTTAGGAAGTATAAAGTGAACAAAGAGACGATTTTCATAGTACGAAGTGATAGCATCGGG
Source organism: Angiostrongylus cantonensis (assembly GCA_009735665.1). Classification (NCBI taxonomy): domain Eukaryota; kingdom Metazoa; phylum Nematoda; class Chromadorea; order Rhabditida; family Metastrongylidae; genus Angiostrongylus; species Angiostrongylus cantonensis. The sequence goes on along the minus strand of MQTX01000064.1, from coordinate 974,816 downwards.
GCACTCTTGCCAGGCTAGTCTCGGGATCCCAGGAAACCACAATGGCTAAACCAGCAAGTCTTCAAAAATGTGGAAAAAATGAGAAGTGGAGCTCGTGTTGGAGCCCGGACCACTATTGAAGGCGGGCCGTCGAAGTATCCAAGTAGGAAGTGATAGCATACGAATTGTGATATCAGCCATTAGCCTACATTTTATGCTGCAAATTTTGAATTTACAACGTGAACAACTCTGACGGTAGTCGCCCATCTACAGATCAATTAGAAACCGTTTATACGATTGAAGCTCGTCTCCGGTTTCGTGTAGGCCTCGTCCTTTTCCGCAGTTCTTCATCGTTCTTTGTTGTTCTCCATCCGCAGCCTTCAATTCGCTCTGTCGCGTGCTCGAATATCTCCCATTGTGTGTGCTTGCAAGGAGAAAACCTCTTCATTTCTATCGGCCCACAATCCTCACCCCCACCTCTCACTACTATGTGAAGCTCCTCCTACTCTTCACCCAGGATATTGAAACATTCTATTCCTCCATTTCTCTGTGCTTTAAGAAAACTTAATCATCACATATTTGGCAAGCCGTCGTTTTTCAAAGCGTAAATGGACAAGAAAGTAACCAAACGAAAAGTTTACTCCTGGAAAGTTTTTGGATATAGAATTTTAGCAGAAAAATCAATTTGTGAAAGATTCCGTTAGTGAAAGTTTTTTCTTTCATTGATATCAAAAAATAGCCTAATTTCTTCCTTATTGATTACAAAAAGGGCGCGTATGGCGCAGTGGTTGGAGGCGCCACTGCGACACACACGTGGAGTGGATCCCAGCACCCAAAGTCCAACAAACCTTCCATTCCTCCGGGGTCTGAAAAATGCTACCAGACTTGTCTGGGAGGATAGCAGCATTGGTTCGATACATCGGTAGGCCACCACGAGTGATTGTAAAAGCCAAATATCCATTCATTCACCTCCAACGATACTTAATGAAGTCGAATGCATGGCGCATCGCTTAGGGATTGACCAACGCCGAGAGCTTTATCCTTTTTATTTCATTAATTACAAACTCCTTTACGCCACGGTTGTGGGTTTCCACGCCAAGCATTTCTGCTTTTTTCGAAACTGTGTGGCGAAGATTGGCGAATGTTGATGGATGAATGAAAGAATTCGCTGAGCTAAAGCTGAAATTAGCAACAAGTCACAGTGGACTAAGACTGACCGGCTTTATGACACTGCGATACGCTCCCTCTACTTAAGTTGACCTTTTGGCAAATGCTTATATGTGGGCTTTGATATCAAGAAAACCGATAGTATTGAAAGTATCTGCGGCGCTTTCCAACCTTCTCGGGAAGAATTAAGAGTGATGCCTATGCCATACATCATTCGCTTGGACAAAATGTCGCCGTCTAATTGAGTTTGGATTTCAGTTTTTTTTTCGTGAAGGTGGGAATAGTTGCCACATTCCGCAATATGTAAAATTAATAACGGAAAGTTCAATGCCAATATTTTTCGGTTCATTAACCTTACCGCGGGCCGCAAAATCTCCAATGGAAAAAACCGCCCAGGATTCTATTCTCTGAAGCTCGAATTACGATAGAAACATGAAGCTCTACAGTTTGAGGAGCTTTCAGTAATACAGCGGACCTTCTTCGAACTGATGACCATAAACAACATGTTCTTCTTGTGACCAATATGACATATTACTTTTAAAATGAGAAATCAGATAATTTGATGAGATCGTATAGTGTCATCCTCGACGACTTCGACTTTATCAGACCCGATGATCCTTGTCCACAGTTGTTGGTATTCTGAAAAACCCTAACTGCACTACCAAGATGCGGCTTTTCCACTGAACCCTTGTCATGCCCATAGCGAAGCGGGTACAAGGCAACACACATTAGGTAGCCAAAGCTATTTGTTGTCGCAGTGCAGTGAGTAATGGGTTCGCTGACTGCGACGAAATGGACGCATGCATTGATGAGAAATTTCTGTTAAATCTCTGTTTTGGTATCATCATCGTTGTCTTCAAGAAAACCAACGAATCGATAGAACCGCGGAGTAATCGGAAGAAGACTCAGTTCACGGAGAGGAATAATTCGAAAGTGAACAAGTCAAAGTGGATAAACCAAAACATTGAATAGTCATGTTAAGGCTCATTGAAGTTTAACTAGAAAGTTTGCTTTGTTATGAGCGAATTAATTCTAACACGACTGCTGTAGAATGTATACTTCAGTTACGTGAAGAATTCTGCACATCACCGCCAGAGCGCATCATGAGCTTCTTCAACAATTCAACCCGCGATTACGACGTCTAGCCGGAATGCGCACCTCAGATCTTCGGAGTCCATTCCATCTTCGAGATCCATGAAAATATACGTCGAGCACAGATGAGCCGGTCATATAACGGAATAGGAAGGCGATGTTGGGGAAATGATCTGTGGAGCAAACTCTGAAATTATGCAAACTGCCTCTCGCATTGCTTTCGCGAAAGATTGGCCTACTTGTGGTTCACGTAAGCATCTGCATTCGAGGATGGAAACAACTAACGTATCACTGAATGAGGATCTCGTACATTACGACGTTGGAAGAAGACCACCGCTGTGAATAAAGACTGTGCCAAAAAGAAAAGAATGCAATATGTGCCTGGGCTCCCACTAGTCGTGAAGACCGGTACAGGTATCGAACTATTGTCACCTGATGGCGCGCAAAATGCAGTTATTATAGATGCACTGTAATAAATGAATGGCGAACAGTTCGATCCCAAACCTAACCAACCAAGCCTACAGTCCCTGCGTGCAAGAAGACCTTCGTGGATGACGGATGTGCCACAATGAATCACGAAAGAACTGCCTACATCCCGCATAAGATGCGTATTTGAATGACATAAATAGGAAGACGTGACACAATTAATTGTCGTCCCATTAACATCATGCTTCGTTCGTTACACGAAAATTTTGCATTCTAAAGGATGTTACTGGGAAACCAATGAGAATGAAAGTCGCACTCAAAGCGATGAATCTCTTGGTGATCCATTTCTCTTAATATTAGCACTTAGGCACCGGCATCAGCTTAATGCTCTTTCATTCTCTTTGTGGTTGTTTAGTTCGGCGTATACAGGTTTTTTTGTTGCGCTTTAAATAGTCAGTCGGTAGCTTGCCAAGCGCAGATCATAGTTTGTTTGTATTGGTGAGCTTACGCGAGGTTGATACGAGATGTTTATTGGGCTAACGTTTCGACGTCTTTGTCTTCATCAGAGTCAACGACTCTTGCCGATGGTCCACAATTGTTCCTGTTCTTCTCGACGTGGCGTCTTCAACAAATCGATCAATGACAACCGCCCTGTATAAGAGCGTCGCCGGGTGTGCTCGGCTCATTGGAGATGCTCAACTGAGGAAGATCCGGTTCGATGCGAGACGAATACGCCACATCGAGAAGAGGAACGATTGTGGACCATCGACAAGGATCCTCGGCCCTAATGAAGACGAAGACGCCGAAACGCTAGTCGAATAAACATCTCGTATCAACCTCGTCTAAACTCAACAATACAAATAAATGTTGATTATTGGAGTACCGAGGTTAAATAACGGTTGGTTTCAGAATTGTTGTTTTGCAAATCATAGTGTTTAGTATCGGCATTGTAGACCTATTCTGTATAACCACAGTGATGATGAGATATTTGCAGAACTCCGGACCGCATGCGTACATAGTGGGCACCGAGCCCGCTTTTACCCTTTCCGGAGGTGTTACCGCTATTACCCTTTCCGGAGGCAACTACACCATGGCGGTTCTTTGTTTCACCTTCTTGAGATATAAATGCTAAGTGGAAAAAAACTGCTTTCTGGAGTGGTCAATTCCGTGGATGTAAATTATTGCTGGAGGGAAGGGCAGTCGAAAGAGAGACTGCTGCCGTTATTAGGGAACAGAAGAATTCTTGCTTGCTTTTACTCTAAAGTTCAGCACTTAGGAACACCTGTTCACTATGAATAGAAGAGAAATCATTTAGAAGCCTTCCATGGACAAATGTAGAGTATTGTTTGTTCTATAAGTCTGTCAATTTCCTAATTTCTCAAGTGGTTTAGTTATTGATAATTCATCGGGACTGTGGAGAAACCATTGTCGTCTACTATGTGCCAAATATATGAAAATGGATCTTGGCTAGCTGCTAATCGAATTTCATTTTTAATCACCATTCTCACCTACTTATACAGTAGATGTAGAAAAAATATCGACATGTAGTTCATTATGTTGATAAATGATAAAAACGATAAAGCGCTCGTACGCTCGGCGTTGATCAATCCCAGAGGTATGCGCCATGCATAAAACTTCAGTGAGCATCCTGGAAGTGATTGAATGCATATCTGGCCTTTACAATGATTCACGGTGGCCTACCGATGTATCAAACCAGTGCTGCTCTATCCTTCCAATAAGTTAGGTACCAATTTGCCGACCCCATAGGGATAGAATGCATGGTGGTCCAGGGACGCGGGGATCGACGCCATGTGTATTGCAGGGCGCCTCCAACCACTGCGCCACAAGCTCTGCTTATGTTGAAAAACTGATCACAAAATGCTGGCACCAACGTTGTCGAATACCAAGCGAGTTTTTTTTCGTGAACATAAGAGCTCCAAATGTACCAAATATAGGAAAATAATTAGAAGAGCTTAAAGAATACGTAGAAAACAAAAACCACCGAAACCACTTGTAAAATACGTAGAAAAACCTATTTATAAAGAAAAAAGCGCAACAGAAAGGTTATAGCAGTTTGCTCGGTTGTGCGTAGTGACCGGTTTGAGCGGAGATCCACTCACTGCAAGTGAGCAGAAAAATTAGGCGTCAAATAGATCGGCTACAGGGATTTAGGCGTCAATATCTAGGTGTTAATAGATCCCAAATAGGTCTATCCTAACCTCTCTATAGTGTTGATCATTCGCTATTCGATTATTTCGGTGACTAAGTGAATAATAGGCTCATCTTCGATCAGTATCCTTGCCGTTAATGAGCTTAACCAATGGTTGTAGATAATGTGGGAAACCTCGACTGTGAGAAATACTTTATAGAAAAGTGTAGAAGAACAAAAAGAAGCAAGAACTATTTGCATGGACAGCGAACACCATTGTCGGCTGATAACATAAATAAAAACTAAAAAAAGTTACGTCCCCCTGTCTTAATGGTGTCCCATCGGTATTCTTTCTCCTACTAACCGTGTTAGTTTCATATCAGTTGGTTTGAGATCAGAATGTTATCAGAGCAGGTCGTGACATTAGCAAGGGCTCGACGAGTGGGAACGCGGCCATTTAGTTCTGTCCACGTGATCATCATCTAGTAATACGAAAAGTCAGTGTTCCTACTTGAATAATCGTCACTTTTCGTTCTCTACCTATAACTTGCTCGCCAGCACTTCTCCACTCATTTCGTTTTCCTCCCAACTTCGTCCAATCAGTGAGCAAATTAAAACTAAAACTTAAGTTAATAATTCAGTGAACATGACTAAAGGTCGTTTTTTGCTCAAAAATTTTATCGCAGTGACATCGTTAGGGGATTTTAAGACGCTTGGTGTCGAAACGGCATTGATTTCGAGACATTCCGCTCTCGTAGATCAACGACTGTTCGTAGATCAATTCTGAGGTTTTCACAGATCAATACCCATGCTTTCTTAAAACAATGTCTACGAATTAGATAACAGTTTTCTTGTCTGCCTTATTGTAGACGTCTTTTAGGAATGAACACTAAGTAAACTTCTTTCCTAGTCATTCCATACTGACCATCTTTTTCTAAACCATTCTCTTTTACTCATTTTTCACTCTCGGACCGCTGGCTTTTTTCATCCTCATAATTTAATTTAATTTTATTTTATTTTATTTGATATTGTTTCAACTTATTTTATCGCTTTTCGTCTTCCGTCATGTTTCTTTGTTGACGTGAACTTTCTGATTTTTTTCCGTATCTGTTTTAATTTCTCAAATTTCTAAAATTGTTTATCCAGGTGGCTTCATGTTTTCCCTTTCTTATCCCTCTTTCGTTCTTTTTCCTATGACTATCACACATGGACAACTACTCTTTTATTTCCTCCTCTAATTCGTTCTCATTGATCATCGTCAGTTTTTTCTACGATTTTGTGAAGAGTTCATCAAATCCTGACCCAGCCACTCACGTCAGAAATCGAGCTAAATTTCAGATGTGTCTTTTGATGTCACCGAGTTGATCAAGGAGGTGCTGCTAGGTTGGAACCACGTTAGAGAAAAGCATGGCATCACTTCGTGAGTGGTTTTTAAAACAGTATTTTTCTTTCTCTTTCTTTATATTCTATACCGTTTCACTTAATCTAAAGCTCACCACTATCAATGCTGCCACGTAAATGTGAGCTAAAGAAAACCGATTTCCAATCTAACTGACATCCTTTCTGCTTGTTTTCTGTTGTGAGAATATCCGAGTTTGTATGAAGTTCTCTAACTATATAGTGATATAAGCATTGCTACGAAAGTAGTGCAAGAATGCTAGAAGCTTTGAATTATCTTTACCAGCTAAACTAGGATTATTGAAACCGACTCGTTTTTTGCTAACATTTTATCAACAAGCTTAAGTGTTTTAGCTATTATACATTGAAAGCTCAGATTATTGGACCCAGTGAAGGTCTTTCTGATTGCTTTTTGATTAGTTGATATTTTTCGCCAAAAGAACTGCCTAGTTGTTTCAACAAATGGTAGTACGCTTCTGATTGGTGTTCTGCGTCCCAGTGATGACGCAGAGCTTTGATCTCTATGTTGTTCAGCTTTTGGATCGGAACTTCTACAACATGGAGACTGGCGTTCCCGCGTAACGAAATCGGTATTCCAGTAGTAGACGTCATGGTTTTTAACATATTCTGTTGACTATCTTGTAGTACTGCTATTATATAATGTTTTCTAGGACTCAAATTATTGTGGACTAATTCCACCCGCTTACCACTATACAGCTGCGAAACCTATATTCTGCTGCAAACATAGTTTCTGAAGTGTTTCGGCCATTCGTCCTTGTTTATTCCTCGTAGAACCTCGTTTATTGTCGTTAAAATCTTTTTCTTATATCATATTGCACTGCGGTCCGTTGGGTAGCCACTGCTTTCATGTAAATGTCCCCCTTTTAAGACTGGCCTACGATCAGAACTTTGTGACTACCCTTCAACACTTGGTTAATAAAATAATTCTCTAAATTCAGTCTCTTCCACCATTCGTCTATTGAAACATTATATAATTATAACCACAGTGATGCTGAGATATTGGCAAAGTTTTGAACCGCAGGTGTCTGCGGTGGGGATCGACCACGCCATTACCCTTTCCGTGGGCAAACGCGTTCACCACCACACCATGCGAGTCCTTCGTTTAACGTTTCTCTCAGCTGTGTTTTAAATTACAGGTGCTATCAGTAATCACCTGTCAACGAGATTAATCTGGAGAGCACAAATCGACATTGAATCCAGTTAAGCTGAAGATGTAGTGTAATTCACAATGTAATAACTTTTTATTTATTTACTGCTCACGGCTACTGTTTACTTTTAAAAACGCAGGTGAGAGAAGGGTGAAAAGAAAGACCTGAATGGTGTGGTAGCGAACGCGTTATCTTCCGGAAAGGGTAATAGAGTGTTCGATCCCCACTACAGACACCTCTGTTCCAGAGTTTTGCAAATATCTCAGGATCACTGCGGTTATAATTCATATCATGCCCTGCCACGAAAAATAATAAGCAGTAACTAAAAAGTGATTACAGTATATAATTAGTTTGTTGAGTTGGTTGTTTTGAGCAAATTCTTCCTCCTGAGTAGGAAACGTTCTTGTTCGCAAACACAGAATACCGTCTGTGGTGAAGAACTTGCTTGTAATCTCAATAGTGTCACCGTATTACATGGTAAACCATGTTTACCCAGAATTCAACATCTCAGTCAGAATGGAAGAGTGCAGATCGTCAAGCTGCTGGCGCAGCGAACCCCACACGCATGAAGCAATCTGCCAGATCTACCGATGTCAGTTGCAAGACTAGGAAATGAAAAAAGGTGTTGGGGCTGTACTGTATGTATGTGAAGACGGCTATCCATGGCTATCTATACATTTTTGAATATTTGTTGCATGGCGTCACATGTACTAACTACACTGTGAGAATCATCACTTCTCGCATTCAATTCATTTCCTCGCGTTCATCACCCACGATGGTTATCAAGCTTTTTGTATGTCGGCAGGTTGCAGCTTCTTAAGAATTTTTTCTTCTTCTTCTAGAATGTCGGTAAATGTTGGCCGAATTGATTTTTCGTGGAGCCCTGAGATAACCGTGCTGGGGCGGTCACACCATCTACATGTGTGCCCATCTTTTGGTATTCATGAATCGTCTGTGTCGTGTATTTATGACCTTAGTTGTGTTTCCTTTAAATATTAACATTTTGAACGTCACTGCGGCCTTGAAAAAAGTACTGGGTAAAAGGAAACCGGTTGATATTCATGAAGTCATTGACCTTCTCAAACGTTAGCTCTTACTAAAATCGCTGTGGTACTCGCTATACCATACTGTTATACCTACCATTTCAATATGAACCAGACCATTTGTCTTTTTTTTTCATTGCCTATTTTCTTACTGATGTAAGAGACCTGTCGTTTCTATCTAACCCGTTGCGACATTTTTGACGTATATTGTCCATACGTCTCTGGTCCAAAGGACGATGTGGACACTATGATGCCCATTTTCAATTCAGCGGGTTCTAGGATTTCTTTACTGAATTACATACCTTCATTAGAAAGCTAACCAAAAATAGTTTGAAATACGAGGGATGAGACCGGAAAAGCTATTCTGTAAGCCTAATGATTAGCAAAAAACCTTTTTCAAGAAATTCATTAACTGCTAATTTGACGAACAATGAACTGTTATTTCATTCGAATCTGTAACATCATTTGTATGGAATGGGCTTATACACAAGACATCGAAAGCGGAAATAAAATATAAAATTAATCATTAGTTTATTAACTAATAAAAGATAAAATTAAGTAATGAATAAAACTGATCCATAGAACTAGCTGAAAGGCAGGCGAAACGAAGGAACCGCATAGTGTGGTAGTGAACGCGATAGCCACCGAAAAGGGTAATAGCGCGTTCGTTCCGCGCCGCAGGCACCTGCGGTCCGGAGTTTTGCAAATATTTCAGCATATTAAAGCTACTTCGCAACATATCCTGTCATTAAAAAATGTACGCAGTAGATAAATAAGTTAAGGTAATAAGGTAAGATAAGTTAAAGTTACAAAATTAATAATAAAATATGCTGGCAACAATGTATTTCCATAGTGGACCATAGTAACCCACAGTATGTGGCAGCATGATAGAACCATAGAACGATAGAGCAAGGTCTCTTTTACGGTTCTGTTACGTTCAAATTCTATCAAAAAACTACTTATTGAGGAATTATTTTTTTATTTTGAAAAAAGCAGAATCTCCTCAGCCGAAGGAAAATTGTGATGTTCTGTTGACTCAGCCACAAAAATGAAGCACCGTCACGTGTAGGTTAGAAAACGTAGGTGGCTCTTAAAAGAACAACTTTCCCTTTTCAAAAATTTCAGATACAGAATTTGACTTGGCACTGTGTTTGGTGGTTGTTCTTCAAAGAAGGAAACATCAGTATATAGGGTGTGTTTATACAAGTTAGCAATCAATATTAAGAACTGTTCAACGATGCCGATTGATGTGAAGGCTCGTAAGCAATCCATCATGTTTCACTTTCAGGCCAGTTGCTTTTTTATCAGCAGAATGCAGTTAATTGGCAGTCCAGTGCTTCTTTGTACCACATTAAGCTCCACGAGCAGTGGTTCTGATTCTCAGATGTTTGTCAGGAATACGCTATTCTTACCGCACTAAGCCAAAAACAAGGACGCATTCGCTAGTTGAAATGTGATTTCGTTTTTCTACTCAAGGAGTGGTGTAATGTGTTGTAGAGAGGCTAATGAACGAACGGCTTACCTGCGTTGATATTCTATAGGTCCTTCCCGAAATTAATCCCAAACTTCAACCTGTGTTTTTAGTGGTGCCTACCAGCTTAGAATAAACTTTATATAGCCATTGGAATTTACACATTTTTTACAACCAAAAACAAGTTTATCTATGCCGGTTGCTTAACATTCTGACCTTCTAGAGGTGATAAAGTGGTTAAAGACAATTTCGATTTAGACTCAGCCTCTGAAGCATTCCTCATGAAGAAAGTCCAAAATGTTTCAAGAAGTGGTAGTCGATAGGAAGCAGGTGTGGTTGATGCGGTAGAAGTGTTTCAGTACAGCTCGTTCAACTTCTACAGCGCTAGCTTGTGCGACATGTGGCCGCTTGTTATCATGGATTGCTGCCTTTCTGTTGACGAATGAGTGCCATAGCCGTTGAAGTTTCAGATCCATTTCGCAGATCTGGTGGACGCACTTCTCCTCCGAAACCGTTGGACCCGGATTCAGGAAGTTGTGATGGTTAAACAGGCTTTTAGCCACTACGCTGCGGCATGACCTCATGGTGTAATTTCGGCGTTAGAAACCCCCGAGCTTTATCGCAGTCTAGCAACTAAGTCGGTTATTGCTGGTTGTCACAGAGCACCCACTTCTTGCCATTCATCATCATATGGTCGATAAACGGACCATTCTCGTTGCGTATGAGAAGCGCCGACAGAACCTTATCGACGTTCTTCTGCATTTTTTCGAACAATTGTAGATTTTTTTTTCAACGAAGTCTTTAATTAATATCCAACAGAAGAATGACATCCGTAAGCTCCCTCATCTTCAAGATAGACTCTTCCACAACGAAATTTTTAAACTGAGGCTACATTGTGCGTTTGCTAACATTTCGTTAACCGCATGTCTAACTAATGCATCGAGGTGCTTCTGCTGCGTGTATCCGGACTTGAATTTATAGAAGCAGCTTTCTGGAGATTGCTGCTTTCACACCTGAGATTCTAACCTTTAACATTTTTTAACAACACAGTTTGTATCAAGTTATACTGAACGGAAGGACAAAAAATGTGTTGCAATGATATACAATTGAACAGCGTTGGAGAGAAAAACTTTCGCTATAACGTAGACAAGACAAATGAAATCACAAATCGGACGTCAATTTGGGAAAGAACTGATAGAAAAACTATTGCCGTCAGTGGAGTTTTTCATTCATAAAATTCTAAAAGTTCCCGGCGTTGATCAATCTCTGAGGAATGCGCCATCCTTTCGACTTCATAGGGCATCGTTAGGAGTGATTGATTACATATTTGGCCTATGCAGTAGCTTAGCTGTGGCCTAGCGATGTATGGAGTTCTCCCAGATATAGAGGTGCTGCTATCCTCTCAAACAAGGCTGGAACCAATTTGGCGATCCTAGAGGGATGGAAAGTTCGGTGACCGTAGGACGCGGGATTGAACCATGTATACTGCATGGCAAGGGCGCGTGTGGCGCAGTGGTTGGAGGCGCCACTGCGACACGCACGTGGAATCGATCCCTGCGCCCATGGCCCACCAAGCCTTCCATCCCTCCGGGGTCGGCAAATTGGTACCAGACTTGTCTGGGAGGGTAGCAGCACTGGCTCGGTACATCGGCCGGCCACCGCGAGTCATTGTAAAGGCCAGATATGCATTCATTCACCTCCAACGATGCTTAATGAAGTCGAATGCATGGCGCATCCCTCAGGGATTGATCAACGCCGAGAGCTTTATCCTTTTTATCCTTTATACTGCATGGCACTGCACTACACATGCCGACATGTTAATTCATTTTTTATCCATATTTACATTTTTTATGGGTTAGTTAAAACAGTTTTATTCGTTTCTACGTACTTGATTTTTTTCTCCAGAGTATTCAAGAACCAAGACAAGGTTCAAACAGGGGATATTCTGCTTGTCGCAGTCAATTCGGAGTCATGAAATGGGCGTGAGTGCGAGTTGTGTGAAAAAAGAGTTGTAAGGCAGCTCAGCAAGCACGTGGATGATTTTAAAGGCTATTCCCGTAGCTGTTCTTATAGAAAACGATGGTGACACGCGAGCGAGCTGTATGGTACGCTACGTCTAGGAGTTAGCAAGATCGTCGAATATCGACGACGATTCTCACCCATCCATTGATTTCTCAAATCATTCAGCCTACAGTTATCATTTGAATACTCACTAAAGGATTCCTTGATGATAGTTTATTAGCGGGCAAATGGAAGCAATAACGATATTGTAGAGCAGAAATATTCTTGCACAATCTTTCCAAGTCCACTTCCGTCACTTCTCGACTGGTTTGTTCACCATCTTCGTGTAAGTGGGACGAGTGGCGACATGATATTCTTTCAAATTAAATTTTTTGAGTGTTTGACGCACTCCGTTTTTTTTTGTGCTATGAGAAGATTATTTGTTTAACTCCTGGCTAATCCCTCACAAGTAGACCCTCGTGTTACTTGAATGTTAACAAAACACCAAGTTTGTTGTAAAGAACGTGACTTATCCTCCTATAAATCATTCCAATAAGCAATTTAATTATCCTTCCTGATTAACGAGAAGAGATCGAGGAATAGGAAAAAGAATAGGAATAGGAAAAATTGAGTGAATAGTGCTCTATTACGGGTTAGTTAGTTAACAAAACACCAAGTTTGTTGTAAAGAACGTGACTTATCCTCCTATAAATCATTCCAATAAGCAATTCAATTATCCTTCCTGATTAACGAGAAGAGATCGAGGAAAAGTGGTTCTTTTGGACGATTTCAATGTTTTTTCTCGAATTGCTGACGCTGATTTGCACACCTGATACTCGTTCGATTTTACCTCCATTCTTGAGTGAATAGTGCTCTATTACGGGTTAGTTGAACTAATACATTTTCTTTTTCTCCTAGATTCTTACCGAGTTATGAATCGAGTTTTGTTTGATGTGGTTTTTTTTTGTGCTATGAGAAGATTATTTGTTTAACTCCTGGCTAATCCCTCACAAGTAGACCCTCGTGTTACTTGAATGTTAACAAAACACCAAGTTTGTTGTCAGAGACATAACTATTTTATATGTCACCTCCAAGTGCATTTGGCACATTTTAACCGTTTTTCACGGTGTCTTATCAGTTATTGCCATTTTCTGCATCCGTCTGGGATGAAATGCCAATATTTGTGGAAGAGGCTTGTTGATGATGCAGCTCATCACCGCCGATTACACTCCATGGCATCGGCGAGTCGATGGGACGCGCTTCAGTCGAGTCCGAGCAATCGTGACGATGTAACATTTCGACACACTTCGCATGTGGCTCACCCGTTATCACCTTCGATGAGCTGACCACTTGCCGTCGACGATCAATCCGAGACCGTTCGTCGCCGCCGCCGACGCGAGACGGCTACGGCGGCATGCACTTCGACACCATCTCGGCTCGTTCCGAGACTCCGTATCCGCCCCTCTCTTAGCGGTTGTTCTCATTATGATCACGAATGGATGAGAAATGTGAGAGAAAAACCAATCAGCCTTTTCGAATATTCGGGAACTGCTCCCACATTGCTGGTCATTATTACGCATTTGTAGGCTACGTTGTCTTAATTTCAAGTGCTCTTTTTTTATAAAGTACGCTCCTGTTTTTTTTTATGCTTTTTAAAAATTTTCCTAACACAGTTCTTTCTTCCACCGACATTCTTTCTGTTGTTTTTGTTAGTCAACTGCAGTTTCTTTCAATAGTTTTCTTCATTTGGCGAAAATCTGCTGCCCTAACAGTGTTCGAAAATTTTTCTCAAGTCCAAAAACTATCTATTTACTCGTTCAAAGAAAAAACATAAGTCGTTTTGCTTACTTGTTGTCGTTAAGCTTGAGCACGTTCTCTTTGGTGGTAGACAAGCCGGAGTGAACCCCAATGATTTTCCTCACCTCCGTAGGTTCGCTATATTTCATGCTTTGGTGCCGGTCAGCGTGGTTCACATTACTGTCTGGATACCTCACTCTCCAAGCAGTCATTTTGTATTCTAATTACATTTGTGTCGTTTGATTCAATGGTTCTGTTTTACATTTCCTCCGAAAACACCGCGGAAAGGTATTCGTGCTGAATCGAATTGTATAAGACTATTGTACTTTTCCGCGTGGAAGCAATATGACTAATTTTTGCCTAGGCACCTGGTATTTCTACCAACAGCCCTCATCGATTTCTCGTTTTTTTCCACTACTCCCTATATGCTTACTATAAACGATTACATGAAATTCGTCCTTTGAGAGTCCGGAAAAGATAACTAGTGTTTTAGCATTCAGGTCTCGCGTTCTTTGATACCCACATCCACCTGCGTTGGTTGCCTACGTGACTCCAAAAATATCACTAACATTACTGCCTATAACTTTTATAGATCTAATCTAGCCATGTTTCTAAAGCGAAAAATACTTTTATTGCACGATTCGTCTATTCTCCAAACGAATTTCATTCGCCAATGTTCAGTTTTTTTCAGTCTTCGGCATTCGTCGAATTGCAGCCCTCTTGAGAGATCGGTCGGGTTTTTTTTTTCGTAATGCCGCATTTTCATTCAGCGCGACACATGGTTTAGAATAATTCGTTGCCGAATCGCTGTAATCGACACCACCATTAAACTTTCCTCCCACAAAGGCCGAAGACTGCTGTAGTGAAGACCTGGAAATGTCCCAGAAAGGCTGCTCAAAGAACATCAAATTGTTCACTCAGCAGTAAGCTAGCTTCAGTGGGCGTCACAGTGAGTGCTCCTGTCGGTGACGTCAGGCAATGATACATCCGGAGAGAGGCGATCAAATCTCACGTTACATTGGATACCACTGGTACCGGATCAAAACAACACATTTACGAGACGCCATGACTCTTTCATGCTACACATCTTCAACAGATCAGTCCTTTCAGACTCGGATCCTTATGACCCAAGGGAACAAGTCGGATATACAGTGAGACTTTTATCATTTACTTGAAGAGCCGCTGTAACAAAACGTCGATGGCCTCGGTTTTGTCGTACACACATCTCCCACTCACCACATCGTTTTCGTCTTACGTATTCAAATTCCACAACGAGAATTTACCAATGACTATTCTCTAGCATATGCAGCTGACAAGAGCGAATTAAATACGTTCTTTCCCGTTATTTTTTGTATAATTTAAACAAGAGATAAAGAAAGATGGTGAATCACTAAAGTCTTGTTGTTACAATTCTCTATTCGACCCGATCACCGGCTTCTACGTGCGTAGATTCAGTTCAGCCAAAAGCTACTTGTTGTCTTTCAAGAAGAAGTTTTTCACAAAGACATTCTGACGAAGTTTTTTATCATCAGGACTGAGGGAGATTCTTGCGAAGCCTAAAAGTTTTTAAGGATTTGAAGGTGATACCAAACACGCTTCATTTCTTTAATCAAGGAGTGAAAAGCATAAATCTGACCACTGCTAATAAGCTGCTTGAGAAGAAAAAGAAACTGGAGCTTTATAATGCCGCGAAGCTCCTAATATTGTCGATAATAGTTTTTAGAAAACATTTGCTAGTGAAACATTAGTAACAAAACATAGATGGGCCGGTCATTTAATGAAAACGTGCAGGAAAAAAGTGCAGACAACAGACGGACGAGAACAACAGTGGAATGGATTCCAAGGAAATGCCGACTTCCTTTTAGAGGACCACCCATACGTCACCTAAGGCGAACGTGGTTGCAACTACAGTCAAGCGGCTCTACTCGCAACTGCAGTTGTTTACAGATCACGGTATGAAACTCACACCATCCTGCGTACTCGAGTCAAACCATCACTATGGACGACGATTGCGAGGCAAAGAAACGAATGGAAAATGCGCTGGGCTACAGAACTCATGAAGACAGGTTCTGCAGGTGTCCAAGCAAGTAAGTAAGCATTTTTAAGTGGATTTCAATCACTGCGGACGGAAAACCTTGCGAAAGCAACTAAGGAAACAACTGCTCTAGAGGAGTGCCGTAGGGGTCTCTGCGAACATACTGTTCTGCTGTGAGCTCTGATTAACGAGAACGCCATAGTTGCTACTTCGCTCTACGACATGGAATTTATAATAGAAAGTTCTGCTCCAATTATTCCTTTTCAATACCGCGAGAAAAAATGATAAATTCAGATTTTACGTTGAAAAAGGAGATCGAGGGAAATAGGGAACTCTGGCATCAGGCAATACCATGACCGATTTTCTTCGAATGGAAATCACACATTAGACGTGGTTTTTGTAAAGCAAATGCTACCTTGAAAAACTAGTGGACGTAGACCAATGGAGGAAATTACGTACGGAATCTTGCTTGAGGAAGGTCATTGAAGCGATTTCCTCCGCGATCACCCGACTAGCCCAATGAGTATATTCTACAAGCCCTTCACTTTGATTATATTGTGGAACACATCAAGTACTTTTGATGCTACTTAAAGAGTTGTGCAAGCGAGAATTGGACAAGGATTTTGCTGCATTGGCTACTGCACTACATGTTAACTATATCTAAGATCATAGAGATCTATCCAATACCGTACAGCTCTTGTTCTAATTATTGTTGACTACGGAAAAAACGTTCAACAGCGTCGGAACGAATGCAGTAATTTTATTACTCGAGCAAGAAAATGGACTCTACGAAAGGACATGCGCATTGACAGCGAATTCCTATCATACCTTAGTCCGGCCAAAAAAATTTCCATTGTTCCGATGAAAACTGTTGGAGCAGAGACAATAGTCAGAGAGCTTAACAAGAGAGAAAAAAGGCAGAAGTGCTCATAGGTCGGAAGAAAACCCAGCTTATGAGTGACTTATGGTGTAACACTAGGCCAATGTAGTAAAAGTTCATAATTCTCTAACTTCACAAACCGCATCTATCGCACCTGTATCAAAGGCGTTCCACAGTGGAAATGGTAAGTTAAGGATGAATTATGAAAAAATAGGATATCAGGATGAGCCGTGTTGGCAGCCTTGGAAGAAGCTAGCAGTCAACTTGCGAGCGCAAAACCAACCGTCTAGCCATTGATTCCACGCCCTATCATGGAACTGAGACGAATGTTGGCATGTATAGTATTACAAATCAAACCCAGTAGCACACACCTCCAATAGAGTGCACACGATATAAAGAAGGAGTCTATAGTTCAAACTTTCGAAGATTATCTTGTTTGCGATCTTAACGGAAATATATTTGTGTATATATATGTCATGACATAATTAGTTGATTTAAGAATAAGGCATAAAATACATCGGTTGGTCATGTAATAAGAAGTATTGACGTCAGATGAAAGAAGATGAGCAACAACGTAGTCTCCAAGGGGACGCTGGTGTTCCCTGGTACAGCCTGCACGTGCAAGGTGGGCGGACGTGTTTGTATCTAAAATAAACCAGCTGTATTTGCTGCTGGCAGTGATTTATTGGTCACGGAGCAACATTTACACAAGTCACTACACTCAGAACAAACCACCACGGCGATCGCCAAGAAAGAAAGATTTGCAAAACATGTTGCAGCGTGTATTACTTGTGGATGAAGCCCGGCGAAGTGGTAAGTATTTGATTTAT
This sequence comes from Angiostrongylus cantonensis, assembly GCA_009735665.1. Taxonomy (NCBI): domain Eukaryota; kingdom Metazoa; phylum Nematoda; class Chromadorea; order Rhabditida; family Metastrongylidae; genus Angiostrongylus; species Angiostrongylus cantonensis. The sequence goes on along the minus strand of MQTX01000064.1, from coordinate 957,379 downwards.
TCCCTGCATAAAAGTGAAGATTTGCTTTTCTTTTATTCAGTTTTGATAATTATGGACGAAGAAGTCACTTAGAAGAGTATTATAAAGTTTTTTTTAAAAAAAAGGACACTGGAAGCTCTCAGTGCTGCTCAAATCTCTCAGCGTAACTAGGTCGACATGCATATTTTTGGCGCTAGAAAGTATAAAGAAAGGAGATTCCGCTGAACTCTTCTTCTAACGTATGCGTGTTCGTGAACCCTTTGGAAACTATATCGCTAACATGAAGCTCTTTTAAAAGATCGTCTTCGATTTGTTGCAGTGCTAAATAGAATGCTAAGAGCCGAACTGATATTTAACGATTGATGTTACATTGGGAAATCCATTAAAGGGCAGTCAGGAGAGCACATCATGTAATTCGTGGACACCATTAGAAAGCATCGATATGGCGTGGAAGTGTTTTTTTTTATTTAGGGGACATATAGAAACTCCGTAGGCAGTACTCACTATTTTTATCTGTATTTATCGTTCGTTATTTTCTGCAGAATATTCTCTATTTCTTAATAGTGCCATGTGTTTTGTATATTTTTTGTGTTTGTTTTTCTGCAATTCAAATTTCCTAACACTGTCTGTGGAATGCCTCGTAAGAGCTGACTGTGACGTACTCGTATTATACTATCTTTTCCTTGTCAATCAAGGTCTGCACAAGGGTAAAAACACTCGCTTGGAATGGTTACCCTACTGTTCGAACCTCTCGGTCGGTATTCATTTCAAGGTCAACGGGCCGGTGATATCATTTTTCTTTTTGATCTTTCTCACTTATTTGTTTACGGTAAGCAATTACAATCTTCTTCCATTAATTCATTGAAGCTGATCCCTACTCTCTGCGTACTCGCAGTAGATTTTTATCCTCGTCATATTGTTAGTTTTGTGGTATTTATATAAATGACTCAATTACCCAATTTTGTGGCCTAGCGAAACATATCTCCAACATTTCTGCACACGTCTGACGTAGGCCATGCCATAACTAGTTGAGCTAAGAATAAAAACAAAGCTAAATGCGTTGTTAGTCAACTGCAGTTTCTTTCAATAGTTTTCTTCATTTGGCGAAAATCTGCTGCCCTAACAGTGTTCGAAAATTTTTCTCAAGTCCAAAAACTATCTATTTACTCGTTCAAAGAAAAAACATAAGTCGTTTTGCTTACTTGTTGTCGTTAAGCTTGAGCACGTTCTCTTTGGTGGTAGACAAGCCGGAGTGAACCCCAATGATTTTCCTCACCTCCGTAGGTTCGCTATATTTCATGCTTTGGTGCCGGTCAGCGTGGTTCACATTACTGTCTGGATACCTCACTCTCCAAGCAGTCATTTTGTATTCTAATTACATTTGTGTCGTTTGATTCAATGGTTCTGTTTTACATTTCCTCCGAAAACACCGCGGAAAGGTATTCGTGCTGAATCGAATTGTATAAGACTATTGTACTTTTCCGCGTGGAAGCAATATGACTAATTTTTGCCTAGGCACCTGGTATTTCTACCAACAGCCCTCATCGATTTCTCGTTTTTTTCCACTACTCCCTATATGCTTACTATAAACGATTACATGAAATTCGTCCTTTGAGAGTCCGGAAAAGATAACTAGTGTTTTAGCATTCAGGTCTCGCGTTCTTTGATACCCACATCCACCTGCGTTGGTTGCCTACGTGACTCCAAAAATATCACTAACATTACTGCCTATAACTTTTATAGATCTAATCTAGCCATGTTTCTAAAGCGAAAAATACTTTTATTGCACGATTCGTCTATTCTCCAAACGAATTTCATTCGCCAATGTTCAGTTTTTTTCAGTCTTCGGCATTCGTCGAATTGCAGCCCTCTTGAGAGATCGGTCGGGTTTTTTTTTTCGTAATGCCGCATTTTCATTCAGCGCGACACATGGTTTAGAATAATTCGTTGCCGAATCGCTGTAATCGACACCACCATTAAACTTTCCTCCCACAAAGGCCGAAGACTGCTGTAGTGAAGACCTGGAAATGTCCCAGAAAGGCTGCTCAAAGAACATCAAATTGTTCACTCAGCAGTAAGCTAGCTTCAGTGGGCGTCACAGTGAGTGCTCCTGTCGGTGACGTCAGGCAATGATACATCCGGAGAGAGGCGATCAAATCTCACGTTACATTGGATACCACTGGTACCGGATCAAAACAACACATTTACGAGACGCCATGACTCTTTCATGCTACACATCTTCAACAGATCAGTCCTTTCAGACTCGGATCCTTATGACCCAAGGGAACAAGTCGGATATACAGTGAGACTTTTATCATTTACTTGAAGAGCCGCTGTAACAAAACGTCGATGGCCTCGGTTTTGTCGTACACACATCTCCCACTCACCACATCGTTTTCGTCTTACGTATTCAAATTCCACAACGAGAATTTACCAATGACTATTCTCTAGCATATGCAGCTGACAAGAGCGAATTAAATACGTTCTTTCCCGTTATTTTTTGTATAATTTAAACAAGAGATAAAGAAAGATGGTGAATCACTAAAGTCTTGTTGTTACAATTCTCTATTCGACCCGATCACCGGCTTCTACGTGCGTAGATTCAGTTCAGCCAAAAGCTACTTGTTGTCTTTCAAGAAGAAGTTTTTCACAAAGACATTCTGACGAAGTTTTTTATCATCAGGACTGAGGGAGATTCTTGCGAAGCCTAAAAGTTTTTAAGGATTTGAAGGTGATACCAAACACGCTTCATTTCTTTAATCAAGGAGTGAAAAGCATAAATCTGACCACTGCTAATAAGCTGCTTGAGAAGAAAAAGAAACTGGAGCTTTATAATGCCGCGAAGCTCCTAATATTGTCGATAATAGTTTTTAGAAAACATTTGCTAGTGAAACATTAGTAACAAAACATAGATGGGCCGGTCATTTAATGAAAACGTGCAGGAAAAAAGTGCAGACAACAGACGGACGAGAACAACAGTGGAATGGATTCCAAGGAAATGCCGACTTCCTTTTAGAGGACCACCCATACGTCACCTAAGGCGAACGTGGTTGCAACTACAGTCAAGCGGCTCTACTCGCAACTGCAGTTGTTTACAGATCACGGTATGAAACTCACACCATCCTGCGTACTCGAGTCAAACCATCACTATGGACGACGATTGCGAGGCAAAGAAACGAATGGAAAATGCGCTGGGCTACAGAACTCATGAAGACAGGTTCTGCAGGTGTCCAAGCAAGTAAGTAAGCATTTTTAAGTGGATTTCAATCACTGCGGACGGAAAACCTTGCGAAAGCAACTAAGGAAACAACTGCTCTAGAGGAGTGCCGTAGGGGTCTCTGCGAACATACTGTTCTGCTGTGAGCTCTGATTAACGAGAACGCCATAGTTGCTACTTCGCTCTACGACATGGAATTTATAATAGAAAGTTCTGCTCCAATTATTCCTTTTCAATACCGCGAGAAAAAATGATAAATTCAGATTTTACGTTGAAAAAGGAGATCGAGGGAAATAGGGAACTCTGGCATCAGGCAATACCATGACCGATTTTCTTCGAATGGAAATCACACATTAGACGTGGTTTTTGTAAAGCAAATGCTACCTTGAAAAACTAGTGGACGTAGACCAATGGAGGAAATTACGTACGGAATCTTGCTTGAGGAAGGTCATTGAAGCGATTTCCTCCGCGATCACCCGACTAGCCCAATGAGTATATTCTACAAGCCCTTCACTTTGATTATATTGTGGAACACATCAAGTACTTTTGATGCTACTTAAAGAGTTGTGCAAGCGAGAATTGGACAAGGATTTTGCTGCATTGGCTACTGCACTACATGTTAACTATATCTAAGATCATAGAGATCTATCCAATACCGTACAGCTCTTGTTCTAATTATTGTTGACTACGGAAAAAACGTTCAACAGCGTCGGAACGAATGCAGTAATTTTATTACTCGAGCAAGAAAATGGACTCTACGAAAGGACATGCGCATTGACAGCGAATTCCTATCATACCTTAGTCCGGCCAAAAAAATTTCCATTGTTCCGATGAAAACTGTTGGAGCAGAGACAATAGTCAGAGAGCTTAACAAGAGAGAAAAAAGGCAGAAGTGCTCATAGGTCGGAAGAAAACCCAGCTTATGAGTGACTTATGGTGTAACACTAGGCCAATGTAGTAAAAGTTCATAATTCTCTAACTTCACAAACCGCATCTATCGCACCTGTATCAAAGGCGTTCCACAGTGGAAATGGTAAGTTAAGGATGAATTATGAAAAAATAGGATATCAGGATGAGCCGTGTTGGCAGCCTTGGAAGAAGCTAGCAGTCAACTTGCGAGCGCAAAACCAACCGTCTAGCCATTGATTCCACGCCCTATCATGGAACTGAGACGAATGTTGGCATGTATAGTATTACAAATCAAACCCAGTAGCACACACCTCCAATAGAGTGCACACGATATAAAGAAGGAGTCTATAGTTCAAACTTTCGAAGATTATCTTGTTTGCGATCTTAACGGAAATATATTTGTGTATATATATGTCATGACATAATTAGTTGATTTAAGAATAAGGCATAAAATACATCGGTTGGTCATGTAATAAGAAGTATTGACGTCAGATGAAAGAAGATGAGCAACAACGTAGTCTCCAAGGGGACGCTGGTGTTCCCTGGTACAGCCTGCACGTGCAAGGTGGGCGGACGTGTTTGTATCTAAAATAAACCAGCTGTATTTGCTGCTGGCAGTGATTTATTGGTCACGGAGCAACATTTACACAAGTCACTACACTCAGAACAAACCACCACGGCGATCGCCAAGAAAGAAAGATTTGCAAAACATGTTGCAGCGTGTATTACTTGTGGATGAAGCCCGGCGAAGTGGTAAGTATTTGATTTATTCCCTGCATAAAAGTGAAGATTTGCTTTTCTTTTATTCAGTTTTGATAATTATGGACGAAGAAGTCACTTAGAAGAGTATTATAAAGTTTTTTTTAAAAAAAAGGACACTGGAAGCTCTCAGTGCTGCTCAAATCTCTCAGCGTAACTAGGTCGACATGCATATTTTTGGCGCTAGAAAGTATAAAGAAAGGAGATTCCGCTGAACTCTTCTTCTAACGTATGCGTGTTCGTGAACCCTTTGGAAACTATATCGCTAACATGAAGCTCTTTTAAAAGATCGTCTTCGATTTGTTGCAGTGCTAAATAGAATGCTAAGAGCCGAACTGATATTTAACGATTGATGTTACATTGGGAAATCCATTAAAGGGCAGTCAGGAGAGCACATCATGTAATTCGTGGACACCATTAGAAAGCATCGATATGGCATGGAAGTGTTTTTTTATTTAGGGGACATATAGAAACTCCGTAGGCAGTACTCACTATTTTTATCTGTATTTATCGTTCGTTATTTTCTGCAGAATATTCTCTATTTCTTAATAGTGCCATGTGTTTTGTATATTTTTTGTGTTTGTTTTTCTGCAATTCAAATTTCCTAACACTGTCTGTGGAATGCCTCGTAAGAGCTGACTGTGACGTACTCGTATTATACTATCTTTTCCTTGTCAATCAAGGTCTGCACAAGGGTAAAAACACTCGCTTGGAATGGTTACCCTACTGTTCGAACCTCTCGGTCGGTATTCATTTCAAGGTCAACGGGCCGGTGATATCATTTTTCTTTTTGATCTTTCTCACTTATTTGTTTACGGTAAGCAATTACAATCTTCTTCCATTAATTCATTGAAGCTGATCCCTACTCTCTGCGTACTCGCAGTAGATTTTTATCCTCGTCATATTGTTAGTTTTGTGGTATTTATATAAATGACTCAATTACCCAATTTTGTGGCCTAGCGAAACATATCTCCAACATTTCTGCACACGTCTGACGTAGGCCATGCCATAACTAGTTGAGCTAAGAATAAAAACAAAGCTAAATGCGGCAACGTGAGATTATGCGATTATATTGATGATTAGTGAATATAGTGAAGTAGCAATAAAAATGGCTATCATTAGCAAAATAAATTTAGAGTTCACTATAGGAAATGGATCATGTATCACCGACAATGTTGTGTTAATCATCGAGTGACATTTAGTAGAGGTTCAGGAAGATCATTTTGGTTTTGACATTATGCATTTTTATTGTTTTTGAAAAGCAATCATCCCTCAGCTACGCGATGAACAATTTTTTTTCTAACTAGGCGTAGTTGGGAAATATAGGAATTTTGGTAATGCTGTGTTCCTGTTATCAATTTTGCTAAAATTTTCCACTGTCTTTCTCTGCATACATTCTCACCTTTTTTTCCCATAAATCTTCCCGTTTACACTCTTTTTTCTTCTTTTTTTTCACAATCCGACCTCAATTTGTTCTCCATATCCTTTTTATTTACCTGTCACATCCGCGCTTCAATTCAAATGCGCAGTGTTCCCGCTTCGTAACAAACGACAAGTGGCTATCGCACCACAGCTATGCACGAATCGATCAGTAATCGAGAAAGTCGAGAACGCATCATGTCTACCATGCCAGTTACAGTTTCGGGTCACTTCCCGACTATTGAACTTGCAGTCAACTTTGTAACATTTAATTTTATGATTTTTCTTTTCTATTTTGTAAGTATTTTTACCCATATCAATTTTTATGATTCTATAGATAGGTTCACTTTGTGACGGTTGCTGGTAGTATGAGACTTTATATGATGTTCCTATAAAGTTCTTTATTAGTGCTACCTTTTAGATTTTCCTTCTTAGGCGAGGGCTTCAGAAAAGTGTTCAAAATTTCTGAAACATTGATTTCGATCTTATTGTTTTATTACATAATTAAAGTTCAACTTTGTAAAGGAGTTTATGAAAGCACTTGGCTCAAATGTGGAAGGTAAACCTGGGCATGTTTTGAAGCAGCTTCTCCAAAAGGGCAGCAGACGTAAAATGTTAATTTGTTAAGTAACGAAGTACTCCATACGGTTATTCGTACGCGTGGGCAATCACGGACAGGAAAATAGAGGTCATCGTTACTCCTACGTCGCTATTTTGCGCCCAGCACTCATTCGGCAACAATAAAAACAGATACGAGTTTTATTGTGTTAAATGCAATTGTATGTGATGCAGGCTGAGGGATTTCGGAGGTTGTTGTTAGTTTATGAGTGTGCTTTACATTGGAGGAAACATATGTTTCCGGGGCGCTGACGAGGAGTTTAAGTCACGCACGACGTTTTTACGATCGAGTCGTCGACGAACAAACGACGTGCGGCTCGTCAAAAACCATTCATACTAGCTTCCAACATTTTTCTCATATCATTTCGTGATTGTAATTGTTTTTTTACCAGTAGTTAATGCCGACTTCGTCTTGCTTTCAAATTACAGTTTGTTGGTACGACTAAACAACAATATGTTGTGTTATCTGTGTAGAAATATGACAAAGACTTTCGTGACTCCGAAGTTTGAATGGACATTTTTGAGGATTTATTTGACTATGTTGATTTTTCGCCCTGGTTTTTTTTATTTACATTTGTTTCTTCATTTGAGTTTTTATCCTACAAGTGATAGATCAATATATATCAATAACAAGGGCGAAATACCAGTGAGAAGACTACTATTCTGTTGAGCTCGAATCAGTTTTCTAATTAACGCTTTTATTTGCTTTATATGGCCAACAAAATGTTTGCAAAAAGGAAGCAAATTTTCTTTCAAATACTGACAATCGATGCGTTTGAGTTAGAACCGTGTGTATAAATTCTTTGTGGAAGAGAAAACCATTGCCTGTTAGCTTACTCGGCCACAATTCTGCTCTGAGATCTACAGAGGTAGAGTCACCAAACGTTAGGTGGGGTCTGATATTTCTACTGCGATTTCTTAAGAGGAAACCAGCCAGTGGTGGAAATTATCTCCATATTAAAAACGAACCGTGGTCGCTGTATTCTAAGCTTGCGATTTACATAGACCAGTGACTTCTCGTAATGACGACTTGGGAGCGACTTGGTGAAAGTTTCTGGAGACTCCATTTAATAAAGAATAGCCCAGCCAGTAGAATATCAGGCAATTGAAAATTTTTCTGGAGTCCACAATATCCTTCGTGAACTGGCTCTTCTATGTATGAGACAGGAGAGTTTTTGTGCTCTCCTTTGTTATTTTTAGTAGCTTGTAGAGCTTTATGTTTGTGCATTTCCTGAAAATTTTCTTTTATTTAAAGTATATTGTCGGTGTCACTTGTTTTTCCTGAATTCGTCATGTGGCTGAAGCCGTGATTAGAAAACATTCGTACGTCCTTGTCACGTGCCAGAATTGCCTGTTGTGCTTTATTTCATCAACTGCATAAATAGTACCACTTTTTTTTATCTCAGCAATGAATCTACTGGACAATGTGAGCATTTTATGCACTAAACATTGCGTGCGATCATTTGTCGACAGTTTTTGGCCACCGGTTATCATCAGGAGCACTTTGTCGTGGCCACCTATTTTTCATCAACTTGGCTCACGCAGTGACGTCTTCCCTCTTTTTCCTTTAACGGAATTTGACAGCTTGCATTTCCCTTGTCACTAGTGTGATAAAGAATAGTCTTAGCATTTGGATTCCACTCAATTGACGTTTGATAAGTCTGGCCGTTTTTCAAACTGATTACTTGGTGTAGAACCTTCCGAGATCAGCATTACTGCAGGATGAGTGAACTGAAAGAGTGAGAACGAATCAGTATGTCACTTGTCTTCTTCCTCACGTCTTCCGTTTTGTTGTACGCTTCGCAATCTTCTCGTTTTCTCTTACCAAGCTCTCAAGCAGGATCATCCATCACATAATGTTGAATTTTCGAACATGATTCAGAAAGCTTGTGCATTCAAAATTGTTCGTTCGCTAGAGCACAAATGTGGCGCGAACCTCCACATCTTTCTGATGAACACGGTCTGAAGACTGAATCTTCACAAATGAATTTCTTTGTCACAAACACCGTTTTCTTGCGATTCAATTCATATGCTTGTTGTGTAACGATGTCCTGCCTGTCCAGTGTTTCCATGACTGCTTCTGTGTCAATTGAGTTTAAATGTTTCCTGAAACCGATGAAGTTAGACAGAGCTGTCCTTCGTACTTTTGCTATCCTTCGATGAGTCTTGTTTTCGTGTGGATGTAGTCCACTGTACTGAATCCTTTTCGAACCCCTACTTGCCTATATGGCCAGCCTCTTCTTAAATCCTGTTCAGGTGGACGTGAGTAGAGTTTGTAGACGAAAGAATGCATACAGATTGGGCGATGGTAGCCAATATCGTGGAATTGTCCTATTAGAACGATAACGCGGTCTTGCTAGTTTTCCACTGATTAGAAACCTTGTATGGTGAAAGCTAACATATCACAAGCCAAGGCAATGCGTTGGTAAAACTGGCGGTAGGTTCTTCACACAATCGGGTCTAATCCTCTCCGAACCAGCTACAACACACTAAGAAGACAGCCTTTGAATTTTTATCATTGTTGGCTGCGTTTGTTCTTAAACCAGGAGTTATTCACTTTCTCCCGGTATATTTTTGTGCTACCATTTACCGTCCACTATTCTTATTTCTGAGTGAGTCGTACTATGTGTTATGTGTGTTGGCCTTATGTGTTGGCTACTAACGAAGAATTGTCTCCAGCATTTGTAATCCTATTTCTACTCCTCTGTACAACATGCTTTGAGGCTTCTGTCATTGACCTGTTTGCTTTTCAAACACTTTTTGACAACCTGGTTTCAGGGCAGGTTTATTAAAACTCTGACTTATCCGCATTTTTGGTACAAATTCCGTCTATTTACTCAAAATGTGTTATTTGTAGTATCTTTAACCATCGTGTGACCCTATCTACCACCAGTAAACCCTTCACTCATTTATATTTTGCGGCATCCTCCAGAGGTGATGAGCCAAGTGCTTGCTGTAAATCGTTTTTTGGCACCTAGAAACGTGCTCTACTACGGTGAGGCGGTAAACCATTGGGTGCTAATGGAGATAATCTGCGGCACTCATGCCTTCTTCACCATGTATATCATTTGCTTATTTGTCTAGCTACTCATTCTTGTAATATTGTAATGATCTTTACGTTAATTTATAGTGAAGAGAATGTCATTATGCCGTGAATTCATAATTTTCTTCGGTTCAGGATCGAACTCGTCCTACTACGAGGCGCAGTACGGAGAACGTCGCCCGTTGTTCAGTCCATGTCAGGGACCTGGCTATCACCAGCCTTATTACTGTAGCATGGTGACGACTCAACCCGAGCCAGGTCACTCCGTTTTTCTGCACTTATTATTGTTGTTATTTGTCATTTTTTTTCTTGTGTTTTGAATACTATGCTAACCTCCACTTGAAGCTAAAAATGGCAGAACATAAAGTTGTAAAGAAGGTGTCATCAGGAATAACAAATGTTCTTCAGCAGTTTTCTCAAGGAACACCTCCATTAGTCGAAAGCGTAAAAAAGTCCAACCTTTGATTCTAAAAATATGAACTACTGGGTTTAAAAAACAAGAGTATTCCACATTCATTTCTTAGAAAAGCCAGTTCTCTGATGAAGAACTCCTCAGAAAGCTTTGGAAACCCACTGCGTGCAAATCTTAGTACAGAATTTGTTGAAAATTACCATCTCACCATCAGTTTCAGGTCCGAGTATAGCAAATGGGCCAGCTTATCCCACTGGAGTTCAACCGCATCGAAATCCGTTTGCAGTCCAGAGGTGTGCTCTAGTTTTTCTTTTCGGAATTTGAACAAATTTTATTATATCATTTCGCCACTCGAAATCATTGTTTACTATCGTTGTTGTTATTAAAGGGCATGAGCACCGTGCTGATACTGATGCCGTCCAATACGCTCAAAGTCATTGTTCGGCCCGCTCCAGAACAACTGGGCGTTCATCCCTCATGCGTCGTAAAATCCGAACCAGATGCGTCTGGAGTGACCTCTTGCCTTCCCATGAAGGCTGGCCAATGTCTACAGTAAGGGACTGGGAGGGCTTTAGCAGAAGTATCGCAAGATTAAAATGAGAATCTTCCAAACCGCCATTCACCGACATTCATAAAAAATACAAAATCCTGAGGCCGAACCTACAGGCAGAAAATCCCAAGGCCTTTGTGGATAATGGATGTGAGAAAGCCAATAGGATGAAAAATTGCTCAGATCCGATTGTGATGTCACAACATGTGATTTCGAAACATTCGAAAAGAACTGTCCTTGTTTTTGTCACTAATTACTTATTATTAATTATTATAAATCGTTAGTCACTATTTATTATTACTCATTATTAATCCTTATAAATGATTATTATGTCGTTATTGCTATTACCATTTTTTATCACTTCATTCTTATATCATCCTTTGTTTCTGCTTTACTTTTATTATCCAAATCATTATTTATTTCTGTTGTATTACTAAGTAACTAATAAAAGTTTACGCTTCACGCTTGCTGATGCTCACAAAGTTCCTCATCCCTCCGGGGTCGAGAAATTATTTCCGGGTTTGTCTGCGTGCAATTCACTTTACAAGATCGACTTTCTATTAACCTCGGCATTGGATTATGAATGCGTCATTTTCTTGTTCAGCAATTGCGAGGTTGTTATACAGCATACATTTACTTCCATAGAAAAGCACACAATGCAACAGTAGTTGACGTTTCGGCAGTATCGCCTCCTTCAGAGCCTGGAAGGGTAAACTGATATACAATTTACTAGGCCAAACACTTCAATTACACTTACAAAAAACACGAAATACTCTGTAGTAATTACATAATCAACAGCTTCTCGAAAAACTCACCGCTTTTTTTCTAACTACCAATGAGGAAGATTTCTAATCCACTACAATTCACTTTCTCGATTTCACGTGGGAACGCTCTGACCGGGAGGTCATAGGACTTCAGTGGGAACCGACTCGGAGAGCATTCAACGACATTCGTAACGAAGATGAAAAAAATCCTCAAAGCAGGAGCTGAACCCACACACAAGAAGTTCGACGACCTACGTGGACAATGGCTGCAAGGAAAACAATTAAGATGCAAGGAGTGCTAGGGTCTGCATAGTAATTATAATGACATATAAATTAGAAAAATTGGTTGACATTATATTATTACTTGCTTTTAATCCATTTATCACTAATTATTACTTTTTGCTTTCTTGTCGTTCTTGTTTACTAATTGTCATTTATAATTTGACGTTTGAGACAACAACCTTCTCGAACGAACTCTGAAGAGGACGGTATTAACTGCTCGCCGTGCTGTGATAATGAGAACGTAAGGTGAACAGAAGTTTTTCATAGGTTGTTGTTATTTTTTGTTTACGAAACTACTAATCAGAGCTTAATTTAATTCGAATAATTTAACTATGATTATCTAGTTGCTTATTCTCGTAACAGTTTATCGCCCCATCGTGGCTAGGAGGTGTTCCTGGGTGTTAGGCTGCGCTCTACAGCGAGGATCCATACCCCCATCTGGGTCTCTCAAGCTGTGAAGGAGCCTGGCGTTTTTGTCAAGAATCCTAGCTAAGAATAAACCAGAACCAGGATCCTGGTATCAAGGTGGTCGTATAGTGGCAAATTTCCCTCTGATCCACAAATGCTATGAACGACTGCGGTGGAGGTGACGGCATGGGGCAGACCTTGGCCTCACTGACTTCGAGACTCCAGAGAAGCATCATGGCCAAACTAGCAAATCTCTGAAGAATGGGGATCATGCTGGGCCCCGCACAACCAATGAGGACGGGGCTTCCAAGTATCCAAATACCTAGTTGTTTATAAGTTATTATAATTGTTATTCACTTTTGTTTCATTCAATCCTCACCTCGTTGTGTCTCATCCAAAACTTTGTTGTAATCTCCACCCGCTCACTTCTCATCTTCTCATTAGCCATTTAATCTAATTTTTGAAATCGCTATTTTATTAGCCCCTTCTTCCTTTTTTATTTTCTTCCACATTTTCTTCTATGTTAAAATCTAAGCGGAAATATTTTGAGCACCAGTTTTCCTATTATTCATCGAAAATTGATGAAGTTAACGTTCTTCAAACGACCAACATATTTCATTCCATTCTTTTTTAATCTCTTTTTTATTCGCTTCTACGTTTTTTTCCTCTTTGTGTACCTCACGTCCAAATGCGACTCTTTTTTGCTTTTGAAATTTGACACTTAATAGTCGTTTGTGAGGGTGTGCGTATGGCGTAGTGGTCAGAGGCGTCCTGCAATACACATATGGGATCGATTCCCGCGCTCCTAGCCCACCAAACCTTCCATGCGTTAGAGATCGGCAAATTGATACCCGACTTTTTTGGTAGAGTAGCAGCACTGGTTCAATACATCGGTAGGCCATCACGAGTCATTGTAAAGGCCAGATATGCATTCAGTCATCTCCAAACGATGCTTAGTGAAGTCGAATGCATGGCGCATCCTTCAGGGATTGACCAACGCTGAAATCTTTATCCTTTTTTTAATAGTCGTTTGTAGGACCATCATTTTCACTTACTTCGGTATGAAATATTTTTTAAGGGAAGTGGATGTCTAGGGTGTGCGTATGGCGTAGTGGTCAGAGGCGTCCTGCAATACACATATGGGATCGATTCCCGCGCTCCTAGCCCACCAAACCTTCCATGCGTTAGAGATCGGCAAATTGATACCCGACTTTTTTGGTAGAGTAGCAGCACTGGTTCAATACATCGGTAGGCCATCACGAGTCATTGTAAAGGCCAGATATGCATTCAGTCATCTCCAAACGATGCTTAGTGAAGTCGAATGCATGGCGCATCCTTCAGGGATTGACCAACGCTGAAATCTTTATCCTTTTTTTAATAGTCGTTTGTAGGACCATCATTTTCACTTACTCCGGTATGAAATATTTTTTAAGGGAAGTGGATGTCGTTAATGGAAGTGCTTCAAAAAGTTTCTTATTTTCAGTGTAGAAAATAGAATTTCACTACTGGCATAAGCTTTTTACAAAGCGCAAAACTGCTCTAACTTAGCTCTTCTTTTCTAACGTCTCCATGTGTGTTCTTATGTTTCACTTTATTTTAATAATCTACCTGTATTTTCTGTTCTGTTAACAGAGAAGGACAGCTTAGTGACGAATTACTTTTTTCTACTTCCCATTCAAAATCCCGCCTATCCCTACCGCCTTTTACTGTTCGTGGGCCTACGTTTTTTTTTTTTACTTTCATTTCTCACTTTTGTCCTCTTTTCTGTCGTTGTTCGTATTTTTCTTTAATACTTTAGCATGCTCTTTGAACTAGTTCTGTTTGGAAAACCATTGAATCTTCTGGAAAAAACGAGCTCACGTAGAACTGCAGTAAGCACAACTAATCTAAGCGTAGAGACACAGAAGACTTTTCAGAAAAACGACAAATTATTTACAGTTCGACTTCAAGGCGGCTTTTTTTTTTCAAGAAAAGTAGATTTATTTGCACTCCTCCGCTGCTCGAACATGTAGACATGTGCTCTTCATCTGCCCTTAAAAGGCTTTCTCGTTCTGATCCACCGTAAATCTCCTGTCTATCTTACGAAAGTCGATAACATTTCAAGAGTTTATTCCGTCATATCATATTATTATCGTTCCTTCAAGTGCCATCAGACCCATTTCCATGTTGTCTTCTTAACAAAGTCGAAATCTTCAAGGTTGAATAGACAAGACGCTTAAGCTCTTGTTTTCTAAACTTGTTTGCCGAGAATGCAGGAACAAGTGAGAAGTAGGACAAATTCCATGACAAAGAAATTACATGGATTGTAAAAGTTGGCCTCTGAGTCAACAAGGCTGCAACATCTCTAATTTGCCTACTCATCCTGTGATCTGAGTTTGCATTTGTAATGTCTTCCTTCGTCTTTGTTATACATCACTGCTGTCTACGTTTGTAGAGTTCTCTACGTCCTTCAGAGGCACACCATGCTTTTCCTATAACGCTGTTCTTTGTTGCCGTCACAGGAAGATACACACGGATCGCTGGAATTTTCAAAGGACGCATAAAATTTAATTGCTGGAGAAGACCTTTTATATTGTACTCCCGTTCAGTTGGTAGTAAGCTCTGAACCAAATCTTTTTTAAAGAAGATTGGTGCTGCTGTAAGAATTATACACCAGCAATCTTGATACGATAGCATTCTTTGTGTATAAGAGTAGAGGTGATAGAATTAAAATGTCTTCACTTTAGCTATCAATTTTAATAAAATTATGGTTGTTTTAGTGGGTAATGTGCATAAATGATTTAGAAACTATGTAGATATCCCAGGGCGCGACTTTACCGGGCGGTAGTTTTTTTTTCCCTTTAGGATGGAAGAGGTGGATTCGTCTTTCAGCGAGTGCAGTTCACTATCATGTGGTGAAGCAATAGAGAAGAGTAATATTTCGACTGATCTAGAGCCTTCGAAATCTAGTGAAGCGTTGAAGACTCAGTGTACTTGCACTCAGGAGGTTTCTCGTAGGAATTTCATGTGGACGAGGCCGGAAACACTTATACTCTTGCCCAATTCTTATTTCGTGGCTGCAAGCTTATGAGAAGGACAGTCATTTATTGTGTATCAATAGTCATTAAATATCGAAAGATCCACATTGAAGTATTGATTTATAGAAGACAGAAAGCCATCTCGGTATCGACCAAGTGCCCGTAGTGATTTTTTGAGAATTTTTATGTGTACTGACCCTTCTGTACATGTGAGTTTTGTAAATTCGCATATTAGTGTGGTTTCATTATGTTATTCTTTATGTTATGGCTCATTGGAAAAGTGTGTTCGATAACAAAATCAAAAAGTGTGTCAATAATGATAGTAAAGGAATAAGCTCACAGCGTTGATCAACCTCTAAGGGATGCGCCATGCATTCAACTTCATTAGGCATCGTTGGAGGTGATTGAATGCATATCTGACCTTTACAATAATTCGCGATGGCCTACCGATATATCGAGCCAGCGCTGCTATCCTTCCAGACAAGTTTGGTACCAATTTTCCGACTCCGGAGTGATGGAAGACTTGGTGAGTCACGGGCGCGGGGACCGATCCTCAGTATTCGTTAGCAGGTCACCTGCTTCCCTGCGTCACACGCGCCCTAGTGTGTCGATAGTACAGCGAATCTACTCAATGACCGTGTTAGAATGATTTCTGAATGGTCTCGAAAAGCAATGACAATAAAGATTTTCATTTTATCCTCGAAGTTTTCACTTATCTGGTACACTTTCGAAAAAACGGATTCTGTTTCAGCCGCACATTTCGTTCGATAGCACTCGGACAGATATTGTCGTTGTGTCTGTGCGGTACGGGAGTTTCCAGTCAGTTGCTCTCCAATCGAGGCGTTAACGCTCCAGCCGGTGAGACCTGTGTATCTACCTATTTATCTATTTGTTTTGTTTCTGGAAAAAGCAGTCGGACAGGTTCTTATGTTATCGAAAGCTAGACATTTTTTTTCTTGAAGTTCTTTGACGTTGCCTAATAGTGTGATGTCGAATCTAATGATGTTTTCTATCTTCATATGCCATCAGCTCAAAGCATTGTTGAAGTTCACCAGCACATAAACGCCGGAAACCTTGAAAAGTTTGCTAATGGAAACGGCTGTCTTCGAACCTTGAAATTGAAAAAATCAGTTTAGTTCCGTTTGTTTCGTCCTGAACCGTCACCCATGAAAGTATTCCGCTTTGTGTATAGTTGGATGCTCTGTCTTTTTCTGGTCCTTAAATATCAAGCTGCAAGTACACCTGATTGACGTCAAGTACAAGCGCCTATCCTACTTATACGCAATCGCCATTATAAACTATGACATCTTTCCCATTATTTCTTTGTTTCATCTCTTTTCATCACTTCGCCGACATATGTGTGCATCACTTTGTAAATTCTAATGAATATCGAAGTCCGGGGGCTTGCAGACCACTTTGACTTCCTTGTAGGAAGTGTATTTTAGAAGGTACCGTTCATACCCATTTTGGATTTTATGTGAAAGCGTTTGCGTTATAAGTGTCAATCCATATCCCAGTTGCATAACGGAGGCCAACGAGAACTGCTGACTTTGATTACTGAATTTTCAGACCGACCTTTGGTCAGATAATTTGTGAAGGCTGAAAAGCGCTAAGCATTGCTCTTCCTCAAGCACTTTCCACGCTTTTTGTGCATCACTTTGTAAATTCCAATGAATCTTTCCTTCGGAAATAAACATGTGTTTTTTCATTGATAGACTAACACGAGGTTGATAAACATTTCTCTTCGACTAACGTTTGATGTCTTCGTCTTCCTCAGAGCCGATGAGCACCTTCGTTCAAAATGTTCCTTCATCACAAATTTTGTTTTGGGGAACATTTTCTCCTATTTGCTCCGTAGTTTAGCTAAAAGCAGTTCCATTGCGCAAAAAAAATTATTATCACTGGGCAATCACTATTATCAGCAACAGCAGTCCTGTGTAAAAGATCATCGCCGGGTGAGACTACCTCATTCAAGCGGTGCTATACTGAAGAAGATCCGAATCAGACGACGAAGACACCACATCGAGAGTACGAACGATTATGGATATCGACTTCTATCTTCGGTTCTGAGAAAGACGAAAACCCAAAAAGCGGAATAAAATTGTCTGTCAACCTCGTGTTAGCGTATCAATGAAAGAATTCGCGGTGATTAGTCATGTTGAGGTTGAAAGAAAGTCGGTTTTGAAATATTACCTCACTAAGAGTAGTTGTCGGATAACCATTCATTCCTATTCATTTTTCATCTTATTCTCTATTTTTCCCAAATTTAATTCCTTTGCACAAGTTCTCGGCAATAGGTCTTTTATCCAAGCTTTTTAACATCAGGTTAACTTCTGCATCGCTCGTACTCTTGGCATGGACGATGACACGATCGACAAACGAAAGGTTTACATCGAAATCTATACGAATTTTTCATAACTAACAAAGTGTGCCTACTACACGGAGACTTTGTAGGAATTTCTTTGATTGATATCATTATATTGGTCGCCCACGTTAACGGTGTAAGATAACAATGGAATAGTTGTGCTTCTAATGTGAAGGCACGATAGCTACGTTAGAACTCTGGTTTCGAATTGGTCCAGTCATCAATGGAAGAGCGGTAATAGGATGACATTACCTTCGACGGTGTAGAGCACTTTTTTGTGCTCTATGAAGTAAGGATGGGGTATAGCTTAGTGCTATAGACATATTTCTATGACCTTCCTTTGAATCTAGTACATATAGGTTGTGTGTGAGACTCCTTACCGCTATGAGATTCATTCCTTTTCAACGATCCAATGCAGATTGCCAGAACAGCTTTGATTTTTTGCTTCCAGTTTGTTCTATGTCGACTATGGTATTATTTTGCTTTGAAATTGTGTTGTTTTTTATGACATTGATTGGAACTCGAATTATAGTGGGAGGAATCCACGTAGCTTTCTTCAAACGGAAAAGAGAAAAACCATAGAACTCGTTGAGTAGAAAAAGATGGGCTAAAACTTATGGTTTTTGCTTCACATAGTGGCTGGCAAGAAACAAGCTTTTTTAAGAGGGTTAGTAGCAAAACATTCTATTCGTGATGGCCTAGTTCTTTTGACTTCTGCCTAAGCTGCCTTCTGTTAGTTTTTTCATGGACCGCTGCAAGTTTTCCTGCAAAGATCTTCTACAATTGACATTTAATCCTAGCTACATCAGATGTGTTCGGATCGGCCTCCAATTTTCTTCCCTCCTAAGGGAACTCTTTCTTGGTGTTAGAGGTGTCCAAGCGCCTTAGATGAAGAATTACTTAAGACGTACTCAGTGAACTCCTTTGGCAAGCTGCTCGTCATATTTTGTAAAATCATCCTTGAAAACCATATGGAGTTTTTTTCTTCTTCAATGATGACAGATATTTTATTCCAAATTACGAATTTCACTCCGTTTCCATGGAGGAGGTGGTGACGAGTGAGTATTTAGCGTGAAGTATGGTCGTTTCCAATCTCGCTTTGACTTCACACTCCAAACTTCTCGCTTCTGTATTCTTAAGCCATCTATCTTATACTAACCTTGTAATCTGCAATAATAAATCTACCGAAGGTTGAGTACGGGTCACTCTGAGAATGCACGTATCCTATCCAAGTTGACCTCATCAGCTGCACAAGTCCATTGTATCTGCTGATAAGACTATTATTCTTACCGCATACGAATCGACATGTCAAGCACGAAATGATCCTTTGATAAAAACGGCCGCTTATCATTTAGTAACGTGGTGTTTTTTTTCTTAGGTAGTAATGTAACAGTTACTTATTTGATCTTTGCTTATGCTTTTGCTTCTGTCTCATTGAAGTGCTTACGTTAAATTCAACCCAACCTGAGTCAAAACCGACCGTACAAATAGACGTCTGAGAAGAAAGTTCTCGTGTTCTAAATGTAAAGCAAAAGCAATCTCGATGGCGTGTCATGAACGTGTCTTTTTCATAAGGTAATAGTGACGTTTGACGAAAGCGAGAGTTCGATCGGCTCATCGGTCAAATGAGTAGCGTCGGAAGCAGCTGTGCCTCGACGTTCCTAGATCTCCAACAGGTGCGTCATCAGTGCCTGCGAAAAGAAGAGAAGTTTGCCGTCTTCCCACTTAGGAAGTTTTTACCAAAGCGGAGGTATCCCATATCGTTGGAATTAAACACAGGCTGTACACTTAGTTCTATCCCATGAACATCCTCATGCCAGCCATATCAGTACTTTTCTCGGACTAATTGCGACCGTGCTCTATGAACGTCTGTTTCTATACGATAATTTGGTGAATAGGAGAATCTATACTCAATGATTTTTCTATTAAATTATGCTCCGTTACTGATTACACATTTTGTTATCGTTTTTCTAGCCCAATCGTTCACCAACTACTTCCTGTTGTGCTTCGTGTACTGCATAGCGTTGTCGTGCAAATCTGGCGAGCAAGGCCTACTGGCGGTGATGAGGAAGCGGGGCTTCCACTACTTTCTCTTGGCGCTCATCGACGTCGAAGCCAACTACATGATTGTGTCTGCGTATCAGTTCACCAATCTCACGAGTATACAGGTTTGATTCGCTCTGTCTAAGTCATTGGGCACTTGCCATTCTTGTAGCAATCGTCATAGATGTATATATTCATTTACTCATTTATTTATTTTTGTATTTGTATGGCTGTTCTTCACACATATTGTACAGATCCCATCGCTTTTTCCATTCTATTCGTTTCTTCGTACCCATCACCCATGGAAGTCTTCGGTGAATCCTCCCGCTGTCGATTTTATCCATCCGAAAGATGATCTGGCGATAACTATGCTAGAGCGTTTCTAGGTTCTGTGGATCGGAGTGATCTTTCCAGCGAAGTCTTTATATCAATTCTCTGACACCGGTTGAGTGCTAGGCCTCGTCGGCTTATGGCGAAGTTTCTGTCCAGCTGTTCGTAATTCGTGGCATATCTGAAAGAGGCAATTTCTTTTGGCACGACTAGTGTTTCACATCTACTGTGTGGATTCCAGCGGTTCTTGCATTTTATTCGTTTTCTTGCATCTATTATCCACGAAGGCCTTTCAGGGGTTTGCATATAGGTTCGGCTCCTCCTTAAGGATTTACCTTTCATCATGGGTCTCGTTGAATACTCGTCGAGTCGACTCTCCTTGGAGTCCTGAGATAGCCGGTCTTAAGCGTCCTTTTCTAGAATGCAGGCCGTGCTTTTTTCACGGACAAGTCCGGTGCGAAGTTCCAGGCGCTGGAACAATGAGAAGCTTGATGAGCCCACAGCGTGAGCGAACCTGCAGCGTTCTCGTGATAGCCGACATTGCTACTACTGCGCTACCCATCCCCTCATGGAGTCGAGCTGAACGGGATATTTCAGCTTATTGTTCACTAGCTGCTATTCGTGCACCATTTCGATCATCAGCGCTCAGTCATCAAATTGCATTTTCCAAGCTTTCGAATAGTCGAATAGTTGAGCGATTTGTAATATTACCCACTAGCATGGTTGTTGCCACTTTCAGTTACTTGACTGCTCGACGATTCCAATGGTGCTGTTGCTTTCATGGCTATTTCTTTCAGTTCGATACTTAATTTCACATATCATAGGTAGGTTTTCAAAAAATCCTATTTCTTTTACCTTTTCGTCTTACCTCAGAGCAACTTCTCATTTAGGCGTATGTATTTGTTTGATAGGCATCGCTTGTCTTATCTGGGCCGATATCCTAGACGGCAAAGGAACTATAGGAGGTATTTGTTATCAAGAGCTTTCGTTTGCAAAGGCAGTATTGCACAGTTCTACAGCTTGGCCATAAGCTAATTTTTCAAGTTCTATAAAATTCGATGGCTTTTATTTTAATAGAATTTTATTCATTAGCTTGGGAAGCCTGTCTGCTACGTGCATTCCACATCTCCATCTTCCACCCTCCAATAAGTCATTTTGAGTCCTCGTAAAATATTTCGCTGGTTAAGAAATTAAAATTTAAGAAATACGACAATTTTTCTTATGTTATTTCAATATTTGATAAAGAGAAATGTCATGCATCACACTAGTACGACATCTTCAAATAGTTTGTAGAATATTAACACAAAGCTGGGAAATGTTGGTGGTTTCCGACATAGTGGACAGCTGTTAAAACTGGATTTTTAGAAGTACATAACACTACCACTGATACTTCGAAGCCACTGATACTACCACTGATACATATTTAACTTCCTTAAATTTATTTATCCTCTCTTCTGAGATGGCAAATTGGTACCAGAGTTGTCTGGGAGGATAGCAGCACTGGCTCGATACATCGGTAGGCCACCGTGTGTGTCATTGTAGAGGCCAGTTAAGCATTCAATTACCTCCAAACGATGCTTGGTGAAGTCGAAAGCATAGCGCATCCCTCAGGGGTTGGTCAACGCCGGGAGCTCTATCCCTCATTATTTATTTACAAAATTCTTCCATCAGGTTCGTTAGATCTTATACGATTGTATTCCATCAAAATTCTTTTCGTCTCGTGTTTTTTTATTTCTTACTGGAACACCATGACCGTCATTCTGACTTATAAACGTTGTTCGCAATGAGTTGCTTTTGTAGGGAGCATGCTCTGTTTAACGTGTCGTGCTGCAGGTAACAATCGTCTGGTGGGCGACATGCTCTGCTTGGGTGGCTCATTACTCTACTCGATCGCCAACGTTTCCGAGGAGTTCCTCGTCAAACAGCACAGTCGCGTCGAATACTTGGGCATGGTGGGCTTGTTCGGCTCGCTCATTTCCGGCATTCAGCTGTCAGTCATTCTACTGATTACTTGTTTGTTTACCAAGTTTATCTGGGTCTTTACTTAGTTCTCGCGTTAATCTACGAATCAGTTGAGTTTTTTGCTAAAATTTCCACATTAATTTTCACTAGGTTAATTCTTTTTTCTCATCCTTGAAGTATTTGGTGGTTAACATTTCCAGATTTTTTTAGCTTATGAAATCCCTCCATGGTATGTCAAAAAATGATTTACTTTTAATTGTTGTGGACTTGAAATTATCCATGGTAACTCGCAATTCCAGAAACCCCACCCTCAACGCTGGACATGGGAATCTCCCAATGAAGAATACCATAACCAAATAGACCACATCATAGTAAATAGAAAGTTTTGCCTAACCGATGTCGCTGCTGTCCCAAAATTGTACACGGGATCAGACCACCGTCTCCTTCGTGTAAGATTATATTTCTCACGGAAAGGAGAAAAAGCCGTTAAATTAAAAAACCGAAGTCTCAGAACCACCAAAAACTGGGACTTGTTCAACTCATTAGTCGGCTGTTGGGAAGATGCCCTTGCCGACAACATCGACGAGGAATACGATCGGCTCATTCAACATCTTCACGTTAGCGCTATGAAAGCTGAGAAAAGTTCGAAAAACACCAAGAAACGTCTGTCTCCAGAATCTCTTGAGCTTATACTCCAGCGTGGAACCGCACCAGCCGCAGGCAAACGCGAACCAACGTTCGAACTTGCGAAACAATGCAGACAGGCGATAAAAGAAGATATTAAGGAGAGAAGAGCAGCAGTAATGGCCGAATCTGCAGAGGCTGGGAAAAGCACTCGCAAAGCCCGCTGAAGCCTCGCCAATTACAACACCAAGATGATTGCACTCCGACGCCTAGACGGAACAATAACAGCGTCCAGAAAGGCAATGGAGAAAATCATCCACGAATACTACTCAGATCTCTTCGATAGCCACGTCCATCTCCCGTCATATGAAATAAAAGAGGATGGATATGTTGTACCACCGATTCTCACTTCCGAAATCCGACATGCCATTTCGTCGGTGAAAAATCGAACAGCTCCAGGTCCGGACAGGATAAGATCAGAACATCTGAAGAACCTCCCGCCAGTCCTCGTAAGCACACTGGCTCTGCTCTTGACACGTTACCTGTCTGAATGCAAGGTCCCTACCCAGTGGAAGACCAGCAACACCGTGTTGTTGTTCAAGAAGGGCGACCTACACGATATAGGCAACTATCGCTCAATCTGCTTGTTATCTGTCGTCTACAAGCCTTTCACTCGAGTCACTCGTTCACTCCAAACAGGATTGGCAGAACATTGGAAGACGAAGTACAGCTATGTGAAAAAAAGGGTTTCGAAAGGGATTTAGTATGATGGACCACATCCACACAATAACAAGGCTTACTGAAGTATCGCGAAAGTACATAAGACCGCTCTGTCTCGCTTTCATCGACTTACAGAAGGCCTTTGATTCAATCGAGATAGAAGCAGTCATAGAAGCCCTTGGTATTCAAGGGGACCCTACTCAATTCGTAAAGATTCTTTGTGAGCTGTACAAAAATCTCACAACCAAAATTTCACCGATCTACAACAATGTTAGCGTTGACGTCAAAAGAGGAGTTAGGCAAGGCGATGCCATCTCGTTAAAATTATTTACCGCCACCATCCAGAACGTCATGCGAACATTGAAATGGGATCATATAGGATTGAAAATTGATGGTCGGCAGTTACATTACCTTCGCTTTGCTGATGACATCGTCTTTATAACACCAGACATTAGCCAAGCGGAGCGTTTGCTTGCGGACTTTGATAAAGCGTGTGGAAAGATTGGCCTTCGACTAAATCTCACGAAAACGATGCTCATGAAGAACGGATTGGTTTCGTTTGCCCTATTCACGCTCAACGGAACGAATATTTCTGAATGCTCCAGTTATGTCTATCTAGGTCGGGAAATCAATATGATGAACGACTTAGCTCCAGAGCTGAGCAGAAGGAAACAAGCGGCTTGGAAAGCTTTCAAGAGCATCGAGGATGTAGGGAAGAGAACAAAAAACACCGAACTACGTGCCCACCTTTTCAACTCAACGGTTTTCACCGCCCTAACTTATGCGTCAGAAAATTGGTCGCTATGTAAGCAGGATGATAGATCACTCAGCGTAATCGAACGCGCAGTCGAAAGGGCAATGCTAGGAGTATCCCGTTTCACACAAGTAACGGGCGGGATCCGAATCTACGACCTGCATAAATGATTAAAAATCAAGGTGCCGTTTTGTACATCAAGCAGTCCAATATAGGGTGAGCCAGAACTGCAATGCATATGAACGACAACCGATGGACATGACCCGTTAGTGACTGGATTCCTCAGAATGTCAAGCGCACTGCAGAAAGGCGACCGACCTGATGGTCAGAGTTCTTCACTAAAAGCCTAGAAAAAAGATATAATGCTAAATGAGTTTCTAGACAAAGCAGAACCCACTGGGCTACTCTTGCACGCGACCAGGAAAAAAATGGAGAATTTACTGGCGCCCGCTCGAGTCACTCGACGATCAACGGGACTAAAGGTGATACAGGTGACAGGTGACAGGTCTTGAAATTTGTTGACGAGCAGGCAATCGACGTTTGTAGTGTAATGACTTGATTAGGAAAAAGCAGACCGACCTAATAGCGCTCCGACAGTTGCTCTGACAGTTGGTGTTGAGCTTTGTTCCTCACAGCTTCGGGCGACCATACAACCAAAGCAGATTCTGGTCGACTGCTGCCTACTAATCTATAGTCGGTCCGTAGGTTCACCTGTATCACCTGTAGTCCCGTTGATCGTCGAGTAATTCGAGCGGGCGCCAGCTAATCCTCCATTTTTCCTTGTCGCGTGCAAGAGTAGCCCAGTGGGTTCTGCTCGCTTTAGGGACTCGTCGAGCATCATATCTTTTTTCTAGGCTCTTCGTGAAGAACTCTGGCCATCGGGTCGATGGTCTTCCTGCAGTACGTTTGACATCCCGAGGAATCCAGTCACTAACAACTCTTCTCCATCGATTGTCATTCATACGCATTACGTGTCCGACCCACCTTATCTTCCACTGTTTGGCGTATAGAACGGCATCTTTGATTTTTGATCGTTGACGCAGGTCGGAGCTTCGGATCCCATCCCTTACTTGTGTGAAACGGGATACTCCTAGCATCGTCCTTTCGACTGCGCGTTCGATAACGCTGAGTGATCTTTCATCCTGCTTGCGTAGCGACCAGGTTTCTGACGCATACGTTAGGGCGGGACGAACCGTTGAGTCGAAAAGGTGGGCACGGAGCTGGGTGTTCTTTGGTCTCTTCACCACATCTTCGATGTTCTTGAAAGCTCCCCAAGCCGCTCGTTTCCTTCTACTCAGCTCTGGATCGTGAAAATGTTGAATGAGCCGATCGCATTCCTCGTCGATGATGTCGACAACAGCATCTTTCCAACAGCTGACTAAAGAGCTGAATAAGTCCTAGTTTGTGATGGTTCTGGAAATTCGGTTTTTGAATTTAGCGGCTTTTTCTCTTTTCTAGGAGAAATAGAATCTTGTACGAAGGAGACGGAAATCTGATCCCGTGTAGAATCTTGAGACAACAGTGACATCGGTTAGGCAAAACTTTTTATTTACTATGATGTGGTCTATTTCATTATGGTACTTTGCATTGGGAGATTCCCACGTCCAGCGTTGAGGGTGAGGCTTCTGGAATTGCGAGTTACCATGGATGGTCTTGGTCGCCATGATAGACTCAGAGAGCCGCTCACCCTGTTTGTTCCATTCTAATCCGTGGGTTCCAATGTGAGGTTCCTCAGACGTTCTTCTTGGTCTAATCTTTGCACTGAAATCTCCAATGATGACCTTGAAGAATGTATGATCTTCTTTGTAGAACCACTCCAAGTCCATGTAGAACGCTTCGACTTCTTCTTCGTTATAGTTTGATGTTGGCGCGTAAACGACGAAGACTGTCAAAGCCGGTGTTGATCCACATCTTTTTAATCGTAAACGTCCGATTCGGGTTGTAAGCTGTTCGAATGAATCGATGTTCATGGACAAATTCGTGTTGTCGAGAACGCCGACACCGCCAACTCCTCTACTGTCGCATGTTCCGAGGAACAGTTCTTCTCCAGTGTGATAGGCGGCGTTGAATGGGTGGCGCCGTCTCGTCTTGGCCTGGTCGACAACGTCGTACCTTATCATTCTCGCTTGCATGAACAAGTCTTCTATCGAGGACTTGGATGCAAGTGTACGTGCATCGTAGGTACAGATCGTCACCATAATTCTTCATGATCCAGGCAGCATCCATTAACCCTGAGATTTTAGCAGCCTCTCCGTACTCGTCCTACCCAACGCTACGAAATTGGGTGCTCTTTCGGGGTCAGGGAAATGAGGCTTTTTTTTACTGTGCTTAGCATTTTTGATACCCACGTATAGCTTGCTGGGTTCTGTACGTGGGGCTGGGTATACTCACGGGTAGCTTGCCAGGGTCTCCTAGAGTGGAAATGGAGCTTATTTGGTGGAGGCGACTCCTAACCGCCTCCCGTATACTTCCCTGTCACTTGATTGCAGGCTTTTGGCCGAATTGGCTCGTTGAATACAATCCGCATAAAGTGAGCACGCACCCACACACCCATGCATGAATACGCCTAGCAAATACAAAATGTATGCACCAAATCGGCTCAGCAGAAACAGGGAGTCCATTCTCTGGATCCACCTGCGTCTCAGGGAATCAAAGGTCGCTTTTGGTCCAAGATGAACCGCCTATCCGCGACCTGGGGACGCGCCACGTAGCCTCGTGACTAATTGGCTCGAAATCCCTCATATGAGAGAGATCCGTGAGTCCCTAGGATAACATTCACAATTATATTAGCATCACCTTATCTCTAAATGTTCAAATCTATTTATAGCCGCAGGAATGCATTGATATGAGCAAAATTCTGAAGCTCAGATGAGCTTCGTACTCACGATTATCCCTTCTGGAGGCTCACATGTCATCTAGTTCATCAACCGACTGTCCCGCTTTCCCTTTTTCTTAGCCAGTTTTGTGCCATAACGGTGTTATAGCGACAAGAAATAAAACTTAAAACTCGAAATTATTTTTGGATGAGAGCATTTGTAAGAGCGGTATCAGCTGCCGGCTAGAAACATCTCTGGAGATGATTTATGAAAGCGAAATCTCTTCACATAGAACTAATCACGCAGTCACTTTTTTTCCCAGTGCATTCTTTCCGGTATAGAACTACTGTTGTAATTTAGAGTCCTATGATATCATGAGTACAATGCTACAAAATAAATACAGAGATATTGATTTGAAGCACATTTTCGATTTGTCTTTTCTTAGGAATGATAAGAAGTTTGCCTATTTTAAGAGCTGTTTCCAAGAATTTAGATAGTCTGTATCTAGGGCGATTCTGGAGCACAAGAACTTGGCGCAACTGGACTGGAATGCAACGACGATCAGCTGTTTCATTTTGTTCGCCACATCAATGTTCGCCTTCTACTCGCTTGTTACTGTTGTGCTTGAGAAGACATCAGCATTGATGTTCAATCTGTCCATACTCACTGCCGATTTCTATTCACTTTTATTTGGACTCTTTCTGTTCAAGGACACGGTACGTAAAGCAGTAGTAGGTTCTTTATCAATACTAAAACAATTTTCGCAATGTAAGTGAAAATGCAAATAAAAAAAGCGCCTATGTAGTGCAGTGGTTAGAGATGCTCAATGATGCACATTGTTCCATCTTGCCGATCCTGGACCCTGGCCTAACCAAGCGATCCATCTCTCTGGAATCTGTAAATTAGCACTATTACCGCCTGGACGCGATGAGACGAGAACACTCGTAGTAATTAACTCCCTAGTAACTAGGACAATTTGATATATAGATAAGCATCCATGAGTTGTTGCATAGGATCTATATAACAACGATAACTTTAACGATACTCGACGAAGTCAAATACATGGACATCCACCAGAAACCGACCAACACCGGTTTCTTTATCCTTCGTCCTCTTAACTAGGGAGCGTATTGATGAATATGTAGGTGCAGCGGTTGAACTGGGGAAGGTTTTTCTGTATTGATCGATGCGAAACAATATTTATTAGCGTTAAATTAGCTTGAATGACTTGATATAGTGAACAGTCGTGGAAAAACGAGAGTAATTTCTACTTGATTGGTAGGTTTCTGGTCGAATAAGTTTTTTCCTGAATTCCTCAGATATCAGTGCTAGGGCTTCCCACATCGTCATCATAGACAGTCGCCTGCTAAGCGCACCTGTTAACTTGCGTTTTCTGGAATGTGTTTAATGTCAGCTGGACATTCGGATAAAAATATTGAACTCGTTTTTAGTATGTGGAACTCTGTTGGGGATCAGTCTACGATTCTACTTCACATGATAATGCCACTTCGACACCCTACGCAGAAACACCCTCATCCATGATGGTGCCGTAAACTTTTCGGGCTTTAAGTTTGACAAGACATAGATGCGGATTTGAAAAGTGCAATACTAGTGTGCTGCAATATGTTAAACGCCAACTTATAAGTTGCAAACATTTCGCAGACGAATCTGCTACCTGTATTAGTTGGTCAGTGGAATACGGGTCTTCGAATCAGTCTTCGGCACAGAATAATTACAAGCTCCAAATAGAACGGTCGACTTTGTACACGAATTTGCAACGTGGAACTTTTTGATGTTGCCACAGAGCACAACCTTAAGCTAGGGTTAGAAGCCTTTTATAGGAATACTAGCAATACAATATTAGCAATGTAATCACTTTTTACTTACTGCCTATTCTTTTTCTATGGTAGGGTGTGAAGTGAAATACAACCACTACTTCAAACTACAGATTTCTGTTGTGAGGATTGAACACGTTATTACCCTTGCCTGGTGCTAACGCGTTCACCACCATACTATGCGGGTCCTTCGTTTCGCATTTCTCTCAGCCGCGTTTTATACGTGCTGTCTTCAGTCACCGGTCAGCGGGTGTTGAGTTTTCTCGGTGTCTGGACTTTTGCGATTTTCTCAGTCATCACCATTGTGGTTATATTTCACAATATTAACAATCTGACGATATTTGAAAGGGTAAGGAATACTAGTTCAGCAAACTAAGTAAACGAATGAGTTAAGGGAAACTGATCGGAAACTGGGCAAAAACTGAAGTCCTCCTTGTATTCCTTTTACAGTGGGTGTGGGTTTAGAGAAGAGAATAGAGATAATGCTCATAGGAGAATTTTGAAAAGTCTATTAATTTGCACAATCTGATAGAGCTGCTTAAAAAGAAGTTCATAAAGGCTTTACAATAACTTACATAGAAAGTACATGCGAAAGCGTACAGCTGCTCTTACGAAAAGTTCATCTGAAAGCGAGGCAAAGGATTATACAGAGAGTTCATGTCAAACCGATGGAAAAGCATGTACAAAATGTATTTTTGAAAGTGGTAGAAAAGCTTACAAGGCAAGGATAAGTGTGGCTAGCAGTAAGCATAGTTAATATAGGAAATGGACGATATTTATGGAATAGTTATTATACTAGCAATTCATCAGTTCCAAAAGATGATGAATTTTCCAATCCTTGTGGCGAACATTGAAGCCAGGTCTCTTTTCCGTGCGGGCGATTGGCACCTTAATGCACAGCTCTACAGGTGTGCACGACTACGAATAAAATTGATAAAATAGCTTTCGACATTGAGCAATTCCTAAGATATGCGCTATGCATTCAACTTCAACAAGTATCAATAGAGGTGATTGGGCGTATGTATGGTGTACTGTGATCCTTCCAAACCAACCTTCGATCCTGGAGGGATATGAGGTTCGAAAACCGAACCGAGGGCGCAAGATCGAACCAAAGATCACGTGTGTAAAGTGCATGGCACCTCTTACCACTGTGCTACACATGCTTACAACGCTATGGATTATTGGATAATTCGTCCACTGTTTATAGTGGAGCATTGTTAAAAATTTTGCTTTTAGTTCCATTATCTCTACTTCGTTTCCTTTGTGGTTGTCGTTACCGGTTCCATAATCTACTCAGTTCGTGAAACACAGGTAATAAAATAACTGAGCTAGGTGCTAAACTATGAACAGTTGATGAATGAATGACAAAAAGGTGGTGAACCCGGTTGTTTACTCTTGATTATTTGAAGTCTGCCCCTTTGCTTAACGCCTCTTAATACTTGCGCATACTAATTGAGCATTGTATGAAAGTAAACGTATGCTGTTTAACAACCTCGCGATTGCTAAGAGAGAAAACGACGAATTCATAATTCAATGCCGAGGTTAATAGAAAGTCGATCCTGGGTACTAATTGGGCAGTTATTAAATAATGGGAGAGAAAATCTGTAATGATGCAGCTGTAACGTCCATGATCCTCATATCTCAGTGTGAGAGTTTAAAAAATTGGGAAAAGGTTTGAACATTTGCTTATGGGTTCATAGCAGAGACAATTCACCAGGATAACTATTTCCCGAATTTGTGAGCAAGTGTTTTTCACTGGTCTGAAATATTGAGATATTTCTTTGATTGTTAGAATTTTTCTTTCAAATGGTTTAATTTTAAAAGATCTTCTCAGTTCTTCTCTTTATGGTGATTAGAGCTAAGACAAAAATTAAGAGCTTCTTCTGCCACGTGGTATGCAGCGCAGAAATGCTGCAGAATCTGCAAACTTTTCTCATAGTACTCTGACTGGTCAACGAAACGCTTTCCACCAATCATAGGCGAGTTTTGTAGAGACGCGATCCGAACGAACCTCGCCGTGTTTGCCCTTGTCTGTTCATCTGCTGCTGTTGCTGTGACTGTTGTTTCGAAGAGGCGGAAAGTACTGAAGGATCGGTAGAAGTAAGCATATAATTTTCCTATCCACTTCATCGTTTGCTAATTTGCTTATTAACCATTGAATACTTTTTGGCTCTTCATTTTATGGTTTTGTTTTTTAAAGTAATATTTATTATTGGTGGCCATCGTTGTGAAAACAGCCGGCCATCTTTCCTTCGTTCCTAAATTGTTTCCTCTATATATTTGAATAGTTGGATGGCCCGTCCTCACTGGTTGTGCGGGCCCCAGCATAATCTCCACTTTTTGGAGTTTTACTGGCTTGACCATTTTGGTTCTCTAGAGTCCTTGCCACCATGCGACTAGTTTGATACAAGGATGGTAGTGGATCCTGCTCATTATTTACTCTTAGCTGGGCTTTCTGATGGAAACTCCGGTCTTCTCATCTTGGGAGACCCTGCTACGGGGATGAATCCCGCCGCTGTACATCGCCTTCTGTCACCCAGTAACACCTTCCAGCCACGATGAGGCGTTTGACCGTTGGAAGGTTTCTTCTACATGAACAGATTAATATCGAATTTCACTATCACGTTACGGTTATTTCATCTGTTGCTTTTATTTCAGTAATTAAATTACAGATTGAGAATGGTCGAGTGAGAAATTACTTTTTGATTCATCTCCTCGCGAGAATCGCTTGAAATGGAATATCAAGCAGTCTTAACAGAAACAGAGCAGCAGAACTTTTCGTTCTATTTTCTAATAAAGGGGCGAGTATGGCGCAGTGGTCTGGAGCAGCCTGCGACACACACATAGAATCGATTCCCGCGCCTCTGGCCCACCAAGCCTACCATCCCTCAGCGGTCGGCAAATTGGTATCAGACTTGTCTGGGAGGATAGCAGCACTGGTTCAACACATCGATAGGACACCGCGAGTCATTGTAAAGGCCAGATATGCATTCGTTCATTCACCTCCAGCAATGCTTAATGAAGTTGAATGCAAGGCACATCCCTCAGGGATTGATCAATGCCGAAAGCTTAATCCTTTATCCATTTTATTTTCTAATAACACTTCAAAATATTTGCAAACGAAATGACCTATGAAAATGCATAGTGCTGCAAAAGAGTGCTTCATATTTTTTTTCAAACTTCATCGTGGAAGCTATGAATTTTGTTGAGAACCGAATTACACACTTCAGTGAATTAGCTGAGTAATACGAGCAGTCTTCGAAATTTTGTTGAAATTTCTATTTCCAGATCTCTCCTGTCACAATGGTTGAGACACCGGCTTCCATAGCAATGTATGTCGGTCAAACGGAACCTCATGATTGTCCGATTCATGGTCGGGTGACCATCCCCACAACGTTGCCCAACGGTACACGCTACTCATACACCAGGCACTGACCGCTACCTACCAGAGCGCCTTTCCATACTAGAGTAATTTGAAATGGACCACGTGATATCAGCCTTGATTTAATGAAAGGTGGCTAGCCGAAATAGTGTTTTCTTTGGTTTACGACGACGGTCTAGATTTGAGCAAGTTTTCAACAGAAAAACATGACTACGCCAGAAGCCGACGATTACTTAATAAAAATCGGATGTCCACCGCAACTATCAATTTTTCAATGACACCTGTTAAGTGTGAGTAGTAGACTAGCAAATTCAATAGTTGTGTGAAATAAACCGAGGTGAGGTACTTCAGAATTTTCTAGACATTCAGATGTCCTCATTCTCCGGTAACCACAGTGAATGTATTCGATCGCAGTTAATACCTCTCAGTTCCGGTAGAGCTTTAGTTGAAGTGTGGCGAACACTTGTAAATAGAATGAAGAAATGTGTGGGAAAAATTCTCGTCGTCATTTCGATCGCTCCGGGTGGATCTCCATTTTACTCTGGCATTTTTGTATTCTTATTTTGCTACCACTACTATTTTTTTACAAGTTGGTTCAGATTCCACTCAATTTCACTTAATTCTAGGCACACAACAAATGTAGGAGCTTTTTTGAATTTATGGAATTGTTCTATGACACCGATTGTTACAGGGTTCTTAAGTATTGCTGATTTGACGGTGATTTTCATATGTATTGCTGCTCAAACATCACTTATACGCTTATGGTTGTTTAATTGTGAATTTCTATTTATGGTATAAATGCTAATGAAATGTATTGATCAGAGATCTTTCTTCGAGAACTGGATGTCTTTTCTGAACATTTTTTCGGCTGTGAGGCGCTCCGTACATGGACCTGCTAGAAAACACGCGGGTTTCCCCTTAAGGAAACAGGAGGAGCAGTACGAGGTAGAACTGTAAAGGTTTAAGACAGCAGCTACAATGTACGGTTGCGGTACTCGTATGACGGAAAGTACACAGCCAAGGGAACCGCTTTGACACGTGAATGTATCCGGGATTCAAGACGGTATTCAATGCATGGACATCTTTCAAAAGCTGTACAATATTTACAACACCACGACAAAAATTTCGCCATGGTATTTTCACATCTCGTCGGCACGAAATTGGTGGAGTAGAATTCATTTAACAGGTTTTCGCGTCTGTGATAACTAATATGGGATTGAAGGCATGGGATTGAAGAAAGTGGCCTGCTGTTATATCATTTTCGCTTCGCAGATAACATCTATTTCATGAACCATCGAAGTCGTTCAAAAAATACTGGCTAATACCGGCTGCGCTCATGAATGAGCTATCTTGTGACTGAAACTAGGGAGGATAATCTCTATGAAAACAATGGTGGTTTATTGGTAGAATGTTCGCCTGCCACGTGGGCGACCCGGGTTCTATTTCCGTGCCGTACACCAGGATTGTTGAGACGGCTCATTGATATACGAATACCAAGCGGGCGGTGTTCGGCAGAAAAAGATCCGTCTCGATACGATAACTACGATGCTACATCGAGAAGACGAACAACTCTGGACTATCACCTCGCATCAACGGCTCTCATAGAGAAGAAAACGTCAAAACGTTAGCCGAAGGTAATTTATCGACCTCGTGTTTGGTCAACAATTTAAACACATGTTGATTACCAACTCTGTCGAAACATATCATTTTCTTCGATTTCTTCTACCTGAATCCTTTTACTTTTACGCTAATATATTTTATCTTTATCTAATTCAACTACATCATGGAATTGCTATTTATGATCAATGAAGTCCGGGAGTTATTGTGGAAGAAGAGAGTCGTCAAGCTCCTCAAATGAGTCGTTGGTTTTCGGGCGGCGTTGACCAGTCTTCGGACGAGTTGTACCCTCTCCTATCGGATCCGAGTACGCCAAATCAGCTGACTCTGAAAAGTGTTTCACTATTAATATTACTGCGATTTTAAGCATCAGTAATACGAACTGTAGAATTGCCAATCGGATTTTAAAATTATCTATAGCTTTAGACAAAGACTATGTGCGAAACTTTGTTTAGAAATTTTTTAAGAGGTAAAATAAATGAAAAGGTATAATGTAGAAGAATCCAAGTATATCAAACAGCACTCTACTTAAAACTCGAAAACCAGGGCCTTTTTAGAATGTGATACCGAAGTCCTACGGTTCCTAACATGGTAGAGCGCGGCTATCCTTGGAATCCACCGATAACCATGTTAGGAAGTCCCTATCTCCTTTCCATGCACTTGGTGTGTGTTATCCATTCTCGATTTGGGTTGTATGTATTCATAAATAACGAACGGATTCGCCACAAAGTTGATTTTTTCAATTAGTGGCATTTCCAAAATTTTACTTCAAATTACTTTATTCTGTTATTTCTATGTTAGTGCTAGCTTTTGTACTAGAATCACAAAAGTTCAACACTCTCAGCATTTACCATTTCCTGAGGGATGTGTGATATATACGACTTCGTCGAGCATCTTTAGAGGTGACTGAATACATATCCGGCCTACACAATAGCTTGCGGTGGCCTACCGATGTATCGAATCAGCGTTGCTATACTCCCTGACAGGTCTGACACCAATTTGCCACCCCTGAAGGGAAGGAGAGCTTGATGAACCTGGGGCGCGAGATCGACCCTGTATGTAATGCGGTGCGCCTCTCACCACTGCACTGCACATGCGATTTTATAGCAGTAACATATTTCTATTAAATTGCTCACTCATATCTCTTGGTGCAACCGAGAACGGTTTATCATCGAATGTGAATTTGGCGCTCGACATCCTTAGGCTATTTAACGACGTGGGACGTTCACCTATAAAGAGCAAACTTGAAGCAGTTACTCTATCATAACCACTGTTGATTGCATAGACGAATCAACGAGCCAAACTGGAGTAATGTTCATCTGCTTTCACGCTGTTTAAAAATACTTGAAATGATAAGACCTGGTCCTCCATGTGTTGGTGGTAGGCTGCTCGCCGAATGAGCACTGTGCCGTTTGCCTTGGCTGCTGTCCGATTCTCGTTGCATCTTTAGCTGTCGAACTCGTTCTGCTTTTCCCAATTTCTCCATGTAGTCCTTGGCTTCTGGCATACCGAGGTCGG
The DNA here is from genome assembly GCA_009735665.1 of Angiostrongylus cantonensis. Classification (NCBI taxonomy): domain Eukaryota; kingdom Metazoa; phylum Nematoda; class Chromadorea; order Rhabditida; family Metastrongylidae; genus Angiostrongylus; species Angiostrongylus cantonensis. The sequence goes on along the minus strand of MQTX01000064.1, from coordinate 922,036 downwards.
TGGTGATACGAACGAGAAACTTAAGACCTTTAATAACATGAGTAATATGCTATAATTATGGTTAAGCAAACCATGTGCTGTGATATAGAACCGAAAAGATTAATCACAGCGTTTAACTTCTATTTACAAGCATAACGATACCGAGATATTTGTAAAACTTAGACCCTAGTCCAGATTCTAGCCACGATTGCCATTTTCAGGGGTTTACGTATTACTCACTGCACCACAGAGGACCTTGCTTTAGCTTTCTCTCAGTCACTTATTTTACCCTAACGTGCTATCAGCAGTCATCCATTAGGAACTTAATCGTTCAAATCTCCTCCACTGGGAGGTACTCCCTTTGTCGCCAGGCAATATAGTACATCTTCAGATGCCATAATGTACGTTAAACGAGGGCCAAGGTCTCCTTACTTGATACACTTGTCTTGAGCCGTAAACGAATTCAGAGGATACACCTGCCGTCTTTGCCGTGGCCTGTTTAAAATATACCTAATGTTCTCCAATAGTTCATAATCAACGGTATTTTTAACAACGAGAAATATAGTCAAAAAATATTGATGAAAATTAGAAGCACAAGTGATTGCTGGTGAAACTTACATTCAATATTTGCAGGGAACTTTTTATGAATGCTACTGTAAAGTTCGAGCGCTTTTTGATAGTTACCAGCCCGTCGATGAGAGGATGCCATCATAAGCTGCCATTTTATCTCGTTTGGCCTAAATATTCTCAAATAAGCTGGAACAGGTAGATAGAAAATTCCAGGGAAAGAGGAACGAAAGAGGCAGGAGGAAATTCTTAAGCAACTCCTTATTCAAAGTGAATAAAAATCCTTATAACTTAGGTGTCACGAACATACGATTTTAATAGAAGGAACCTTCTGGGAACAAAAGCTGCTCTTTTTTGTTCGTAGCTAGAATTTAGTGCCGTATATTTACTAGCACTAGCTTGTCGTTCTATTAACACCTTTACACCTCCTAATTTTCTTGGCTACGGCGTTCTTTTCGACAAAACTGATTTAAATGAAAAACTAAGAGTTCGGAAGAAGAGGCGTTGTTCCAACTAAAATACTAAAATGGAATGGCACTAAGCAAACATGACGAACGAACTGCATAATTGAGGCTTTCTCGAAGTAGTTGACAGCTTTTTCCGAGAACTGCGCATCGATGTAGTAAGCACCCATCCATTCGATCACCTTCAGATTTGAAGGATAGTACCGATAGCTCTGGAATTGCTAACTGTTCTGAATATTTCTGGATCACATGTATTTAACAAGAGTGTTTGGTGAGTCCTAGCTGTGAAAGCAAGACTTGTAGTCAGGCAACTGTAAATCAATCGTCTTGTCATTCTGCTCTTCCGAATGGAACCCTAGCTGAACGATTTCAACACATAGATCATTTGTGAGAACAAACCGACTATACATAAAGTAAAGCATCAGAGCCCTGCATTTACCATTTTTGGCATTTCTGTTAGTTTCTCCTTATACTGGCACTTGTTCTCTTTCGAAAATGTGTTTTAAGCAATTTTCGTTCAATGCAATAAATTTGAATTACATCGCTTTCAACTGTAGTATCGCTCTCACACCTCTACATGTGTTTTCGTCAGTGGTGAAAAAAGTCTGCTCGATATTTAACCTTACCAAAAACACATGCTGAGAGACTCTAGACTGTTTTTATAGTATCATAAAAATCTGCTGCTCAGTCACATCGTAGTTGCTTTGGAAAGCCTGTGTCTTGTCGCCCTCGGCATCGTAGATAGCAGCGAGTCGAGCCAGAATCGCGGGGTCCGACGGCGCCAGACTATTCGCCTGACTGTACAGTTCTATCGCCTGAGCCGTGTCTTCGAGTGATTCGTAGCTGCAAATTTCAATCAATTCCTTTTACTGAAAGTGCGTTCCACTTTTCTGGGTTTAAAATATCCACCTCTTGTTTTTCACTATTTCACTGATCACTTTCAGAAGACATTAATAACACCACAATAATATGCTTCCAGCTGAACATTTTTACATCACAATATTACAATAATGAGTAAACGTAGATTATATCAAAGAATAATGTGTCGACCATCATCGAGAACGTTAATGAACTACTTTGATATTTATCAACTAAGAGATGTCACCACTACGTGACTATCATCTGCCGAACTACTAGCTCAATGTCCTCCTGGATCTGAACTATGAAAAATCACTCTCAGGAGTAACTTTTCTGAAAGTACAACACAGATATGGTGGCATTCCTTAGTTTAGACACTTTTCTCTATGGTTTTTGGAGAAGCCGAATCGGACGTTTAAGATTAAAAAGATGTGGATCTATACCGGCTCTGACAATCTCCGTCGTTTACGCGCCAACATCAAACTATAACGAAGAAGAAGTCGAAGCGTTCTACATTGACTTGGAGAAGTTGTACAGAGAAGAGCATACATTCTTCAAGGTCATCATTAGAAAATTCAATGCCAAGATTGGACCAAGAAGATCGTCACACTGGGACCCACGGATTAGAATGGAACAAACAGGGTGAGCGGCATTCTGAATTTATCATGGCGACCAAGACCGATAAAGCGTGTGGAAAGATTGGTCTTCGACTAAATCTCAAAAAAACGGTGTTTATGAAGAACGGATTGGTTTCGTTTGCTCCATTCACGATCAACGGAACCAATATTTCCGAATGCTCCAGTTATGTCTATCTAGGTCGGGAAATCGATATGGTGAACGACTTAGCTCCAGAGCTGAGCGGAAAGAAACGAGCGGCTTGGGGAGCTTTCAAGAGCATCGAGGATGTAGTGAAGAGAACAAAGAACACGCGACTCCGTGTCCACCTTTACGACTGAACGGTTCTTGCTGCCCTTGCGTATGCGTTAGAAACGCGACATGCGCTACGACAACCGTTAAAAAGACAACATCCTCAAGCAGCAGCCGAAAAAACGCACGGAATGTTCGAAGACTTTTGTGGACGACAAATGCGAGAGGAAAACTAGTCGAATGCAAGAAATACTGGGATCCGCTCGGAAGATGTCATAAATGATTATGTAGAGTTAAAACAATAATAACAATTGCTTCCAAGCATTGGCTTTGGTATTCACATGTGGCGTGTACAAAATGGTTTCGCAAAAAGAGCATATAAATAGAGAATGTTGGACTTACATCGATGCCAGCTGACACAATACCTGAACGTTATTGAGAAGTATATTATGAAGCCGGTAGAAAAATTCCAGCGCTTGCTCGACATTCCCAAGCTGGCGGCATACCAATCCCATATTGTAGAGCGCCTGCAAATGAACAATCGAACGTTCCCCCGGCAGAAGTCAGACTCCTACAATTATTTCAGAACTTTTAAGCAGAGTTTCTTGCTACTCAAAAAAAATTCTACTACATCATAGATTGGAGATACTTTAAGTTAAGTCTTCTCTTTTTCGATCACTTATCAATAGCCGTTACGAAAAACGAAGGCCTCTATTCCGTTTTATTCCTGTTTTACATAAAAGCCGAATTATTCCACAGCAAACTTTTTTCTCTGTATCTTGAAGTTTTCTTAATGTATAATGACAAATTGGCGCGTGTGGCGCAGTGCTCGAAGGCCCCCTACAACACACACGTGGAATCGGTCCCCGCGCCCATGGCCCATTAAGCCGTCCATCCCTCCAGGCTTGGCAAGGTGGCAGCAGACTTGTCTGGGAGAATAGCAGCACTGGCTTGATACATCGGTAGGCCACCGCGAGTCATTATAAAAGTTAGATATGCATCCAGTCACTTCCAACGATGCTTAGTGAAGTTGAATGTATGGCACATTGCTTAGCAATCGACCAACGCCGAAAGCTCTATCCTTTTTATTACAATGACAAATAATCACCTGGATACATCCGGCATCGTTGTTTAAAGCTTCGCGATAATTCGCGTAAGCTTTATCGTAGTCGCCTCGAAGATACGCGATGTTGCCTGAAAGATTTTGAAAAAAATGATCCTTTTTTAACTCCCTCATTCAGTCAACTGTAATGGTTCCAACTCTATTCACTCATTGAAATGCCAAGCTGATAATTTTAAGTATCAAGCACAAAGCGAATCGTCTTATGAAAAAATTTTTCTTAATCTTAGTAAAAAAGCCCTTCCACAAAATTCCTAAACAAGAAGTGGGGAGAAAGCTTTCCACAAAAGATAACTGCATAAAACATAACTCGTCATGCTTTAACAATTTTCCAGACAATGTAGTAGACCGAACTTCTATCAAAGTAAATTCTCAACGCCGCTCTAAATAAATTTATCCTAAGTTTTGTAACCACATATGACCCAGACCTGACCTATCAAAGTAATTTCAAGTTCCAACTTTTAGCTCTAATTCTAATTTTAACTAAAGCTTGTGAAGTTCAGTAGCGGTTAGATAAGGCTATCATTTCACCTGCGTTTACCAGAGCGTTGGCGTTATAATGATCCAAAGCCAGTGATTGCTCTGAGTACTGTTCGGCCTCTTGCAACTTCTCACCACCTTGCTAAAAAATTACCATTATAAAATAAAGAATTTCTCGAATTTTACATAAAGCTCACTTGCTGACATTTTAGTTCAGTGGTTGATACGATAATTTTTGAGTCCCAGGTTAGTTATGAACACGGAAAACGCAGTGGTTAAAGATTCCGGGCAATACACACACTCTACCCAAATGTTCGGTCCTACACCAAGGCTTCCTTGTCCTGTATCTTTCCGAGGTTCGTAAAATGATAGTGAGTTTCTCTGGAAAAAACAACCTCCGATCTGTAATGGCAGGCTAGTCCGTGCTCTAGAACCGGAACATGCTAGTATGGCATACTCAGGACTCCCTATAAAAGGATCAACTCCGTTAGTATTCTACAACAATCATTATGAAGACGAGGCACGAGATCGAGCTGCCAAACCCATGCGCATATCGGAAGATCTCCGTAGAGAGGACAAGGCGAAACAAGTCTATCTGCTCAAATATGAAGACGAGTCATTTCATGTTGAAATAAAATCTAAAAAACCTCCCAAGTATTTTCACGGCCCAGCTAACTTACCAAAAGCTTCAACATACACAAATTATTAGCGGCTGCACTAGCGATTTTCGACTCCTGCGCGTGGAAAACCTTCAATACCTGAAACGGGTCGAAGTAGCATTCTGCAAGTGTTTGGTATAGACAGTTAGCCGAAAAGCTGTTGTGACGTTGAGGAAATGTCTTTGAGGATACTAACAATTTCATATCAGAGACTTTATTAGTTCCACATCCTGTACACTTAGTTGCATCCAACTTTACATCTCATCTATCCATAAATATTTTTGCAGAATGCTCTGTCCGATTTAAAAAATACAAATAAAGTCACTTGATGAAAGCCTACTTCAATAGCTCCTTCTATATCCCCTCTTTTAAGCAGTTCAGCTGCTTTACTCATCTCCAACTCGTTGGCTAACGAGGCGTGAACGGATTGCTTAATCGTCTCTACACACCACTCATATCCGGATGCAAAGCTGAATACAGTAGATTTCAAATAGTGACATCTTATCATTATGTTGTTGCTTTCTTGGCAATTAATGTATTTCCACCTAATTTTTACTGTTTATTTCTTTCTTTTTACGAATTTTGAACACCAGAGGCTACATAAGTGAGCTAATTTCATGCCTACTTACCTGCTATAAGAAATAGCTGTCGTATTATGATTCTGCTTAATTTTTTTTAAAAAAATGATCCATATATGCCTAAAAGTACATGAAAAACTGAAAACCATATGACGATATACGAACTCGGAAGCGATCGCCGGACTAATCGTCTTCGCAGCCGTGAGAATCGCCCGCTCGGCGTCGGCTCGTTGGCGCCTCGTCCACTGGCGCAGACTATCGTTGTTCAGCACTTGTGCCATCAGCACGTCGTCTTTGTCCTCGAAATAGTTCTTTCTCGGAAACCAAACGAGAGAATATTCTCACAGTAACTCTAAACTGCCTCTCGCCACGTAGAGGCGCCTTTAGAGCTGTCATTTTAAGTATCATTTTAGGTAGTCATCATAAGTTATCTATTAATGTGCCTTGCCGGTCCATAACATGGCATAGGTCCACCTTGAAGTGGAATTCATAAAGAAAATGTTGAAATCCCTCTTCTTCAATTTAAATCGCCATTCTTCTCCCAAAATAGGACGAAAAGGTGATCCCGCTTTCAGTCCTCATGAGCTTTTTTCTTATGAGCGTTCAAATAAATGTTATCCTGAGCGGATCTATTAGGTACCTAATTCCTATATTTAAGTGATCGATGAATTTTGATTTTCATATGTCCGTCAAAAGAGCTCCACCGCCTTTTTCCAATGCCTGACAACACTGAAGAATGGTTTAATGACGTTTGGCGTCATCATTCAACTATGAAACATGAAAAAACTACTGAGAATACTACATTGTGTTTGTTGTCTTCATCGTCATCGAGCGGCACATCGAGTAGCTTTTGAAATCCATCGCGCATTCGATCCGCATCCTCAAGGCAGTACGCTGTTAAAACTGGAACAAGAATAGCGATGAGTGAATACTCTACATTATTTTGGCAAACCACCTTACGCTTTTGTCTAACCCGAGTGGCTTCTACTTCGTAGCCATTGGAAATGGGCAAGGGCAATGCTTCTACCACGAGCAAGACCTCGCGACCCCATATGAACAGCACGTGGGCCAGTCCCACTCGTAACACCAAGGTGAGTAGCCTTTCTGTTCAATATGGTGTAGACCTACATTTGACCGTAACATCTGAGCCCACCATCTACTTAAATGTTTGATCTTCATTAATACTTTAGCCTTTTCCACCGAAAAAACAAAGTATTCTAATATAAATACGTCCAGGCTCTGAGGAAGGCGAAATCGCCGAAACGTCAGCCATCGACCAACAACAACAGCGACAACGAAGACCTATACCAACTCTTGAAATGAATTCCCCTATCGAAAACGTTTTCGGTTAGTTATACTTTGCAAATAAATAGAGGCTCTGCGCAATCAGCAGTTCCAAACGATTTCACGATTCCAAAAAAACCTCCCTTCAGCGCTGAAAACTCCATGCTTCAATTTTTTCGAAACAAGGCACTCTACCGCTCTTGTTTTGTTGCGCCAAGATTTAAAACATTTCCGTTCTTCCTTAATTGTAAATATCGCTACACAATAATCCGTCGATGTAAACGTAGATTACAACGGCATGATATTTCGTGCGAAAGCCTCGAGTGTCTTCAAATTTCGTCTTACATCCATATTTTCATTCTTTCTTTTTTTCGGTTTTCTTTCATGCATCTTCATCCTCTAATAATAATAATAATAATAATAATAATAATAATAATAATAATAATAATAATAATAATAATAATAATAATAATAATAATAATAATAATAATAATAATAATAATAATAATAATTTCAATAGCCGTAGATTTCAGAGGAACCATGTTTGAAAAACGTCAAAATTGAGGTTTTCTGTAGCTCTGTCACCTGTATGTTCAATTCCAAAGCTTGCTCTGCTTTTTCTAGAACCTTTTTCAGGCAGACGGATAGCGCTGCAGTAGTGTAACATCGATTAGCACGAGCATGGTGCCAGTTCGATTCTGCTCCGGGCCAACCAAGCGTCTCTACCCTCTGGGATCAGGAAATTGGTACCGGACTTGTCTGGGGAAAAAATTACTCTTTGCAGCCCAATTGGGAACGCTCCACCTCGGCTATCTCAGGAATCCACGGAGAATCGATTCGACCAGCATTCTACGACATTCTCGACGAAATGAACATCCTAAAGCAGCATTTGAAGCCACACATAAAACTTGGAAGATCCTTGTGGATTATGGATGCGAGGAAACGTATCGAAGGCGAGAAGTGCTGGGATCCGCCTAGTAAACGTGAGGTCATATAAAATAAAATAAAAAGTAAAAAACATTGTTTTTTTGTAGACTGGACGATTAAGCTTCAAATGAGCTCTGTTTACTAGACATTTCTATACTTTCTGGGAGCGCATCTGTTATGTTTCCTAGCGTATCCTTGTCGATCTTCATTTTGAGCCTTACTTCTAGGTTTAGTTCTTTCTTTCACGCTCGTGGAGCAGCTGAGTTGAAGAAGAACTGTTTTCAATAACTTTTATACCCATGTTCAATGCCGTTTTGAAATCGGCTCGTTCGTCAACGCAGTGCTCGAACGTCGACATGGCGTCGTCGTACTTGCCCATCTTGATGAATGCAACACCGATATTGTTGAGAATGTTTATCCTAAACAGAGTATCTGCGCTTGACAACCCATTTTACCTTTCAGAATTCTCATTTTCAGGAATTTAGTTAGAAGACGAAAATCGACGATGACTCTTCCACTACTCAATGTCTTAGCGATTGATGATTTTCAGTTATTCGGACACTTCGACTTAAACTCATTTCAAATTTAATCAAGTTTTGGTGGAAAGTTCATTTGTCGTGTGTGATGGTAATTCTGCCACATGAGTGATCCGTAGAGATTTTCCACACGTAAAATTTGAGTACTTAAACCGCTTATGGACATGATATTTATACGACAATGCAGTGAGATTCGAAACACAGGTGCAATGAATTAAAAGTTGAGTGGTTCAGTGGACAGCAGTTGTGTAGGTATTAATTTGCATTAACAATCATCTAGAGCATTATTCAGGGGGTTTATGAGAATAAAATAAGGATAAAGCTCTCGGCGCCGATTAGCCCATGAGCGATGCGCCATAAATTCGACTTCATTGAGCATCGCTGTAGCAGACAAGTCTGGCTCCACTTTGCCTACCCTGGAGGAATGCAAAGCTTGATGAGCCACGAGTGCGGGAACCGATTCCATTTGCGTGTTGTAGGGCGCCTCCGACCACGGCGCTACACGTACCCACTTTGTGAGGGTATGAGATATATTTAAGAACGCTGTTTAGGTAAAAATATTTCTATAACTACAACGGCGCAAGTTTCATAATTGAATGAGGTAGAATACTTATGAAGAGTGCAAGTATTGGAGACAATTATTACATTAACAACATTTAGCACAATTTAAACTTTTATTTAGTGCCTACTACTTTTTTCCACGACAGGGTAATATGTGGAAGAACAACCACAACGATATTGAGATATATGTAAAACTCCAGGCTGCAGGTGTCTGTGGGAAGGATCGAGAACGCTATTACTTTTTCCGGGGGCTAAAGCGTTCACCACCACACTCTGCCGATCACTCGTTTCGCCTTTCTCTCACCTAGTTTTCTATCTACATCATCAGTCACCCGTCAAGGGAATTGATCTGGAGAGCACAAATCGGTATTGAATAAACTTAACAAATAAAGTTGTATTCGCATAAGAAACAGCTTCATTTAAACACCTACCGTTTATTTGTTGTATTTCAGTAAGTTGGTGGATAGCAGCCGCACAGAGTAAGACATGGGCGAGGACTGTGCCTGTCAGGTCATTGGAGGTCATTAGCCTGAGGCATGGCGCCAAGTCACGCGGTCACGTGACAAGACACTCCTCCTCGTGGTTCATTTTTGAATTTTTGGAATTGATCCAAAACGCTTCAAGAGCTTTACGCACTGATGTTTTCGATTCGTGCGCGAGGATAGTGACTCCTACCTCGAAATCTTCTCCCTTATGTTTCTGTGTCCGATCGATCTCTTCCAACAGCAATCACTTGTCAGCGGGATTGATCTGGGGATAAGGGCTATCAGTTAATGACAAGTGCGGAGAGTTTGTAATAATTCCTTGCCAGTTAGATGTCGATGAAAGCTCAATTTGCTGACCCCGGAAGGATGGAAGGCTTGGTGGGCCATGGGCGCAGGATCGATTCCATGTGCGTGTCGCACTGGCACCTCCAACCACTGCTCCACATGCGCCCTTAGATGTCGATGTAACGGAAAAAAATGTCTTGAAGACGCATCTCTTTATCGCGCATCAACTGAAGTGGAATTCATAAGTCAAAATCGAAAACTGAACAACGAATGGGTCAAAGAAGGCGAAACCGCCGAAACGTCAGCTTGTATCCTAATAAATTCTGTAATAACAACCTCGTGTCTGCTTATTGAAGAAGAACATCGAATTATCAATTAATGCCGAGGATAACAGGAAGTCTGCCTGGGATATTGCTAGTTAAACCAAAAGTCTTGTGCGTATTGCACGGTGCATTTAACCACTCTACTATGCACGTACTATACATGCATATCCATAATATCGGTTGAGAATATCCTACGACTAGGAAATCCAACTCAAAAATGAGGAATAACTTGAAGTTAACTTCGAGTAATATATTTAAATAGTGGTTGTTTTCTCGTAGAGACTCAATTACCTGATCTCCTTTTGAATACTCGGCACCTGATCTAACGCCATACGGTAGTATTTTATTGCCTTATTATAGTCCTTTTTCTTGAAGTAAATATTACCGATGTTTACCTGGAAGAAAGAGCATCCATCCGAACTATATCTGAAAACTGCAGATCTTTGTGAAATGCCCGTGGGGTCGGAGAGGGTCACGTTCTTACAATCAAAAACAGTGGAAACCAAAAGCATCAAACGAAAAGCATGTTTTTCGTGTTCCTGGAGGACACCGTACAGGATAGTGCAATGGTTATTTCATTGATCGAGTTGTTAAATCTCAAAGTGTACAGAGAAAATGACCAAAATCGTACGCTTCCACTTGTCCTCACTTTTTTCTGGTCATAATGAGCTTTTTTTCCCTTATTAGCCATTACTATCTTGCAACTGTATCGATCTTTGGTGTTTCTTATTCATTGCCAGTGCTTTTCGGTATGAAGCTGCAGAAGGGAAAAAACACCCTGACCTCTCCTTTAAGAGTGTCATCAACTGCTGAATCGAGAAGCCATACATGATGATGATGGTATTACGATGGTAGATGGTATTTTGATGGGACGGGCACATTACGTTTCCATGTGAACACTGCGCGGTTGGCCTCCACATAACATATTAAGTGGAAGGCTCATAGAAAGCGGTGAGTATGCAAAGACTCTGTGTTCAATGTGATTGAAATTTTGGTTTAGCATTTTCTCTGTTTGGTTATGGAGGTGTTTGGCCATGTAGATTGCAGTCAACGTGACCTTTCCAGGCTCTGAAGAAGGCGAAATCCGCCGAAACGTCAGCTTGTACGTAAATAAAGAAATAAAATAACACCTCGTGTTTGCTGAACAGAAGTAAAAAGAATTATTTCATCAATGCCGAGGTTAATAGAAAGTCGGACGTGGGAGTTACACTGACCTTTAGTCGCCCAGAATTCTGGAACATCTTGTTCTTCACAATAATCTGATAGGTATTTAATGCCTCGTTTGCCATGTCGTTAGCCATGTACTGAAAAATCACAGTGACACCCGGAGACACACGTATACCAATGGTTGTTTTTACCTGTTGCGCTAAATTAAATAGAACTGTGAATGTTAAGTCAATATTCATTGATTCTACAACACCCTGTTGTTCGCGGAACTTCACTACGGCTCGTTCTCTTCGTCCCGCTTCCTTCGCTTTGTCTAGAGCCTGAATTTTCATTTTATTTTGTATTAGAAACTCTCGAACAGACCCCCACATTGAAGCCACATATACTTCTAACAGCCATTAACAAGCAAGCATGAAACTCACGAAGGCAACGTTAGGTAGTTTTAAGGGCATTTACGGAAAAGCAATACCAGTCTTGTCAAGAATATATTCAGAAATTACCAAAAAAAAAAGAGTCGCTTGAAAACCTTATAAAATTAATCATGAGAGAATACAAGAAAGGATTAAGACATGTCGATATCTCCTGAAACCGCACTGAGCTCATCGGCTCTATGTCGTTCTCACCTGAGGGGTGTCAGATAAATCTAGACATTGAGTTGTAGAATATCAAATTCAAAGCACTAAGAGCACCGATGTCTGGTAGGATAGCAGCACTGCCTCGATACATCAGTAGGCCACCGTGAGTCATCGTAAAGGCCAGATATACATCCATTCACCTCCAAACGATGTTTAATGAAGTCGAATGCTCCGCATAGACGCATCCCTTAGGGATTGATCCACGCCGAGAGTTTTTTTAAGAGCACCGATCCGGCGGTCAAACTACCTCACGAAAGCTGAACAAAGAGTACTGAGCATTATGTGACGTCTGAGCAAGCAGCACGCATTTAGTGGCGCGGGAGGAGGAATAAAGAGTTGTTCAGCCTATTGAGATATAACAAGGGAAGAGAGTAAAAATAGCAAGAGCAGTATTTTACAGTTGACTAAATCGACTGGGAATCTTTACTTTCACAGTTTTATGGTCCATCTTAGGAAGTTGTGTCGGCCTCATAAAATTTTCTAATCTATGATGGAGTCCACGAAATTCACCGAAATTATTTACCGCCACCCTCCTGAAGGTCATGCGAACATTGGAATGGAATAATATGGGAGTGAAAATCGATGGTCGGCAGATACACCACCTTCGCTTTGCTGATGATATCGTTCTTATAACACCAGACATTAGCCAAGCGGAACGTATGCTTGCGGACTTTGATAAAGCGTGTGGAAAGATTGGTCTTCGACTAAACCTAAAGAAAACGATGTTCATGAAGAACGGATTGGTTTCGTTTGCTCCATTCACGTTCAACGCGAATATCTCAGAATGCTCCAGTTTTGTCCATCTAGATCGGGAAATCAATATGATGAACGGCTTTAGCTCCAGGGCTGAGCATGTGGAAACGAGCAGCTTGGGGAGCTGTCAAGAGCATCCACGATGTAATGAAGAGAACAAAGAACACCCGATTCCGTGCCCACCTTTTTGACTCAACGGTTCTTCCTGCGCTAACGTATGCGCCAGAAACCTGGTCGCTGCGTAAGCAGGACGAAAGATCACTCAGCGTTATCGAACGCGCAGTCGAAAGGACGATACTAGGAGCACCCGTTTCACACAAGTAAGGTATGGGACCCGAAGCTCCGACGTGCGTCATCGATCAAAAATCAAACATGCCGTTCTATACTCCAAACAGTCGAAGATAAGGTGGGCCAGACACGTAATGCGTATGAATGATAACCGATGGACAAGAGCTGCTAGTGACTGGATTCCTCGGGACGTCAAACGTACTGCAGGAACACCACCGACTTGATTGTCAGAGTTCTTCACGAAGAGCCTAAAAAAAGGATATGATGCTCGACAAGTTCCTAGAGCGAGCAGAACCCACTGGGCAACTCTTGCACGCGACAGGGAAAAATGGAGGATTTACCGGATACCGCTCGACGGTCAACACCACTACAGGCGATACAGGTGACAGGTAATGATGGAGTCCATCGAAAATGGCAACGTCTGTGAATCTTTCACGGTTTTCTCGATAAGCAAACACAGTGCTGTTTTTCTATAACTAAGTGACAAATAATCTGGCGTTTTGTTGGATTTCGCATTCTTCAAAGCCCACTGTTCTCCTCCAAATGTGGTCCTCTCACTACTGAGCAATGTGGGCGTTCTTCCGCCGCTCATTTCTTCAACTGAGCGAACATCTTACCTTTACTTTCATAGAAAAGGGTGGAGAGCAGAGGTCGCATTTCGATGTCCAGTACACAGTGGCTGTGCTCTAGTAGGTCGCATACATCCTGTAGTCGTTTTCTTTTGAAGTTCGAATAACTTGCTTATACGCTGCAGGGAAGAAGGTGTTTTGTCTGTCAAGCTAAGACTATCTTTTGTTCTAGTGACAATGCTTCTTTTGCAAATCGAAAACATTTTGTTGACACCTCTTGTAGTGATTTCCAAGACAGACTTTCTATTAACCTTGGCATTAGCATTAACCGAAACGTCAACTAATTCGTCAAGGAATAAAATAACAACCTCGTGTTTGCTCATTTAGAAAACAGCATTCATTCAATCAATGCCGAGGCTAATAGAAAGTCGGTCTCGGGAGTTACATCTTTGATTAATATTCCGAGATCCATAAATTGTTTACAGCTGCGACTACAGCTGATGTAAGCCATAAACACGTCCGCCACTAGTGTAGGTGCTCACTCTAGAGGACATTTCCATACTTTTAAAGTACTCTTTCTACTCCTCCATCTATCGCCAACATTTAATAGCTTGCGATTGGCCCATTTAGGTTTTGTTTTCGATTATTTTCCTAGAATTCGATGGAATGACATTTCTTAGGCCAGAACTACATTTGAAAATGAGACTTAAGCGTGGATTTTTGAGAGACACAGCTGATCGGTGGATTCATTGAAAGCTCTAAAACTTGCCCATATCGCTCTCCTCTCAAACCACCCATCTCATTTGTTTTCTATCGTGCTTTTTGTTTTTTTTGTGGAATTAGATATTTTCACTAATTTACAGTTCTATCCTTTTCTCCAATCTGCTGAGTTCTTCAGAGCCGCTTTTGACTCATTCGTAATTTTAGAAGAGATCGCAGCATGGTCAGCAAAATGAAGATCTCGCAAAAACTGATCATAAATGGCGAAGGTTTTCTATCCTAACAATGTGACTTTCTCTAAAACACTGAAGCTTTGTAAAGACTTGGTGAGATAACGCCCTAGCTTCACACATCCATTTCAAAGGCGTGAAACGGCAACAGAAAAGCTGTATTTTCTCCGTTCTGTTCCAGTGGCCAACTTATAGAACCCTTATATAGAGAGTGTTCTACTGAATCTTTGTATGAAAACACCTCGCCTCTTTCAGATTTCTTCTTTCGGCAGCGAAGAGGCTTTCCTTGAGCATGTCCATCACACGTTGCTCCATCACCTTGCATTTTTCTTCTATTCTAGAATGTAGTAGCACATAATTTTAGTTGCTATTTTTGTTGTTACCAATAGTAAAGAAGTATTTAATAGTATTTAAATAGTAGTATTAGTATTAATAGTATGGTAGTAATAATAGTATTTAAAAGAAGCGAAAGCGAAAAGCGACGTACGACTCAGTAGTCTTTGTATCTGATGCAGCGGCCGACTCGGCAGCTTGCACTGAAAGTTCATTTGAAACGCAAGCAAACAATTGTCATTGAACGATGAAGAATTCAGCTGAAGTTTAAAGTTTGCTCATTTAGTGCAAAATGTGGTAAAAAATCACCTTTTTTTGCAAATGATGTGTAGCCGGCCGCTCGGACAGCCGTCATTGGCCTCGCCGGTTCATTTCTAGTTGCCATCGGCGTCCTAGAGGTTCTGTTCCGGACAGCATAGGCGGACGCACCGCCGTAGCCGAGATTCGGCGCCATCCCGAATGCCGACGGTGCACGATTGGCTACCGAAGATGTCCAAAATTACAGATTTGTTCTAATTAATCTCCAAATTCTCATGAATAGCAAATGTGAAAGTGGTGCTTATATGTAGGGTTCTATAAGAATTGAGTATGACATGGATTGACGTCTTTTCCGAGAAGGCATGGAAAATAACTAGCAAATCATTTTTTCCTCCACGCATGCATTACTTTACTCCGTAACCCCACTTCTCTATCCTACCGGTAGGTTCTGCTCAGTTACATCAATGTTCGGTGAATTCTTATCGCAACAACGTCACCTAGGTTGTGAAATAACGCGGTGCTCATTGCGAATTTCGCTCCAGATTTTTTTCCCTTCGTTTTTATTATTTCGAAAAAGTAAGTTCAACGCTCATACTGTTCAAAAATCAACCAAGTTTAGATTGAACTGCAAAAGAGCTCGGTTGATTTAATAGTGTTCTTTTCCTAGAAATTATGGTTCAAGTTGACTCTTTTATTTTCACTGTTATATAATTCCAATTTTAGGGACCTACAACTAGTCCTCATCATCACGTGTCCACCTTTTAACACGTCACATGGTACAGTGCAATATTCCAAGTCAGTAGAAAACCAGCAAAACCACTGCACGAAAAAGAACGATATCAGAAACTATCGTAAATTCGACTGCTGTTTGTTGTCTACAAGTTCGACAGAGCGATACCATCTCGTTATAATCATCAATAATCAATCATAAGGACGTAGTTCGAGAATTGAGATGAGGCCAAATGGAACTAAAAGTCGTTAGTAGCCAGTTTCACTAATTTCACTTCGCTGATAATATCATTAAGACAACATCAAGCATTAGCTAAGAAGAGTCAACGATAGATGAATTGATAGCGGGAGCTAAATACTCTGTTTTCGGAAGAATTTAAAGAAAACAACATTCATGAGCAGCCAAATCGTTTCCAAAGTCTTCCAAGTCGATATTACCCGAAGAGGAATGAGATCACGATGTCTCATTCTCTTCGGAAAGGACATATTTGAGTGATTTGTCATTAAATATCCTGATCAGGACTTTAGGATAATAAACGAATTGTTTTCACAGGTGAGAATAAGGTAACAAATGGCTTAGGGAATCTGTGAGCATCGTGAGTAAAATGAAAATGGTAAAAAATAACCGGCTCATTGCTCACCTTCTCATCTGCACTAGATTCAACCCTCTTTTTGCTTAATTTGCACCTCGAAAATCTGAAAACTTTAGAGACGGACGAAGAATTGGTGTCAAGCTACGGAACTATAGAGAAGATGAAGTTAGGAATTTCACATACAAATCAACTAAGATGAGAAATCCGAACTACTCATTCGTGTTACCAACCAAACCAAGAAATGGAGGCGCTCGCGTATTTGGTGAGATGTCGAAAATCATGAATACCGAAGAGTCGATAAAGGTGCTAATGCACCTTTGCACATATGATGTTCCTCGAAGGTTTTCCGCTTTAGCAAGGTCACGTATTCTGACGATAAATTTAGCATTTTCACTCGTAACTTCAACCAATGGCAAACCGCCGTTTGCTAACCACGATGAAACTGAATTCCAATGCAGCCAATTTCCTTACTTGCTAGTGCGATTGAACAACGACACATCAGAAAGCTATAAGCCAAATTGAAATGGATGTGCTAAAGCCCGCGCAATTGTTTCTGAAGACAGAGCACGCAGTTTATTGTGCATTCAGTGTAACCGTTATTATTACCCCACATCTCTTTTGCAAGGAAAACGTCCGATTGAAAAAATCTTGGAAGTAAAACAAATGACGCGAAAAATTACCGGCCTCCGCCCATGACTCGACCGTAGCACTGCTTGTTGAAACGCTGGATCTTGCGCGAGTTGCTTTAATTAAAGACTTTTCGTCAAATTCGCAATTAACGAGAATGTAGTATTTATTTTCAGTAAAACTAATTCACCTCAGTATCGTATGCGTGCTCGTAATCATCAAATCCTCCGTAGAGGTCTTCTGTTGACCGTGTAGACATGGAGAGCTGTCGGTTCAATGTTACGGCGACACCGCGCTACACGTTGTCAAGGCAACTAGCAGCCAACAGAGCAATTCAGGATATTAGGGACAAATCGGGGAAGCTGTGCATGTCAATTATTACTAACTGACTCCAACTTCTCGCTGTTTCAGTATGCCAGGAACAGCAGCGTTTTTGCGCAAAGCAATGAAAAGCGGTAATAAAGGATGAAGGATAAAAGATAAAGCTCTCGGCGTCAATCAATCCCTGAGGGATGCGCCATGCATTCGACTTCATTAGGTATCGTTGGAGGTGATTGAATCTATATATGGCCTTTACAATGACTCGCGGTGGCCAACCGATGTATCGAGCCAGTGCTGCTATCTTCCCAGACAAGTCTGGTACCAATTTGCCGACTCCGGAGAGATAGAAGGCTTGGTGGGTGGGACATGGGCGTAGGAATCGATTCCACGTTCGTGTCGCAGTGGCGCCTCCAACCACTGCGCCACACGCGTCCCTGAAAGCGGTAATACCACCTTTTAAAGCGCTGAGTATTGCGAAATACTCGTCATATTTGCTTCACTATATTTCATTGATAGCTTATAGAACCTATTGATTAAATCATGACTGAGAGAAAGGCGAAACGAAGAACACGCATGGTGTGTTGGTGATTTCCACTGCAGACACCTGCGGTCTGGAGTTTTGCAAATACCTTCCTTAGATACTTGGTTAACTGGATACTTGGGTGGCCCGTCCTCACAGGTTGTCTGGGCTTAGCATAATTTCCACTTTTTTAGGATTTTGCTAGTTTAGCCACTGTGGTTTTCTGGAGCACCGAGGTCAGCCTAGCCAAAGTCTGTCCCAGGTGGTCATCACCACAGGCGGTCTCAGAGCGAAATTTGACACCATGCGACTAATTTAATACCAGGATGGTGGTAGTTCCTGGTATTGGTATACTCTTAACTGAGCTTTCTGATAGAAACTCCGAACTCTTTCTCAGCTTGGGAGACCCTGCTAGGAGAATGAATCTCCTAGCTGTTCATCGCATCCCGACACACAAGAACACCTTCCGGCTACGACAAAGCGGTAAACCGTAAGCCGTTGGGAGTTTTTGCAAATGACTCAGCGCTTGGCAGTAAACAGAAAATGACTATTTTTCAATATCTCATCAGTTGATGAGGACTATCTATACCAGAATTTGAGAATAATAGAAAATCAAAATTTGGTAGGAATGGAAGATTTCCTGCACGATTTCCGTTATTACTAAGAGACCCGTAGAATAGCTCTTTAAGGGCAACAAACAAAGATTTAATTAATGTTCTATCTTTTGCTCTAATTTGCTATCAATTCACTGGTTTTGGTTGACTGAAGGGCCTAATAACTGAAACGGATCGAACCATGGAGCTGCGGGGCTATGAGCAGCGTGCTGTTCAGCTGCGCTATGGTTAGAATACGAAAATCTACAAAGTATTGTTTTGCTTTGACATCGGCTGTAAAGTTCTCAAAAACTTTATAGTCACTCAGCATCTATCTTAGTATCGATAACTGAATGGATGCAGTTTTCCTATTAATTATATTGAATGTCCTCCGCACATATTTCCAACATCGGACTATTTCTAATTGAATTGCCAGTATATGGCTCAGCAAAGGCCTTATACAGCGTAGTACATAGAGGGGTCTTATTTTCCCTACAGCCACTCGTACAAAGCCGATCAAATTAGCCACTGTCTTTCGTGGCTCACCTGAGTCCACGAAAGCCGTGGTATTTATTCAAGCTAGCTAAACGTGCTCTGCAAAGTCAAAATGTCTTCCTTCAGTGAGACTGTAATTAAAATCATTTGCACCGGCATGTTTTTAAGCTTCATCCACTCTCTTTTCTTTAACCAATCATTGATTAGATCTCGTGTCCCGGACAAGCCAAGCCATTCATTCATCCATCCGGAATCGACACACTAATAACAGACTTTTCTAGAAGAATAAAAACAAAACTTCGTACACAAGTAGGCTGACGCCAGTCACTGTACTGCCCAGGTAAGCATTCGTTCACTTCTGTGATGCTCAATGCACTTGAATTCATAGCGTATTTAAAGGGCGCGTGTGGTGCAATGGTTGGAGGTGCATCATATCCTTTTTCTAGGTCTATCAATACAAGAAGGGAGGGGCGCGTGTGGCGCAGTGGTTGGAGGTGCCACTGCGACATGCACGTGGAATCGATTCCCGCAGCCATGGTCCACCAAGCCTTCCATCCACTGCCACCTCGAGTCATTGTAAAGGCCAGATATGCATTCAATCACCTCCAGCGATACTTAATGAAGTCGAGTGCTTGACGCGTCCCTCATGGTTTGATCAACAACGCCAAGAGCTTTCTCCTTTGGAGCTTTAGCGTATCTTAAATGGATAGAACAAGGCTGAACAATTTTTTCATTATCACTCTCTACGTAAGTGTCCCAGTGGTGTCATCGTAATAGAATGTAGAGCAAAGGTTTAACTCTAAGCAGTTCGTCATTTCCATTCGGAACTTCAGGTAGAAGTAGGCAAACGTGAGGGATTGCCGTTGTCCCAGAAAAAAGTTATCACAGTTTGGAAAATTTTCCTCTGAACTACAGTAACTGGGAACATGCAGTCAAATTTGCTGGAGCCCGTACTATTCTTCTGAAGACAAGCCGTTTAATTATTAGTAACACTCTCGAACATGATCTGCTGATGTCACTCAACTTCTTATAGTCTATCACCTGTATCGCCTGTAGTGCTGTTGATCGTGACTCGAGCGGTCTCCAATAAATCCTCCATTCTTCCCTGTCGCGTGCAAGACTTGCCCAGTGGGTTCCGCTCGCTTTAGGATTCGTCGAGCATCATATCCTTTTTCTAGGCTCTTTGTGAAGAACTCTAACCATCGGGTCGTTAGCCGTCCTGCATTACGTTTGGCATCCAGAGGAATCCAGTCACTAAGGGTTCTTCTCCATCGGTTATCATCCATACGCATTACTTGTCCAGCCCACCCTAATTTCGACTGTTTGGCGTACAGAACGGCATCTTTGATTTTTGATCGATGACGCAAGTCGGAGCTTCGGATCCCATCTTTTATTTGTGTAAAACGGGATAATACTAGCATTGTCCTTTCGACTGCGCGTTCGATGACGCTAAGTGATCTTTCATCCTGCTTACGTAGCGACCAGGTTTCTGACGCATACGTTAGGGCAGGAAGAACCGTTAAGTCGAAAAGGTGGGCACGGAGTCGGGTGATCTTTGTTCTCTTCACTACATCCTCGATGCTCTAGAAAGCTCCCCAAGCCGCTCGTTTCCTTCCGCTCAGCTCTGGAGCTAAGTCGTTCACCACATCGATTTCCCGACCTAGATGGACATAACTGGAGCATTCGAAAATATTGGTTCCGTTGATCGTGAATGGAGCAAACGAAACCAATCCGTTCTTCATGAACATCGTTTTCTTGAGATTTAGTCGAAGACCAATCTTTCCACACGCTTTATCAAAGTCCGCAAGCATACGTTCCGCTTGGCTAATGTCTGGTGTTATAAGACCGATATCATCAGCAAAGCGGAGATGATGTAACTGCGACCATCGATTTTCACTCCCATATTATCCCATTCTAATGTTCGCAGGACGTTCTGAAGGGTGGCGGTAAATAATTTTAACGAGATGGTATCGCCTTGCCTAACTCCTCTTTTGACGTCAACGCTAACATCGTTGTAGATCGGTGAAATTTTGGTTGTGAGATTTTTGTACAGCTCACAAAGAATCTTTACGAATTCAGTAGTGTCCCCTTGACTACCATGGGCTTCCATGGCTGCTTCTATCTCAACTGAGTCAAAGGCCTTCTCTAAGTCGATGAAAGTGAGGCAGAGCGGTCTTTTGTACTCTCGCGATACTTTAATGAGCCTTGTTATCGTATGAATGCCGTTAATCGTGCTACATCATTTTCGAAACCCTGCTTGCTCACGTGGCTGTCCTTCGTCCAATGTTCTGTCAACCCTGTTTAGGATGACTCGAGTGAAAAGTTTGTAGACGACAGACAGCAAGCAGATTGGGCGATAGTTGCCTATATCGTGTAGGTCCACCTTCTTGAACAACAACACGATCTTGCTGGTCTTCCACCGGGTAGGGACCTTGCATTCAGACAGGTAACGTGTCAAGAGCCGAGCCAGTGTGCTTACGAGGACTGGCGGGAGGTTCTTCAGATGTTCTGATCTTATCCTGTCCGGACCTGGAGCTGTTCGATTTTTCACCGACGAAATGGCATGTCGGATTTCGGAAGGGAAAAGCCGTGGTACAACATATTTCATAAGACGGGAGGTGGACGCGGCTATCGAAGAGATCTGAGTAGTAATCGTGGACGATTTTCTCCATTGCCTTTCTGGACGCTGTTATTGTTCCGTCTGGGCGTCGGAGTGCAATCATCTTGTTCTTGTAATTGGCGAAGCTTCGGAGAGCTTTGCGAATGCTTTTCCCACCCTCTACAGATTCGACCATTACTGCTGCTCTTCTCTCCTTAAGATCTTCTTTCATCGCCTGTCTGCACTGTTTCGCAAGTTCAGACGTTAGTTCTCGGTTACCTCCAGCTTGTGCGATTCCATGCTGGCGTATCAGCTCGAGAGTTTCTAGAGACAGACGTGTCTTGGTGACTATCGCACTCTCAGCTTTCATAGCGCTAACGTGAAGATGTTGAATGAGTCGATCGTATTCCTCGTCGATGTTATCGACAACGGTTTCTTCGCAACAGCCGACTAATGAATTGAATAAGCTCCAGTTCAAAACTGAAGTCCCGGAGAATGACTCCGGGACTTCAGTTTTGAATTAAGCGACTTTTCTCCTATCCGCGAGAAATAGAATCTAGCACGAAGGAGACGGTGGTCTGATCTCGTGTAGAATTTTGGGACAATATCGGCATCGGTTAGGCAAAACCTTCCATTTACTGTGATGTGGTCTATTTCATTATGGTACTCTCCATTGGGAGACTCCCACGTCCAGAGTTGAAGGTGGGGCTTCTGGAATTGCGAGTTACCATGGTCTTGGTCGCCATGATAAACTCAGAAAGCAGCTCTCCCTGTTTGTTCCATTCTAATCCGTGGGTCCCATTGTGACGATCTTCTTGGTCCAATCTTGGCATTGAATTTTCCAATGATGACCTTGAAGAATGTATGCTCTTCTCCGTAGAACTTCTCGAAGTCCATGTAGAACGCCTCGAATTCTTCTTCGTTATAGTTTGATGTTGGCGCGTAAACGACGAAGACTGTCAAAGCTAGTATTGATCCACATCTTTTTAATCGTAAACGTCCGACTCGGGTTGTAAGCTGTTCGAATGAATCGATATTCATGGACAAACTCGTACTGACGAGAATGCCGACGCCGCCGACTCCTCTACTGTCGCATGTTCCGAGGAACAGTTCTTCCCGTGTCATAGACGGCGTTGAATGGGTGGCGGCGTCTCGTCTCGGCCAGGCCGATGACGTCGTACCCTATAATTCTTGCTTGCATGGTCAAGTCTTCTATCGAAGACTCGGATGCAAGTGCACGTGCATTTTAGATACAGATCGTCACTTTAGTTCTCTGTGATCTAAACAGCATAGAATGGCCCTGAGATTTTAGCAGCCTCTCCGTACTCGTCCTACCCAACGCTGCGAAATTGGGGACTCTTTCGGGGTCAGGGGAATGAGACCCGTTTTTTTTACTGTGTTTAGCATATTTGATACCCACGTATAGCTTGCTGGGCTCTGAATGTGGGGGCTGGTTATACTCACGGGTAGCTTGCTAGGCTCTACCAGAGTGGACATGGAGTTTATTTGTTGGAGGTGACTCCTAACCGCCTCCCATATACTTCCCTGTCACTTGATTGCAGGCTTGTCCGAATTGACTGGTAGAATACAATCCGCATAAGGCGAGAACGCACTCACACACGCATGCATAAATACGCCTAGCAAATACAGAAAGTATGTGCCAAATCGGCGCAGCAGAAGCAGAGAGTCCATCCCCTGGATCCACCTGCGTCTCAGGGACGAAAAGGTCGCTTTTGGTCCGCGATTAACCCCCTATCCGCCACCTGGGGACGCGCCACGTACCCTCGCGACTAACCGGCTCGAGATCCCTCATATGAGGGAGATCCGTGGCTTATCTTCCATAGATTGGTTAATACTTACATAGCAGAGCTCTTAGGTTCCTGACTTAGATCTCCTTAGACTTTAAGCTGGATAGTTTACATAGGATGATCTCATCCATGTAAGTGCTGAGTTTTCAAAGAACATCGATTGTGACTTCTCGGGTTTCCTATGTCGAAGCTATCATTCACAAATATCCCGAGACCGTTCCTATTTAGGTCCAGGCAATTCTCATATTTCATATAAAAGAGCTCCCATGTTGATTGATCGTCGCCTACGTTCATTCATTGAGCTACCCAACTTGACCCATTCATTTAGTTTTTCTTTTTTTCTCTTGCGAGAAGACGGGACAAAGATAAAAAGATATGGACGGAGCATTCAGCGCTGATCTATACCTTACGGATGTTCTATGCATTCAACTCTACCCTCGTTGAGATGATTAGATTGGTATCTAGCCTAAACAATGACCTGCGCTGGCCTTGCGATGTACCATTACTCTGTTGCCATCGCAGACAAAGCTGGTGTGAATATGCCGATCCCTGAGAGATGGAGGCCTTGGTTAATCAGGTGAGAGGGGTCGACGCAAAGACACCCATGTATTGTAGGCCCCATTAACCAGTGCGCTACACACGCCTTTTTACAGAGATAACGAGGGCAATTTTTTCGAAGGAAAAATAACCTTATATTGCAAGTCTATCGGCTAAATCTAGGTAATAACTTATATACAAGGGCTCTTCAAATTCGTATTCTTTCATTGACAAGCTAAATTATGAAGCTCAGATAGCTTATCAGTGAAAAAACTCATTTATTCGTCACGCCGAAGTCACGTCGGTTTGTGAAGTATTCCTCAAACTCAACGATGATGAGATATTCGCAAAACTTGGAACTCTGGACAAGATCGAACCACGACTATCCTTTCCGAAGGCTCGCGCATTACACAGTGCACCACGAAGGTCCTGCTTTGCGTTTCTCTCAGCTAGTTTTCTACCTAACGCTGCCATCAGCAATCACCCGTCGCCGGGATTGATTTGTGGAGAACAAATGGGCATTGAACCCAGTTAAGCTGAGGCTGTAGTCTAAATCACAATGTTAAAGCTTAACCTTTCAAACTACTCCAAATTTCAAAGCTGCGTATAATCCTTGCTTTAAACGCTGACAAACCACTAGTATTCAATACTTAACCTTGTACCAACCACTTACAATCTGCTTTCGACTGCCAACGTCGACTTCTGCAAGCTTGCGATGGTGACGGGCCCACCGCAACACGTGAGGTCCTGCACAGAAAACGCCATGCTCGGCGCTCGGCACTTTGCCAATTTTTGAGCGCTTTTTCCGCCGCCGATTGCTTCTGGATATTTTGCTTTCCTGCTTTTTCCTGGTTACATGAACGTGTCATGTAAGTGATTACTCTGAAGTTCATAGTTGCACACTTTTTTACTGATTTGTGATGATACTCCCTTATTCTCACAAGTGAATATCCGAATTTCATGTTCACCGTGGTTTTTATTTTCGTTTAGAGTTGTAATTTTTAGCCCTGTAATGTCAGACAATGTCTTTCTGCGCAAACTTTCTAACCCCTCCTTACTTTCATGCCCTTTGCTCCCTTCTGTTATCATTAGCGCCGTAATAAGTGTTCCCGTTGTCACTTATATTTTCGGTCTTTGAATCTGTAAAGTAGGAACTCCTCTGTACTTCGCATCGACGTAAGTTCGCTTATGTGAGCGGGCCAATCGATTTCGTCTAATGGCAACTATGAGTCGAAATTTTGTCCTCAACTTCAGGTTTGCTGCCCATTGAACTGTTCAATCATGGTTTGTCTTTAAAGTCATTTTCAGCTCCACCATCGTTCATATAAACTGAGATCACTTTAATTGCGAAAATATTAACACAAGTAGATGTAGCTAACATGGATGGCAGGCTATCCTTCCGTTGGTCACCTAGTCGCCGTCCACCACCTGTGCTTGGATTTCCCGATGGATTTTGCTAACTCAGTGGACATGAAGAGCATCATATTTTGCTTCTACGGTCTTCATTAAGAAATTTAACCATCTTGCTAGTGGTTTCGTTACTGTGTACTTGATATCCGTCATAACTTAGTACTTGACAAGTACTGTTGGTATCGGTGTTAGTGGTTCAGATGCCTGACTTGCACGTCGCACTGTTTTTGATATCTTGATATATGCGATAGCGTTCCTGGTATCTAATCATCGGCACATGTCAGAGCTCGGGCTCCTCATTACTTACTCGAATACTTAAATGGCCCGTCATCGCTGGTTGTGCGAGTTCCAGCACAATTTCAACTTTTTCAAAGTTTGGCTGGTTTATCCATTGTGGTTCCCTGAGAGCCGAAGTCTGTTTAACCAAAATCTGCCCACGAATTCCTCATTAATGCTCTGAGATTGGCTATTATTAGTTATCTCGCTTGCACGTTCCATAGCACTGACCGCACGAGTTAAAAAGTGTAACGCGGAACAGGATGCTTTCTCTTGTTCTGTCATTCATGGATGTTCTTTTATTTATTGCTGGATTGCTCGCTTTCTGACGATCAACTTTAGAATTCCTTTAGTTGTATCCCTCACCGAAATACCCGCCCCTCAAAAGTTTTGAGGTTTTCGATCACTAGGGCCATTCATTAGTATTCTACTGCTCTTCGGTGAACCCCGTGTTCTTTAGAACCGAGTAGTGACGAAATTTCTATACGCTTCGTCGAGTTTCAAAGTGAAGAATAACGGCAAATATTCTAAAAATCAGTCCAAGTGTGTGATTTATGGATGTGATGACCTCGAATTTCCATCGCCGACAACTCAGTGCGAGAGTTTTTGCCCGTGCCGTCTAGCGGATCCGTTTGGCGATCAATGTACCTCGGACCCACATTACAAGGTCATCTCATCGATCTAATTTCGTCCTGTTTCTACATATGTCTTCATGCTTCGGCAACCATTTCCATGATAAGCATGTGATGTATGGAGACTATTTTACCGTGTATTACTAGAAATCGCTCAGTAAATTTGATTTTACTTGCTTACTTGGATACTTAGATGGCCCGTCTTTACTGGTCGTGGGAGGCCCAGCATAATTTCCATTCTATGGAGATTTTCTGCTTAAGCGATTGTAGTTCCTCGGAATCCTGAGGACAGCTAGGCCAAAGTCTGCCATAGGTCGTTACCACTACAGGAAGTCGCCGCCTTTGTGGATCAGAGGGTGATTTGCCACCATGCGACTGGTTTGGTACCAGGACGGTGTGGGATCCTGGTATTGGTTTAGTAACTATTAAGTATGGACAGTCTACCATACTCGTAATGAGAAAGGGCGAGCTGCTTCTGAAGTGATGAATAATATCTCTATTGTTAAATAATAATGTGCAGTTTTTGCAAATCCTGGCATCGAAAACTGTAAGGCTGGACCATTCCAGTTAGGTAGTGAACCGAGGTTTCTCATATTTGTTCGATTCAACACCGTTTTTTGTTACAACAATATTCTTTTTAATTTACTGCCTATTGCAATTTTCACGGCAAGTTATTAAGCGAATTCACTCACAACGATGGTGAGATGTTCACAAAACTTGGACCCCGGACCAGATTGGATCACGATTTCCCTTTCCCGGGGTTGGCGCATTACACACTGCGTCACGGAGGCTCTTGCACTGAGTTTGTCTCAGCTAGTTTTTCTGTCTACCACTGCCATGAACAATCACCTGTGAACAGGATTAATCTGGGGAGTCCACATCGGCATAGAACCCAGTGAAACTAAAACTGCAATCGAAATCACAATATTTTACTCTTTATTTACTACGTTCTACAATTTTTACCCAGGGTATAGCGATACATCCCAATAATTTCTATTTACATGTATTTTACATGACCCGTAATCACATCTGCAGTGCACATCCCAGCCCTCCCCGAATTCGTCGTCCACAAAGGTCTTCGAACATTTATATGTTGTTTCGGCCTAGACTTGAGGATTTCATCCGCTTCGGTAGTGTAGCAGAGTGCTGCTGCTCAAGTCATTTCTCCTAGCAATGTTAGGATAACCGGCTAAGGCGTCTTCACATGGATTGGGGAAGAGCGTCCAGCTGTAGGAATTATATTACGCCAGTGGGAATTCGACTACACCATTTTAGGAGATTTGTCCTTCCTTTGTTTGAAATTAGTGTATTTTTTGGTGCTTTTTAAAACATTCAGATGTGCTGTTGTATAAAGCGCTATAAAAGAGAGTAAAAAACGAATCAAAATATATGAATTTTTTTCTCCAAGTACTGGAATAGGGCGTGTACCGCAGTACTGGTAAGAGGTGCTTCTCATACACATGCAGTTCTTGGTTCGATTCTGCACCCAGGGCCCACCAAGCGTGCCATCCCTTCGTGATTGGCAAAATAGTACCAGGTTTGTCTGAGATCATAGCAGCACTGACTTTACACCTCGGTAGGTCATCACATGTCATTGTTTAGACCAGAAATGCATTCAGCCTTTATTTATATACGGCAGCCATCTGCCCACCAGCAACATGCGTCGTCGCTGCCAACACCACTTTTTTGTTTGACGGAGACCACGAGGGCGAATCTAGCTGGTTTCCGTACTTCGACGACGATGAAATGACTCTTGAAGTGACCAAATCTTGAAATGAAAACTTGTTGA
The DNA here is from genome assembly GCA_009735665.1 of Angiostrongylus cantonensis. Taxonomy (NCBI): domain Eukaryota; kingdom Metazoa; phylum Nematoda; class Chromadorea; order Rhabditida; family Metastrongylidae; genus Angiostrongylus; species Angiostrongylus cantonensis. The sequence continues at coordinate 894,181 of MQTX01000064.1, read as the reverse complement.
GGCTGATGCGGGCACCCGTTCGTTTGTCGATTGCGAGTTACATTGCTAGCTAGGAGAAAACTCGAGCGTGAATACATGTAAACTACATGCAAATTAACCGAATAATATGACTTTCTCCACAGCACTATTCGGAATGATCTCATACTAAATCGACCACTGCGGAGTGACGAGCCTATAGATATCGATTGACGGACATGAACCGAGCTGTCGACGTGTACTTCTGCGATGTACTGCTCCAACTATTGTTGCAGAGACAGGAATTCCCGAAAAGCCTGGCAGTGACTGGTGTTTTGCAGCTACAGCCGGCCGACATACACAGCGCTTTCCGGATGTTGTGAGGTCTCAGCCACCATTTTTAGAACACAATACAGATACGCAAAATGTTATTCCTTGCTGATAGTGGTACTGTTATCTCATGCTGCGCTGAGATCTGGTGCCAGATGATGGATTTGCTGATACGAACAGCTCAAAGAAGGAGCTCTGTCAGCTAACGGCCAGCCGTTGCACGAGAGACTATTAAAATAAGTCAAAAGACCGACTTTCTATAAACCTCGGCATAGATAGTTGATATATTTATTTATATGATCTTATAAACTGATCTTTAGCTGATGCGAGGTTTGTATAGGTCTTCGTTATCGTTGTCGTTGTTGTTGATGTCGTTTGTGGGAGTCCCACTCGTAACATCACGGCTCTGAGGAAGGCGAAATCGCCGAAACATCAGCCATCGACCAACAACATCAACGACAACGAAGACCTATAACAACCTCGCATCGGCTTAAGATCAGTTTATAAGATCACATAAATAAATATATTAAAATAAGCTTTATTTTTATCGTCTACGACAACACTAGAGCGAACATGGCTTTTTCCTTCAGTCAGCAGTTGTTAACATTTAACTGGGAAAGTTTCTGCGTTAGTATATGCAGTCTAGATCTTGAGCCGTTGGTTTTTTACCTTTTCTTAAAAGTGGCTTTTTTCACGTCCTTGGCCAGCGTTGATTACCTCAAATCGGAACGTTGGAAGTAGTTGGACTCATATTGTCACGGCAGTTTACGTAGCATTCAGTCTCTCCCTCAACTTTGGCGTCCAGTGAGTTAACAACCCATAACGAGCACGCACGGCCTGTAGAGCCGTTGACGCAGAGGAATACAGGCAAATTTCCGTCGGCTGCTGACTTTCTGGTTTTCTGACAATGAAAAATAGTTTTGCAGTAAAGATTGCTGTAAGGGTTGTGGACATGACAATATTATAGAAAAGATTTTGGTCTATCGTTCTATGGGTATGAATGACACGTATGTTACTATTTACGATGTGATGCCATTAATGTTGCTATGTTCCATTGGTACAAATGCATTACTGTCAGCACTTTGAAGTGTTTCGTTCCCTATGTTGAGTTCTTTCGGTGTTTTATGTTTTCACATTCCATACAATAGTCGTAGTGATTATAATGATGTGACCTTTATTTCTTAGTAAAATTTTCGGTCAACGAACTTTGGTGGAAAGGGTTTTTTGTTAATTATTAAGTGTAGCGAATGACTTTTCTGGTCTCACCTCTCCTTTTTTATCTGCTTTCGATTAGCTATCGAATTATTGAATAGTATCCATACCGTCCCATGGGTCGCGGGCGCGTATAACGCAATATGGTTGGAGGCGTCTTGCAATACACATGAGATCCCCATCCCCGTGCAACCATGCTCACCAAGCCTTCAATCCTTCCGAGATCGTCAAATTCGAACCAGACCTGTTTAGGAGGATAGCAGCTCTGGCGCAATGCTTCGGAATGCCAACGCGAGTCATTGTTAAGGTCAGATGTGCACTCTTTCACCTCCAACCATGCTTAGTGAAGTCGAATGCATAGTGGCACATCCATCAGAGATTGATCGACGCTGAGAACTTTGTCCTTTATCCTTTTATCTTATGGACCAGAATATATGGATGTTGTAGTGTCTATACCACACGTTATGGGTTGGAAAAAACATGGTGGTTATATCGTAGATTGAAACAATATGTTGTTCGAGCAAATTTGAGAATTTTTGGAAAAACATGGGTCTGCTGTATCGACTACCGAACAACAAATTGTTTGGGAACGTATGCTTTTTAAAATAACTGTTGCAATCCAATTGTGAAACCAACCGTAATTTAACCTCGATAGTGAAATAAACAACACGTGTTTAAATTGTTGAACTTAAACGAAATTGTTATACAACCTTTATTCGGCTAACGTTTCGACGTCTTCGTCTTCATCAGAGCCGATTGTTGCTATCCTTGTTTTGCTAGAGCTGCATAGCTGTCGATATTAAGAGGATAAAGGATAAAGCTCTCGGCGTTGAATAATCCCTGTGGGATGCGCCATGCATTCGACTTCATCAATTATCGTTGGAGGTGATTGAATGTATACCTGGTCTTTAAAATGACTCGCGGTGGCCTGACGATGTATCGAGCCAGTGCTGCTATCCTCCCAGACAAGTCTGGTACCAATTTGCCGACCCCGGAGGGTTGGAAGATTCGGTGGGCCATTGACGCGGGGATCGATTCCGCGTGTGTGTTGCAGTAGCGCCCCCAACCACTGCGCCACACGTGCCCTCACCACATTAATACTGTACATTACTTCTCACCGAAAAGCTCCCTCAGCTACTGAAACTTCTCAATGATCGAACATGTAAATTCTAGAAAGGGTTATTCTGTAACTACCGGTAATTTTCGATGACTGAAGTGTTTGATGTTGAAGGCTTATAGAAGACATTTTTGAAGAGTTACAGAAGACGTTTGCACTATTGTTCTAAGAGTGTGCTTAATTTTTTTAAAAAATATTTCAATTATGGTGTGAATACACAGTGGTAGTGATGTCCGTCATCATAAATCTGGTGCTAGTTCGATTCCGCTCCAAGCCAACCAAGCTCCTCATTCATCCAAGGTCGGAAAGCTGGTACCGTACTTGTTTAGAAAAAAATCAGTGCAGTCCAACTGGGAGCACGACAGCCAGGTTATCTGAGGACTCCAGTGAAGACCCGACCAGCATTCTACGGCATTCAAGATGAAGTAAAAATCATTGAGCAGTATCCGAAGACACACGTAAAAGTTAGATCTTCGTGGGTAATGGATGCAAGCAAAAGAATCGAATGTGAGATGTAGTGTGAGAGTGGACTCGCACAATCGACCTGAAGACGAGTTATAAAAATAAAATTAAAAAACCATTTCAATTTTGCATTTGTTTGTGGTCCGTACTTTGAAAAAAAAACATTGAAAATGAAAGTTTAATTTCTGACATTTTAAACGCAAGAGCGACAGGCGCAAAAATCAGCGGTGCACTGAGAGGCATCGTCCTATCCTTCCTTGTTTTTCAATCACTTCGGCTTTCAACATATAACCGTTTACGAAAAAATGTTCTATTTGGTCGGAGTTTTATCGTAAAAAGTGAAGAAGCCTGTATATTGTTGGCGAAGGTCTGTGGATTTTGCCCGGATTAAGTTCAGTGCGAGTTGATTGATGAAGGCGTAATTGTTTTCGACCATATGTGTTAAACGTAGCTTGCAGCTGGACAACGGGTCTTATGTGCTGACAAGAACGGTCAGACTGTGTCCCATCGTACATTCTTCATGTTGTACTCGGAAGCGAAATATAGCTGATTTTTCCGCCTGACATAAGAATTTACTTTGAATTGAAGTATTTATTTATTCATCCAGTCATCAGTTCGTGTAAAGCATTCCTTAAAGTTTACTGCCTACTACAATTTTCATTGCAGGGTATAATGCGAAATCAACCACAACGATGCTGAGACATTCGCAAAACTTGGTCCCCGGGCCGTATCGAACCACGATTTCTATTTACGGGGGTTCGCGCATTATGCCCAACGCCATTGAGGCCCTTGTCAGCTAGTTTTCTATCTATGAGTGCCTTTAGCGCTCCTTAAATGTTGAGCATCTTAAAATCTAACTCCGTCATTGATTTAATTCTACTCATTTAATTGAGCAATATATCACATTTGACACAATTCATTCAATATCAGAGAAAGGAATTCAGTTGGTGCCATAAATCTGTCGTACTTTCTATCGCATAAAGCCGAAAAATGTCGTGTGTTGCCAGAGATAAGCAACAACTGACCTCGTAATCTAGCGTAAGGGTTATATTTCGCGGTTCACTTTGATAGTGCACGACGAGGACATCTGCTTTGTAGATTTTTCATCGTATCCAGTACACATTGGCGCCTGTGGCGCAGTGGTTGGGGCGCCACTGCGGCACCCACGTGGAATCGATCCCTGCGCCCATGGCCCACCAAGCTTTCCATTCCTCCGGGGTCGGCAAATTGGTACGACTTGTCTGGGAGGATAGCAGCACTGGCTCGATACATCGGTTGGCCACCACTAGTCATTGTAAAGGCCAGAGTCGAATGCATGCATAGCGCATCCCTCAGGGATTGATCAACGCCGAGAACTTTATCCTTTTTTTATCCTTCATCCCATATACATATATAGCTTACCTTTTGAATCTTGTGAGGTGTGCCGTTACTGTGCTGCTTACTGCTTGCTTGATCAAGTTCCATTCTATGAATTACTGTATGTGAACACCACTTTTCGTTTCATTTCTTGTCGTTTAAGCAGTGTCTACTATGTGGTGGTGAACGCGTTAGCCACCGGAAAGGGTAATAGCGCCTTCGTTCCCCATCGCGTCCGCCTGCGTTGCAGGGTTTTGCAAATATCAGCATGATTGTGGCTCATTGTGGTTGTATCACACATAATACCTTGCCTAATACTCGTGATACCTAAACTACAATAGGCAGTAAATGAAAAGTTACAGTAGTATCCACCATGTTGAAATGCTCAATTATAGCTGAACATACATTGATGTCTGTTTCAAAAATCCTCAATGTGCTTGCTACTTTTTACAACTGGTGTTACCCAGTGCTCACGTCACTTTGCTTAAATTAATAAACAGTACTTACTTGCAGTAGAATACCTACCCATGTGTTTTCGTGTACTTCATCGACGTTTGCTTTTCCTGAGAAAAAAAAACTTCCGAAACGCAGCAGTTTCACTCCGGCGACTTCATATGCACCATTGATTTCTAGTCGCTGCGTTATCTGTGAGTGATGCAACTATTCTGTGAAATGGATTGTACTTAGGCTTATTTTACTCTTAACGGTTTTTACACTGAGCTAATTTTTATCCTCATTAACTTTTGAGTTTACTACGAGTACTGCAAGTAGCGCAGTACTTGTCTGGAAGGATAGCAGCACTAATTTGATACACTGGTGATCCGCCGCAAGTCATGGTTTAGGCCAGATATTTATTCCATCACCCCTAACGATGCTTGATAAAGTCGAATGCGTGATGCGACCCGAAGAATTCGTCAATGTATAGAACTTTTTTCACCTTTCTAAAGATGTGATGCATTTAAAATTTTGTGACAGAATGAGTCAGAGAATTATTTTATCATCCAAAGGCTGTGACGAAAATTCCATAGCTGGCTTAATAGTACGCTTGATCGGCTACGTTTTCCTACAGGCGCAATGTGTCTTACATGTCAATTCATCAGTTTCCCCCGAATGTTCGTAGCTGCCCTTAGCAAATACGTTTAACAATTAAGACTGCGCAGCGCGTACAGAAATTTCAGGTCTGTTCCGAGCTCTGAAAATTCTGAAATGGGTAGATTTGATTTGTCCGTACAATACTCGTGCTTTAGCATAGGAACCCTTAGTTCACTACCTAGTGCTAAAAAGTAGGAATGTTAAATATGACATGACTGAGTAATGAAGACCAGAACAAATTTCTCACTAAAAGGCCGTTATAGCACTGTAGAAGAGTTTTGTTTTGTTAATTGAAAGATGTCTTGTCCAATGTCAGCTTTTGCAATCTCCGTGATTTATGTCCTATTACTAACCTACGACAGCGATGAAGTCGATTGAATACGGAGTGCGCGAAGTGCTTCTGGTAGTGAATACTCGTTCGGTGCTGCGCACAGTAGTAGTAGAGGGATGCACCTCAGTGTTCAGCGAATGAAATCGCAGAGTCTTATGCTAATTTGTAGAGTAGTTCCCGTGTAAGTTTTTTTTTGAATAAAAGAAAATTGACAGAAAATAAACCGTCGATGTTGGAAAGATTCTGTCGTCTCTATCATCGGTGACTAATTTGGGTTTACATAACATTTTCGCGCGAAATATAAAATCTGAGAGTTTGGAGCTCAACATGAAATGTCTCTATTCTGAAAATTCTGAACGCATACAGGAGAGACGACCTGACTATCAATTTACGTCCAAGCTTGCAAAAAACTGCAGGAAAACGATAAAGAAAGACCTTAAGCAGAAAAGAATATCCCTATTGGCTAAAGTTTTTTGGCATCTCAGCGGCTTTCCTATTCACTGTCGTACGGCTTGCTGTTGTTGTTCACTGCCTTTTTGGATGAAATATTTGATGTTAAAATCTGTTACCGACCTTCACTTTGGCTCAGTTCTTTCTATACTTAGAGAGATAAAAGAAATTGAAACAATGGGCTGGCAGGACCATGTTCCACAAAAAAATAAAGCTGGTCCATGATAAAAGTGAGCGACTTTACTGGCATGCATTTTTGTTATTGGTTGATGAGCAGGGAGAAGTGGTGGAAGTGACTTTGGTGCTTGACCTTGAAACACGTATCACACATTTGCGTGTTTAATTTCAGTTTTAATATCGCAATTTTTGTGAGCAAATTACTGGTGCTGGGCGAAGTCGAAAATGGTTTTTTTTTAACCTACTTTCTATACGTTTATGCCTTCATTCCCTGGTGTAAACACATCAACGACATTTCGTTTCCCTTTACTGATTACATGATTTGTTCTTTTTCTTAACTGGTTCGCGCATTCATTCACCTCTACAATGCTTAACAGAGTCCATTGTTCATTAAAGCTAAAAGGTAAAGCTCTCTGCGTTGATCAATCCCTAAGGGATGCGCCATACATTCGACTTCGTTAAGAATCGTTTAGAGATGAGTGAATGCATATCTGGCCTTTACAATGACTCTATGACTCGCGGTGAGCTATCGATTTTTCGAGCCAGTGCGAGGCATCATCCTCGACAAGTTTGGTATCAATTTGCTGACATCGGAGCGATAGAAGGCTTGGTGAGCCATGGGTGCGCGAATCGTTTCCACGTGTGTGTTGCAGGGAGCCACCGACCACTGCCTCACACACGCCTCGTGCTTTGTTCATTAGCCTTTACTATATACCATCAATGGTAGTTGATTTTGCAAATTTCTATATTACAGCTGTCAAATGTCAATTTTGTTTCTAATTTATTAACACTTTAGTGTTTGAGGATAACTTACAAGGCCTTGGCTGAAAGTATCCTCCTTTACGGTTCGTTGTTTTCCACCACTCGCAGCCTAATGAGGAAATGAAATTTTCACGCCTCAAAGTTCAGTATGCGCTTTCAATCGTTTTCTTTTTCTTTCTTTGATATTTTTTCGTAAAAATTTATGCAGGAACTACCTGTAGTTAACGGTATCCTGTGTGAAAAATTGTCGGCTTCTTCAAAAGCAACAGTGAATTTGCATGTTCACACAGATCCATCATAGGAGGTTATACGTTTGTGCCAGTGATTATTTTGTTTTATGAGAGATCCGTAATTCTTCTCGTCATTCCCTCCGTCTCCTCAGATTATCCGCTGTTCCGAATTATAGCCAGTCTTTTTCACATTTGCATATTTGGGACATGCCGTTCGTTATTCCGATGTTTTATTTCAATAAGCAGACACGAGGTTGTTAGTATAGAATTTATTGGGATACAATAGCTGACGTTTCGGTCGTTTCGCCTTCTTCAGAGCCCACTATTCTTTTCCAAAAGAAATCCTCCAAATACTGAACTCAATAAGATTCCTTCGACTTGCATTTCTTCAATTGAGCGCACATGTTGTCCTGTTAGCATCGAATAGAGGTAGTCGGGGGCGTAGTAGTCGCATTTCGGTGTCCAGTACTAGTGAAGAAGGCGAAACCGCCGAAACGTCAGCTATTGTATCCCAACAAATTCTATACTAACAACCTCGTGTCTGTTTATTGAAATAAAACATCAAATTATCAATCAATGCCGAGGTTAACAGAAAGTCGGTCTTGGGAATTACTACGTGAAGTGCCGTTCGTTATATTTCAAAACTTCGGCCAGCATCATTTTAACTCCTGTTGAAGTAATAGGACTGTTTTGTGGCATGGGTCAATTCTGAGCTAAATGCTAACGGAAAGGGATGCAATGTGTACCGTATTCTTCTCATGTAATCCGATGAAGTGATGCTATAAAGATGGCTTCATCGTAAATCTTTGCATTAGCAGATCAACGGCAATACATTTTTTATGGTTTATTTCTATTTCATATCATCACTGTTGATGATTTGTTTAGACATACTTGGATTGTTCGAGCTTGTTCCCCCTTCATTGCAAAAAGTTGGCGTTCTCATCCAGTATGCTGAGCAAGCTTTTCAACCCTGACGTGTAATTCGGCCAATGTTTTCAAGAGCGTCTTAGACAAATCGCTCCAGCGAATCCCTGGGGACCTTGCGAACTGGTGGAATGCCCGTAAAGCAGACGAAAGCTAAACGGAATCCGATACGATGTGTCATCTTCGTGAATTCGGCGTGAAATAGTGTTTCTAACCGATAAGAGTGGTTTATGAGGATAGTGTAGTTTATAGCTTTGAGGACAATTCTATAATTCTTCTCATAACTAGTGGAACTATAGAAATGTTAAAATTGTAAGAGTTTTAGCCTTAAAAACGAACTTTTGAAGACCGACACAGCTAGCCGTCTAGCAGGGGTATTTCATGGCGCCTTAAAAATATGCGCTTTTGCTTATTACATTGAAAATCATTTTCTATGGGCAGCACATCAAATCATTGTTGATGTTGATACTTCTGAAATGGGTATTTCCCTCAGATTATCCGCTGTTCCGAATTATAGCCAGTCTTTTTCACATTTGCATATTTGGGACATGCCGTTCGTTATTCCGATGTTTTATTTCAATAAGCAGACACGAGGTTGTTAGTATAGAATTTATTGGGATACAATAGCTGACGTTTCGGTCGTTTCGCCTTCTTCAGAGCCCACTATTCTTTTCCAAAAGAAATCCTCCAAATACTGAACTCAATAAGATTCCTTCGACTTGCATTTCTTCAATTGAGCGCACATGTTGTCCTGTTAGCATCGAATAGAGGTAGTCGGGGGCGTAGTAGTCGCATTTCGGTGTCCAGTACTAGTGAAGAAGGCGAAACCGCCGAAACGTCAGCTATTGTATCCCAACAAATTCTATACTAACAACCTCGTGTCTGTTTATTGAAATAAAACATCAAATTATCAATCAATGCCGAGGTTAACAGAAAGTCGGTCTTGGGAATTACTACGTGAAGTGCCGTTCGTTATATTTCAAAACTTCGGCCAGCATCATTTTAACTCCTGTTGAAGTAATAGGACTGTTTTGTGGCATGGGTCAATTCTGAGCTAAATGCTAACGGAAAGGGATGCAATGTGTACCGTATTCTTCTCATGTAATCCGATGAAGTGATGCTATAAAGATGGCTTCATCGTAAATCTTTGCATTAGCAGATCAACGGCAATACATTTTTTATGGTTTATTTCTATTTCATATCATCACTGTTGATGATTTGTTTAGACATACTTGGATTGTTCGAGCTTGTTCCCCCTTCATTGCAAAAAGTTGGCGTTCTCATCCAGTATGCTGAGCAAGCTTTTCAACCCTGACGTGTAATTCGGCCAATGTTTTCAAGAGCGTCTTAGACAAATCGCTCCAGCGAATCCCTGGGGACCTTGCGAACTGGTGGAATGCCCGTAAAGCAGACGAAAGCTAAACGGAATCCGATACGATGTGTCATCTTCGTGAATTCGGCGTGAAATAGTGTTTCTAACCGATAAGAGTGGTTTATGAGGATAGTGTAGTTTATAGCTTTGAGGACAATTCTATAATTCTTCTCATAACTAGTGGAACTATAGAAATGTTAAAATTGTAAGAGTTTTAGCCTTAAAAACGAACTTTTGAAGACCGACACAGCTAGCCGTCTAGCAGGGGTATTTCATGGCGCCTTAAAAATATGCGCTTTTGCTTATTACATTGAAAATCATTTTCTATGGGCAGCACATCAAATCATTGTTGATGTTGATACTTCTGAAATGGGTATTTCATTAAGATAGAATTGCTCCACTAAGGTACGCACTTACGTCGATCTATTTGTCACACAAAACGAAGTAACTGATTAAATATTTGTGAACACTCAGAAGCTAGCATAGTTTTCACCTTTTACCTTTCTAGTTCATCCTTACTACAATATTTTCAGAAACACTCTGGTTGCTAATATATGATGTGATGAAGACTTTTATAGGCTGTCTTCTTGGCTCGTGTCTTCAATTATGTTTTCGTAGTCAGTTTGGTGCTAAATTGTTGCAGTTTCTTCTTTTGTTTTCAAGAGCGTCTTAGACAAATCGCTCCAGCGAATCCCTGGGGACCTTGCGAACTGGTGGAATGCCCGTAAAGCAGACGAAAGCTAAACGGAATCCGATACGATGTGTCATCTTCGTGAATTCGGCGTGAAATAGTGTTTCTAACCGATAAGAGTGGTTTATGAGGATAGTGTAGTTTATAGCTTTGAGGACAATTCTATAATTCTTCTCATAACTAGTGGAACTATAGAAATGTTAAAATTGTAAGAGTTTTAGCCTTAAAAACGAACTTTTGAAGACCGACACAGCTAGCCGTCTAGCAGGGGTATTTCATGGCGCCTTAAAAATATGCGCTTTTGCTTATTACATTGAAAATCATTTTCTATGGGCAGCACATCAAATCATTGTTGATGTTGATACTTCTGAAATGGGTATTTCATTAAGATAGAATTGCTCCACTAAGGTACGCACTTACGTCGATCTGTTTGTCACACAAAACGAAGTAACTGATTAAATATTTGTGAACACTTAGAAGCTAGCATAGTTTTCACCTTTTACCTTTCTAGTTCATCCTTACTACAATATTTTCAGAAACACTCTGGTTGCTAATATATGATGTGATGAAGACTTTTATAGGCTGTCTTCTTGGCTCGTGTCTTCAATTATGTTTTCGTAGTCAGTTTGGTGCTAAATTGTTGCAGTTTCTTCTTTTCGTATATTTCAGTCTATTTAACCCCGAAATGTGTTAAATGGCAAGCATTTACAAATAAGAATAGGTTAGGAAGAAGAAAGACAACAAAATGTTGAAATGGAAACTCATTGACGTCAGCGTCGTCATTCCTCTATCGATGATGGCGACCCGTAATGCCAGTTGGATTTCAGGGGTGACTACTTGCAAATTCATGGAGGTGCGAGACCATACTCACGTCACCATTCGAGGTGGACCGACGAAGACTCATCTGACACTGAATGATAAGTGGATGGATACTGGTTGACGGACAAGAATTGAGCTGTTCTTATGCTTGTCTGCAGGTTGCTGTTGCTGCTGCTGCCATAGCCGAAACAGTTTCCAACAACGTAGTAGCATTCATTCTATGTTTGAACGCCCATTAGGCATAAATGAGTGATCAACATGGTGATTCGATCTTAGATTGAGAGGAAATGTTATTGAAATGAATCTTAAAAAAAAATGGGAGGCTAGAGGTGGTGCATTTGTTTATTGCAGGTAGTAAAGCATTAAAAACATTAAACTACAGTCATTAAACTAACAAGTGTGGATAGATCAACAACGGGTTTGGTCGCTATCTGTTCTGGAAGGGTAGTGTTTTCCGACTAGAAAATTATAAAATGTCTCTACTCGTTGAAAGATCCTGAGAGTATTACAGCCAACAATTTGCCCGACTACCTAAAGTTTTTAATTGCTTTGCTTAGTTTATTTACATTGGTCACCTCACCTTACGAACACCTCAAAAAATATTTTGCCTTAAACAACTAGGAAATTACCCGCGAAAAGAGTGCAATTATTGCTTGTAAAAATAACTCTTTGCTGTGATAAATGTTCGTGTTTAATACATAACGAATTTCTGCCAAAAGAGACACGTTGGGTTCATGTGCTTTTAGTTCATGAGGAATACAATCCGTATATGCGTAACGACGCATTTATACGGAAGTTTATAGCAGAGCTAGTGAGTCCATTCCTGGGATCCACCTACTTCTCAGGATAACTACGTGATCGCGTTCTGTTCGGATTCAACCTTGTACTCACAAATGCTCATTATTCAGATGCTTAGCTTTGTCCCGTTCTGTTTTTAAATTCGTTCAGAAGCTTTTGTGCGGTATTGGAAGCTATCTGGCCTCTTATATCCAGCTGCAGGGCATCCTGCATTTTAGTGAAAATTAGCTGTATATGACTGTAGCGTCACGTTTTTATGTAGTCGAGACTACTATTTTTCCACTGTACTAAAGGCTATGAATATTGTACCTCTGCGGCTTTTTATTTCTTGTGTACAATTCATTGGAAGCATTCCGTCGACAACGGTAACGTGAATCGCGTGCTTTCCTGAAAACATAGTTCGTATTCCACTATCCTTTGTGCGATTTCTGTTGTTTAGGTGTTCTTCTTATGTGCAACCACTTCATTTTAGTGCCGAATACGTCTCCGTTCGTTCATATCCACGAAGTTCTCATTTTCCAAGGCGTGGTCTAATTGGCAGTTTTCCAGATGCACGGCTCCTCGCCGCAGCCGCCATCGGCTCCCGATGAAGTATTGGTGGCGCCTGTTTCCGATGAATTGGATGAAGTATGTTGCAATTCTTTGGCTTTATTTCCATCGCTTCAGCACCTCTCGCCCCTAGAACCTGTGCATCAATCAATCGCCAACATTTCAGGAACCGACAAATATACATGGTGATAAGGAGGTTGTTTCTAGTAAACTTCTTGATTTTTCCTTTACCTGGATCACTGGGTTTATCTTCTGTTATTTCAAGATTTAATCCAATAGAGTGTTTGAATTCTTAATAGATAGATTTATGATCAGGAAAGCTGTTATGATATAAGTTGGTGATTTTGAATCACTCTCACTTAACATTAGGTGAAACCAAAGGATTTGAATTATTGTGGCCCTCTCCAAGGATTTGGTTACTGGTAGACCGGCTGCTTAGTGTGAAGTTTTTCGATGAATTTTATGAATATCCGTCAATGTAATATCAGAGTGGATTTGTTAACGCCCGTCCATGCAGCCTTTTTTTGACAGAATTTGTTCTCTTCTTCTCTTTTCTCTAACATGCACTTCGTCCGACGATGTCTTTCTACCAGTTCCAACATTTTATCCTTCCCTTTTCAAAGCTTTTGTTCAAAATATTTCTCGGTCGACAACAACTGTCCCTGAGGCTCGCGTTACACCCAAAGAGCTTTCCGTTTTTCAACATTTAGCGCGTTTGATTACACTTTCTATCAGTTTTTCAAAATTAGTTTGTAACCTGCAATGTTATTGACGTTATTGATGAGACCACGTTAAAATAATAATTAGCAAAAAATGTTATCTTGTGGGGACGGCATCGCTAGAGCTCCCTGTTTAGTATTAATATGTTTTTGCACAAACGATTAAAAAGTGATGTTTAAAAATCCCACTGATTCCACCTTTGAGAGCTGTAGGAGTAACCACTTTCTTTTCGACTTTTTACCTTGGGAAAAATTGGTCCAGATGATGTATTTGTTAGATAAAAAAAACTTCAACGAAGAAGAACAAGAAACGAGAAAGAGCGCTAAATTCACTTCTGTAGATGCAGTTCGGAAGGACAGTAGTGCTTGTTGTGTTTGCAAACGCTGTTTCATACTGAATGCTTGCTAGACGTTGAGACGTTCTTATTGCTGAAAGGTATTTGTAGATCGCATTTATCTTTTTGATAAATTACTGTTTCTGACAGTTATCACTTTGACGCGGGTTTGTAGAGTGTGAAAAAGGAGAAAATATGTTGAAGTTAATCCCAGGGCCAAATTTCTTTTAACCTCAGGGCGGGTCAATTAGTTGATGTGTTCTTCTTAAGCAGAAATGAGGTTATTAACACAAATTTACCTCATAATATAAGGTTTTTTGGAGTTTGACTCAAGTTAACTATAATCTTTTGGGTAATTGGTTCCATTTTCTTTGCAAGTACTCAGTTCATAAGTCATTCCCTTTTTTCCCCACGTTAATTGGACTTGTGGTTTTCTAGCTCTTTCACAAAAAAAACCATTGGATTCTTGTGTGTATTGGAAGCAGTCTCCATGAACCTCCTGCTTTCCACTTTTTGAAGTTCATGTTTGGATAAATAGCTACGGTTCTTTACAAAATGGCATTTGACTGGTTCCACGTTTAGCTCTTTGGGCTGAGATTTCTTCTTCAACGTTTGCGATACCATTATCCACTTGTAGCTTCAAAGATTATTTTGAGAAGCAGCGAGATATGGTATATTCCTCAATCGTATTAATTGTAATTGCACATAAAGACCGTTAATGTGGATCGGATGCGTATCCAAATTGAGATTTGGTCTCCCTATTTCGTTTGTTAATGGCCGTAGACCCGGAGCGTCGCACATGCCATTCACGAATCAAGTAGGCATGAATTTCTATACGCGGTTCTCCTCGTTCGGATAGTTTGCCAAAAAATTAATTGCAATATTTCAATCTTTCTGGATTTTAAAACTTTACAAAGTATATATATATATATATATATAATGATGGGCTAAATTTAGAACTGTTAAAAACCAAAACAAAAAAATGTGCTAAAAAAACACGTGACAGATGTTATCGTTTTGATCGTGTGGTTATAAAATGAATAAAAAGATTTTTCCTTGCAAGCTATTAACTCAGTTAATGTTGCTGAGGAAATAGAGATAGGAATAAAAACACTTGGCGAATAACTGTACTATTGGTGAGCTCATACCAAACACTCAAGTAGGCATGAATTTCTATACGCGGTTCTCCTCGTTCGGATAGTTTGCCAAAAAATTAATTGCAATATTTCAATCTTTCTGGATTTTAAAACTTTACAAAGTTCGGATCGTTTACTACGGTTTTGTTGACCTTCATGCGTTTTCGTCCGTATTTTCTACATTATTTCTTTTCTTCCATTTTTAATTTGTTTCCCACTTTGACGGAAGTGATAGAGCACTACCTACTCATATAGGAGACCTGCAAAGAAAATTGGACCTCTTTTAGGCGCCGCGTAGAACGACAGTGTTTTAACTATAGCTAAGAAACAGGCGAAACAAAGGAACCGCATGGTGTGGTGGTGAACGCGAGACCCTCGGAAATGATTATATCGCGTTCGTTCTCCACCGCATACACCCGCGGTCCGGAGTTTTGCAATTATCTCATCATCATTGTGGTTGTATCACACATAACGCCCTGCCATGAGGAAATAATAGGCAGGAAGTAAAAAGTTAACGTTGTGATTTCAGCAATAGTTTTACTGTTCAGTTTTCCTTTGTCTCCTAAATCGTTGAGAAGACAATCCTATATGATAGTGCAATCTTCTGAAATTTGTTTGTCCTCTTATGAAAAGGTCTTGTGGAGGTTTATCGTCCAGGTGTTCACATTTACTCTCACTTGAGACATGTCCATAGTTCCTTCTGCTTTTCAGCTTGTAATTGTTTTGTTTTGTTTTTTACTTTATCACCTGTTTTTTTTACATCGTCTACTCAAAAGTTTAAAGAATTTCGCTTTTAAATGGGTTTTGAGATTGAATGGTTGCTTCTACTGTAATGGCTCTTTGAAGGCTGCACCATAGATGCCCGAAATTCTTTTTACATCTTTGTTAGCCGAGATTTTTTTTTTTATTAAGTTGGAACAAAACCTTTGCCTGTACTAACTCTATTTCTTTATTTTTTAATTTTATTAAGGGCAGAACTTTAGTCAGCGATATATTTATCAGCTATAAGAGGTGGTATGCTTTCTCTAAAAGTGTCCTCGTTATCCTTCTATCCCAGAAAGACAGTGATTTTGAATCGAAGGATGTGGTAAGGTCGTTTTTGAAGTTGTCATGTCTGTAGGTTAGAGTCTAACAGTTACTCATACGGCATTGTGACAGGAATTCGTTAATCATGCTCTTTGTTTCGAAGTGACGTTCATTCCCAGCTGCACT
>MQTX01000064.1:760399-877675 GCA_009735665.1 Angiostrongylus cantonensis | reverse complement strand
GTTATAAAATGAATAAAAAGATTTTTCCTTGCAAGCTATTAACTCAGTTAATGTTGCTGAGGAAATAGAGATAGGAATAAAAACACTTGGCGAATAACTGTACTATTGGTGAGCTCATACCAAACACTAGCAGTGTATTTCCTGGTTGTATAATGCTGATGCGATTTTTTTTTAATGTACTGACCTCGTTAAATCGTCAATCCACCAGACCTCATTACTATCGCCCCTGTCAGAAGTGCTAGCATAGTAAGCTGGACAGGCGCGCGTCTATGTCCTCTAGTCCCGACCACAAGCGTGTATTTGCGTTCCGCCACTTTGGCGAGCAACCATCTGGATTTTTTTAGAAATCTTATGCTCCATCGGATGTGGTGTCATGCTGAATTGTCGCAGTTTTCTAATCTGCTACCGCTTAAAGTTCATGTGTTCATCCGCTTGAGAGGCCCCTTCAGTGTCGCAGATGTATTTGATTCGTTAAATTAGTTTGTACATGGTTTTGCCACACATTTATTGCAGTTCTGTATCTCTTAACACATTTTAATACTTCTTCTAGGTCAGGTCGCATATTTTTTATATTACTGGTTTCACATGATTTTTTGCTACAATCTGTGAAACTCGTGCGAAGACCGGAGATTTCCGTTTGCAAATCAGTGTGAATCGAAGGAAGATTATCATATTGTAACTAGGTCTCTGTTGGTTTACTTCTAGCTGGAGTTTTGGATAGAAATGGCTGATTGCTCATTCCGATTGGACGGTCTCCTCGCTATGCATCTCAGCCACGATGAGTTTGTTAACAACTCACTCATACATTGAGACTTCGGAACAGAATTAATAAGTAGTCCTTGTTGCTCTCATTCGCAAGGTATGTGGTCTGGATTTTAAAACTTTACAAAGTTCGGATCGTTTACTACGGTTTTGTTGACCTTCATGCGTTTTCGTCCGTATTTTCTACATTATTTCTTTTCTTCCATTTTTAATTTGTTTCCCACTTTGACGGAAGTGATAGAGCACTACCTACTCATATAGGAGACCTGCAAAGAAAATTGGACCTCTTTTAGGCGCCGCGTAGAACGACAGTGTTTTAACTATAGCTAAGAAACAGGCGAAACAAAGGAACCGCATGGTGTGGTGGTGAACGCGAGACCCTCGGAAATGATTATATCGCGTTCGTTCTCCACCGCATACACCCGCGGTCCGGAGTTTTGCAATTATCTCATCATCATTGTGGTTGTATCACACATAACGCCCTGCCATGAGGAAATAATAGGCAGGAAGTAAAAAGTTAACGTTGTGATTTCAGCAATAGTTTTACTGTTCAGTTTTCCTTTGTCTCCTAAATCGTTGAGAAGACAATCCTATATGATAGTGCAATCTTCTGAAATTTGTTTGTCCTCTTATGAAAAGGTCTTGTGGAGGTTTATCGTCCAGGTGTTCACATTTACTCTCACTTGAGACATGTCCATAGTTCCTTCTGCTTTTCAGCTTGTAATTGTTTTGTTTTGTTTTTTACTTTATCACCTGTTTTTTTTACATCGTCTACTCAAAAGTTTAAAGAATTTCGCTTTTAAATGGGTTTTGAGATTGAATGGTTGCTTCTACTGTAATGGCTCTTTGAAGGCTGCACCATGACTTTTCGACGTCTTCGTCTTCATCAGAGCCGATGATCCGAGTCGATGGTCCACGCTTGTCATTCGTCTCTCGATAAATATATGGTTTTAGTTTGCATTACTGTACTTGCACCGGTCGTTCCTACATCGGTCATAAATAATGTGCGAGTTAGAGAACAGCGCTCGACAGGCAAGATGTTCGGACAGCTTGGTAAAAGGCGATTCGAGAATTTGATAGATTGTTCCGTTCCATCGCTCTCTAGCTAACGCCTTCCCTTTCCCTCGACTGCAGAAATCGAACTGGTCGTCAGCGAATAGATGATGAGATTTTTGACCCAATGATGGAAAAAGCTCTTGCGAACTAAATCAGCAAATAACGAAATGTGTTTTGATGGTTTACCTAAGAGGGATTGAAAATCGTGTTTATGCCAAGTTTAAATATCAACCAGTTTTCTCATTTGAGTAAGCACGTTTATTTTTTAACCCTACAAGTTTCTCTTTAGATTTTCCTTCAGTTTTTGTTAGTTTGCATTACTGTACTTGCACCGGTCGTTCCTACATCGGTCATAAATAATGTGCGAGTTAGAGAACAGCGCTCGACAGGCAAGATGTTCGGACAGCTTGGTAAAAGGCGATTCGAGAATTTGATAGATTGTTCCGTTCCATCGCTCTCTAGCTAACGCCTTCCCTTTCCCTCGACTGCAGAAATCGAACTGGTCGTCAGCGAATAGATGATGAGATTTTTGACCCAATGATGGAAAAAGCTCTTGCGAACTAAATCAGCAAATAACGAAATGTGTTTTGATGGTTTACCTAAGAGGGATTGAAAATCGTGTTTATGCCAAGTTTAAATATCAACCAGTTTTCTCATTTGAGTAAGCACGTTTATTTTTTAACCGTACAAGTTTCTCTTTAGATTTTCCTTCAGTTTTTGAATCGTTTTCGGCCCGTGTCATCGTTCTGATTAGATGATAAGGAAAATGAATAACGGATCACGCAAATACTGCTGAATTGGGATAGATTGGAACCATGTGAACGTGCAGGAAGATTGGAGAACAAATGGAGCCTAACTGAGTAGCTATTGCTTACATATTACTTTTAATCGGTTCTGCCGTCCATGTCGGAATGGATAGATCCAGAATGTTACGAAATCGATCTGGCAAGTAGTCATGACGTGACTATGGCGCGTATCGATTACTGCGTACGCGGGCCGTTCGGAGGCGTATCAATCAATGATCATCGTGATCGTAATAGTACAGTACTATATCTATATATACCAGAACTGACTCACGAACTCATCAGTATAATGCCATCTTAGATATGGATTGGGAATATTATACATAGTACAATGAACTCGGTAACACTGTACATAAAGCTATGGTAGACTCATGCATGACTGATCCTCTCATTTTATCCAAGTGTTCACCTCTTATCTCTTTATTCGTCTGCAGCCTGAGGATCTGGACGGTGATTCCCGGTGTAAATACGCCTGGCATACGCATGCAATGAACACGTCGGCCCATCTTTCTAGTGGTTTCACTAATGGTCGTTTTTGCTCTGTAGAGAATCATTCCAATGTTCGTTTCGTTCTTCTGTCGTCTTTCCTACTTACTATGTGATTAGTCCGGCAGTGATCACTTCTTGAGACGTTTTCCAACTTAGTCTCGATGATCTGAAGTACGAAGAAAAGCTTGGTGTTTTGTTCCCGGTTAAGTTTCAGGACTGATGAAGTGTTCTGGGAAGCTGCGCCGTTTTTACGATCTCGTGAAAGTATATTCTCTCGTGCTTTTGCAGTACAGTATAGAGCTGGAAAAACTTACATCAGATAAATAAGAAAATAAGTTATAACAATAGCCTTAGACACCATAATGTGGTACGTGGTGCTCGTTCCGTCATGTTGGATTCTTCTCTCAACTCGAAATCCATGTTCATCCACCACCTCATACATAAGCAGGATCTGCTTTCTCCAAACGGTGATTTGCTCCCGATTAAGTAGTATCCAGTTTTTTCTCTATTTCAATGACATCATGACGCATTTTATCTGTTTGTGCGGTCTTGTCTGAGTAAATGATAACGTCATCGGCAAAACAAAGGTTCAGTGAGAATCGTCCATCAACACATGCTTTTTTCATCGTACTCGAGTACTTATATCATTATGGTTAAGTAGTGGAAAAGTTTGGCGATATTGTATCCTTCCATCGTATTCCGTTATCAATTAGAATGATCAATGAACATGGTCTAAGCAGTTAAACCGTTCGCGAATCCTGGCTTGCAGTATAAATTGGTAGCTTCGTCCTGGTTCTTTAAGATAAATTTTGTTTTTTTTTGGCAAAAAAAAATAGTGGGCAAAATCCTGCACTGGTTGGGCATCTATTCTTTGTGCAGGGGTGTTTAATTATCTGTGTTGCAAATAAAACGTGTAAGAGGCCATCATCATTCTTTAGTAGATACCTAAGATGTTTTCTAGTCCAAGTGCTATTTAAGAATTGGTTTCTTGTGGAGACCTCGAAGACATTTCTTTATGCTTTTCATTTCTATGCTCCTCCGGTTATCTGTTTCGCTAAAGACTATACCTCCATTCGCAGATCGTATTAATGGCCATTTGCTTGCTCTGTGTGTGTTTTCAGCAGGATCCTGTCGCAACTGTCTCTTTTTCAGAGGGGGTCTTGTTCTTCTCCGTAAATGCTTAGAGCTTTTCCTTCGGTTAAGATTTATGGGTCGGATCGGGGTTTCTTAAGTAGAAATCCGTTCTTTATTCTCCTCTTAGCGCGTTCTAATACATTTTGTCCCTAGGTGGAATCCAGAAGAAGAGCTTTACGGTAAGAAGGCGAGGGAAGCTTAAATAGCATAATTGAAAATGCATTATACAGAATATCTACAAAGTGAATAAAAAGCAGTTGTTCTAATGACGAAAATTCAGTGTGAACCTTACCCGTAACTGTTTGCCAACTAAATTGTCTCCTATCCCACAATGGCATAAGATTTATCATCATCGCCACGATAGGAGTTCCATAGGATGCCAGTGTTGTTGCACCTTTTGCACCGAGCACATCACCATCTTCGTACAAAGATTCGCGTAAAATACACAATCAGAAGAAAAAATTAAGTCATTGCACGAAATTAAGGAAGCTGTCGTATACTAGTCCATGTTCAGTAATTCCGTCAAATTATGATCCGTAGTATTAATGGCCATTTGCTTGCTCTGTGTGTGTTTTCAGCAGGATCCTGTCGCAACTGTCTCTTTTTCAGAGGGTGTCAGATTTATCATCATCGCCACGATAGAAATCCGATGGGATGCCAGTGTTGTTGCACCTTTTGCACCGAGCACATCACCATCTTCGTACAAAGATTCGCGTAAAATACACAATCAGAAGAAAAAATTAAGTCATTGCACGAAATTAAGGAAGCTGTCGTATACTAGTCCATGTTCAGTAATTCCGTCAAATTATGATCCGTACGATCACTTGAAAGAGTATAAAATTCAGCTGAGCGGTTCTTTTACTTGCACAAATCAGTGGTGCAGCTGAATGGTTCTGTTACCTGCATCGAACAATGGAATAGGAGACAATCTAGTTGGCAGACATTCACATGTAAAGTTTTTAGTGAATAGTTCACCATTAGAACAAATGCATTTTATTCATTTTGTGATACAGATGTTCTATAAAACACGTATTGAATCAAGCTATTGAAGCATCCCATGCCTTCTTACCCTATAGCTTTTGTTCTGGATCCCACCTAGGTACCAAAAGTATTAGAGCGCCCTAGCAAGAGCATAATGAATAGTGTCACTAGATTTTTACTTGTCATACTCCGATCCGTCGCAGCTCGTTGTTCGCAATTTTTTTTCCCTTAACCTTAAGGAGTTCCATCGTTTTTTGCTTACATTCATAATCAGTGACCATGCTTCATCTCTCAGAATCGGTAACCAATAATAGAAGCATCCACACTACCCAGTATGAGCGGGTGTCCTCCCACATGAAACTGCATCGTCTGTAATTTGCGTCTGTGTATTGTATCCCTGAGATTATTGATGCACTAACTCCATCTGTGGTTGTTATTTGAGTAATATTTCAAAGCTATCCTTTTTAAATCACCTTCTTGCTCATTTCCTAACTTTCCTGTAGACTTTACGTTAATACAAAGGTAACATTTTCTAAATTAAGATGTTTATTAATGAGTAAAGTGGGTTTTTTTTGGATTGTCGTAATGTATACACTGTTTCATATCTTTTTTACTGTTTACTTCTGAATTATTCCTGTCCGATTTGTGCGTGTGTTTTGAACTTGTAGCTTCGTCTCTGCAATCCAAGTGTATTTACTTGCTCACATTTGTTTATAGATTTGGAGTTAGAGCGTAAGTGATAGTTATTGACTGATGACCCCTGACATAGGAGTGGAGCAATTGTTGTGTGCGTTGTGATATCTGCTGCTCGAACGGATGTGCTTATCGAACTATCACCGAATCTGTTCGACCTTTTGATAGTAAATTTTGTTGTAATTCTTTATATCTGCGATTTTAACCTACGAAAATGTGATCACCTAATTTTTTGCGCTCTTTATCATATACCAATAATTTGGAAGAAAGTCGTCATGTATCAAATTACCAGTGGTAACAGCTTTGATGATTCATCGTTAGTTTTCTACAATCCATGTATTGAAGTCAGTCTTCCGTGAGGATTTCCCGATTTCAATGGTGGTTTTTTCACTATTTCGTTCTATGCATTGGAGCCAATGTAATGACACTTGGTGATATGCCAGTCGGAGTCGGATTGGCATCGTTCTCTGGACTGGTTTGAAATACACATTATACGCTGGCCACATCCGGAACAACTTTTGACTTTTATACGCTATCGCAATCATCGCTGCTTCCTAGATAAATGATGACCATGGAGCTTTGCAGTATTTATAGTAAAGGTAACCAATTCATCTTCATTCCCGCATTGTGAAATCTGTTTGCTGACGGAGTTCCATACATGGTCTAGGAATCGCTGTCCAGAACTAGTTACCGGTGTTCGGTGTAAGTATCATGGCTTTAATCTTATTTGTTTCGCGAGCCGGTTTCTGAAACCAAATTATGTTTATAGCATTGGTGCTTCAGTGCTGTTACAGTGCGCTCAAACTGCACTTCAGTTTATGCGTAACATGGAATATAGAGTTTTCAAAGCTTTATGTCGAGCACTTCAATCATAATATTCTTCTTTTTTTTTTCAAAATTGTTGAAGCAGCGTTTAATACATGTCTGGTGCAATCTTGACTCAGTGATTTTCTTTTTATAGGGTAGCTATCTCGACTTTAGAACCACATCACTAGAAATTAGCTTCATTATATTTTTATATGGTGTTTCAGGCAGTCACATTAGGCTTCGGCATCGCCGTGTCCGGTGGCCGGGACAATCCACATTTTACCTCGGGTGACCCCGCAGTTGTTGTATCGGACGTCGTGCCAAACGGACCGGCCTGGGGCTTGCTTCAGTAAGTTGATACACAGCTTTCCAATGCTATTAACCTCCTTATTTCTGAGCGGAAATGTAGCTAGTTTATGGTCGAAAAACAAAAGAAAAAATTATATTTTGTAGTTCATGCCGTAGAATGCTATAAATTGTAGCGTAGATAAAAGCAGTAGGAAACTACACAGCAACTATTTTCATTCTTTGTAGCATACGTTTTAGGGTGTGAATCTTGAATGCTGTCAAATGATTCGTCGTGAAATGTTCTAGTTCTTATGAAAGTCAGCAGAGGATTATGGTGTAAAGTAGCGAGAAAAAATACTTGAAGTTGATAGAAATATAATACTGGCTGCTTCAGTAGATGAAATAAATTTCTATGAGTGAAAGAGAAAAGAAATGAGAAAAAAGAGAAAGACCCGACGAAGTATTTGGAACAACGTTCGAGAGTGGATGTATAGAGATGCGTAATCGTATGAAGAGGTAAAGGAGAAACCGTTGTACGTAGCTGCTCAGTTACCACATGGTGTGCATGTCGCTGCGTTTTCATTCAATTCATTTCTTACAGTCGTTGTCCATGGAGAGACTCGTTGTCAAGTTTCTGTGTATGCCCGGATGCGGCTTAATGGTCTGTTATCTTACGTCCTTAGTTGACGTGTTAAGGCTGGTTGAGCATGGTTTTTCATGGATGTCCGAGGTGGCAGTGCAAGAACGCTTTCAGTTCTTGCAGGACGGAAGACGAATCTATGACGATGACAGACCGTTGAAATATGATGTGAAACACCGCATCTGGAAACAAAATTCTGAGTAAAAACGATAATGATGCACAAATGTTGGGATTCTGACTTAATAGACCATAATTTTCTCGTTTCATTATCTGCTAATAGTTCCTGTTTGTATTCCTGCGCACCAAAAGTACCCGATGGACTACTTACTCGGGGGTCATACTGTTTTCCAATGAATCTCTTTATTTTAACTTTTTAGCGAAAGACTACTTAAATATTTCTCATGTGGCTGTGCCTTTTCAGCAACGTGTGCATTCGTTTTTCTGGAATAGACGTGTGAGGTTTCATTGTTAAAGATGAAGAATACGTGCACAGTTCGCGTAACTGTGCAAACCTTGTCACTAATGGACATCCTTCATGAGGAAGATTACGATTAATCAATCACCTGTGTCACCTGTGGTGCCGTTAATCATCGAGTAACTTCGGTGGGGGTGGGCACTAGAATCCTGTTCTAAATCTGTTCCAGTCTTACACCAGAGTTCTTCGACAGACACGAAGGGCATCACATTTTTTGGTGAGATTCCCTGTTCGTAGTGTTCTTGGTGAGAAAGGTTGACGGACACTTGTGGTCTAGGAATAGCTTGATTAGGCTTCCTGAAGAAAAGTCGAGTTCTTTCTCTTAGAGGACTCTGCGGATGACGATTGCCGCAGTTGTAGATCGCAGCGCGCCACGTAGGAACACCCACCAGCTGTGATGAAATAGTAATTCATTAGCAAGAAAGACCATGAACAGTACCGGAGGATTGTTCTCCACTAGTAGTTTTTTGCTTTTTTAGAGTAAACGACCGTATCCTATCTGCAAACGGCGTGTCATTCGAGAGCATTGACTATTCGAGCGCTGTCGATATCATTAAGAACGCAGAGCACATCAATATGGTACGTTTATACTCACGTTTGTTGCTGCATTTTGTGATTATATCTGCGTCCACTCTGACAGTTATGTCTTTGAAGTCTTCGGTATCATTTAGCATGTGGTTTTGTCCTAATACATATTTGATGCAAAATACTGACCCAATAACTTCCTTGCATTGTCACTAGGAGATATCGCTAAGGTATTCATCATTTGTGAGGATATTCGCAGTACTTTAATTGACGTGTTTTACTCGCATTTTACTCTACGTGCAAAATTTAAATTACTTTGGAATTTTCCGTGGTCATTTTTAAAGTAGTTGAAGTAATTGGGGTAGATTACTATAATTGAGTTCCATGTAAACTCCCATTATCATACGACGTTAAAAAAATATGTTTGAAAGTTTCACTAAAGCCCTTATCCTTATCCTTTATCACTATTTAGCTATTAAGAAGAAAACTGGGACTTGCTTCATGATTGGTTGTGGGTCCACGGATTTTCCCATCAACTTGATTACAAAATTATATGTAATAGTTTTCATGTCAATATAGTCGACTGTGTCGATGATGAGTAGGAGTTCTATACACTTTTTGTTCTATAGTTTGTTATCCCGTAATAAGTGGTTGATATTTGACGATTCTTTAAGATGATATTAAGATGAAAATGTTAAATGTTGTTGCTCTCTGTTAGTAAAAACACTCTCAAGTTAAATACAACCACAATGATGCTGAGATGTTTGCAGAACTCCGGGCCGTAGATGTCTGCGGTGGTGGTCGAACGCGCTATTAGCCTTTCGTAGGGCTAACGCATTCACCACCACATTATGCGGGTCCTTCGTTTAACGTTTCTCTCAGCCGTGTTTTAAATTATAGGTGCTATCAGTAATCACCCATCAACGGGATTGATTGGGGTAGCCCAAATGGGCATTGAACCCAGTTAAGCTGGGGCTGTAGTTGAAATCACAGTGTTAACTTTTTATTTGGTGCCTACTACAATTTTTCATGATGAGGTATTGTGCGAGATACAACCACAATCATGCTGAGATATGGTGTCGCAGTGAACGCGTTAGCACCTCGAAAGAGTAATAGTACGTTTGTTCCCCACCACAGACACCTGCGATTCGGAGTTTTGCACATATCTCAGCACCGTTGTGGTTGTATTTCGCATAATACCCTAACATGAAAAAGTTAACACTTTCAAGTCAGTTGGATAGTCGAGGTTCTGTCTTTTACTTTTATCAAAATTGCAGATTGTTAAACGACGTGTTGCCATGCCAATTATGGAATTTGAGCAACGCACATTAAAGTTTACGTTGTCTAAGTCAAGAAAGAAAGATGGTTTGTTTTTCATTTTTTTTTCTTTTTCGCAGACCCTTACTCTTGTAAAAATTGGCTGACTTGGCTTCAATTTTTTAGTAAATTGTTGATCATTTTTGTTTTACTTGGTTAGTCGTCCCACTTTAGCGGTATAACTTTCCTTAATTTTGTTTATTATAGATTTTGGTATCGTATTAGGCTGCAAATTTTATATCAAAGAAATTCGTAATCCAAAGTTGGCTGAGAAGGTGACGTTACTGTTCTTTTTAACTTTTTTTAAATGCTTATTTGTTTTCCAGTCACCGTGAGGTCTTCAAATTGTAGTGATTTCTGTTCCCAATGCAGTAATTAAGTTTTGTGCTTTAGGACCCTGGGCTACGAGAAGGCGACTCAGTACTACGAATAAATGGTCAAAGTGTAGAGGGGGCAACACTTGAAGAAGTGAGCAAGTGGTTAGAAAGGTTAGATCGTTGTAATCTCATCTCACCTTTATGGTACATGATTCCTTCAATCCTGCTGTATTCTCAGATCACGAGACAAGCTTTGCTTAGTGATTCAACGTGATGTTCGTCGTGGGACGAGTAGGTGGTCTAGTCAGAATACAGTGTATGAACGCGTCGGTTCGGTATCGGCCACGCCACGACATAGTCCGAGTCCGATGCTGCCACATCAGTCAGTGTCTCAAAAGTTGGTGTGCTTTGAAAAATCTGTTTACTAAACCCAAATACAGGTTTAAATTTTTTAGAAGACCTAATGTATGTTTTATACAAAGTTTTACAAATTTCGATGGGCTGTCTCACAGAATAAGTACATGGCGATTTATCTTCAGGTCTTCGCATGAATATGTCAATTCACCTCGATGGCGTGACGGTAGCATGCTAGACGAACGTCGTGTGTCGAGTCCAGCCATGTCGAGTCTGGGTGCCATGTCTTCTGTGAACATGCAGGCTGGAGCCGCACCCATCCACACAGTGCCGGTTCCATTGGGAACGGGAGAGTACGAGTACTACAGTAGAAACAAGCCAAAACCGGAGCAGAGCGGTGTCCGAACAGTGACGTTCCGAAAGGTGAATCCTTTTCTGACCTTCTGTTCTGTATTTTATTGCTACTTGAGAATGTACTTTTCCATAGTTCTTCGTAGAAGATGAAATACATTAATGAAAGTTACTAGGATTGAACTTTTTCTGGAATAATTACCTGATTAGTTGGATACTACTTCTTGGTGATTAACGAAGAATCATGTGTGTACAGTTCGATTTACTTTTGTCTAATAATATGCTGACAGGAGAAAATTTTCACCTCTGCATTTGCGAAAGCCATGCTAGTTTTTCAGTATAGTTATTAGTGTCTTAACTAGTCAAGACGGCAGTAATTCGTAGCCGTGGTTTATTCTTATCTGATCTTTATCTGGATGGGCATGCCGAACTTCTTCGCACCTAGGGAGACGTTAGTGAGGATCAAACCTCAGTGTACCTCGAAGTTTTACATTTATAATGTTGTAATGTTTGTTTACAGTAAAAAAAACATAATTACCGTAAAAAATACCCGGCGGCTACTATGTGGCAATAAACAGTTAACGTATTCGCGGCAACGTCTCTTTACGAGTCATATGATGTGAAATTGTCGCCGCTTCTAAATTTAAATCATCGTGTTTCAACTCATAGTGGATTTTCTTCGTTGTAATGGAACTGGTAGAAGACAGGAAAACAGATACTCAAGAAGTGTACTTGGTGAAACTCAATTTCACCTACCTACTGATATGCGCCATTTCATTATATGGTGGTGACATTTCAAAATTTAGAGCTCTGAAATGTCTGCTGTAAATGTTCAAGAATCGATTACTTGCAGGTTGGTGGTAGCGTTGGTATTCGTGTCATCGGCGGTAACGAAGTCGGCATTTTCGTCTCTGCAGTTGCAGCCGATTCACCAGCCGCTCTACACGGTGTTTGTTGCGGAGATCGTATAGTCGAGGTGTTGATTCATTGAGATAGTTATATTTATTTTTCTCGAAATGTTTCTTTGTGTGTTTATTTGGGGACAAGTAGTTTTTTAGCAGTACTGAATTAATGAGCAAGTCGGTTATGTGGACTCTTGCTTTCATTCGTCTGTCCAACTTTTTAAGACTACGTATTGTAACGCTGAGGATGGGCGTATTTAAAAAAACGTTTTGGAATGGAGAACTCTATTCTACGAGAGAAATGTGATGACATTCAAGTCAAGTGTTGGAAATGTGATCTGTTAGCGGTGTTATGTTGTTCGTAAGGGAAATATAGTGGACTCTTCTGTTGTTTTTCTATTCCTGAGGTTTAGCTTTAGCTTATGTGCCTAAATGTTGACAATATTCCAGGTGAATGGTCGACCAATGCGTGGGGTTACTCGTGAGTCGGCCGTGCAACTGTTGCTAGCGCTGAACGATCAAGTTTCGTTGCGCTTGGAGCATGCAAGACAAGACTTTGAGCACGTTCGGAATAGCCAACTTGGGGATAACTTTTATATAAGGTGATTTAGGAGTGTTTGAAAGTAGTTATTTTCTTAGTAGACTTTTCATTCATAGGCTTTTTGACCAACAAGAAAACTTCATATTTTTATTCAAAGTTAACAAATGTGATTACTTTAGACAGTTGTCTCTGTTGCAATAATATCCCTACTAAATTTCCATCTTATAACTCATGCATTGAATATAGTGCATTTAGTGTGGGAATGATGGGTGTTTCTAAACTTAAATTGGTATAGCCTAGTTCATATTGATCATTGTTAATTGAAAGGGAAACTGCAAGAATTTAAATGTTTTTAGCTACAATACACATTTTCTTTTATTCTATGGAGAATACTATTTTCTTTTATGCACAAAACCAACATTTTCATCTTGTTTCGTGTTACGACACGCCTTTCGAATTCAAAAACAGTTGAGCATTTGGGATCACATGCAAATTCCGGATTCACCAACTCATTTCACTGAGGCTGCTTGTATGTGAAACCATAATTTCAGGTCCCACTTCACGAAAGAGAAAAAGTCCAGCAATGTCGAACTATCCGTTAGCGACGGTGACATCTTCCACGTTACGGATACGCTCTTTGGGGGTACCGTTGGTTTATGGCAGGCCTCTAGAATTTACTCTGCCAACGCCAACAAAAATGAACCACTCAAAGGTGTGATACCAAATCAGGTACGAAATTCATGTTGTTTACGGAAACCCGTATTAGAGAATTTTTCTTCCTTCAAATAAACGCATTCAAAAATACAGGGTGCAAGTCTTGAAACACACTCTTTTTAACCGAAATGTGAATTATTCAACATAATAGAATTTGAAAGTGTCTTGTACCTGTTTATTTTTGATTTTTTTTCCTATGATTTGTCGACGATTTTAATGTGCCGAAGGAATTTTAGTCGACAGCGGAATCCATAGCTCGTGAACAACGTCGTTTGACGGAGACGAAAGGTCGAGGAGGTACGTTGCTTCGGCGGAAATTGGAGTCCCGTCGAACGAAATCGCTGCCAAAAAATGTGCTTTCGGATCCAGCGGAATTGTCCACCAGTATTCCTCCACCAGCATATGAACGTGTTGCACTGAACACACCGAGTTTTCATAGGTGAGTCCATCAGGGATAATATTCACTCGTTTTCATTCTCAAAAATTAGTCAGAACAAAAATTAGGTAGATTACCTTACCTTGCGACTTTACAACTTTTGACTTCAAATGGATTTTATTTTCATTAGAACTGCAAATAATGGGGATTTTAGTCTTCCAAAAAAAATGAAACTCAGACATATTTGCAATGGGGTTTTATTGTTGGCTTTAAACGTGGTTCTGAACTTCGATGTAATGCAAGGTATTATGACTTCGTTCCTAAAAGCGTTCCGCATTGATCAATTCCTAAATGATGCATCGTGTACTCGACTTCATCAAACGTCGTCAGTGGTGATTGAATGCATATCTAGCCTATACAATGACTTGCGATGCTCTACCAATGCATCAAGTCAGTGCTGCTATCCTCCCAGATAAGTCTAGTACCAATTTGTCGGCTCCTGAGGGATGGAGAACATGGGGAACCTGCGGTGCGAGATTGAACCAATGACCAGGTGTCTATGACAGAGAAGCTCTAACCATTGCGCTACACTTTCGGCTGTTTCTGCCATATTTGAGTTAATCATCACATTTTTTTTCAAAGGAAGTTCACTAATTATCAGTTTAGACCTGTTATCCTCTTCGGACCACTGGCTGATGTCGCGCGGTCGTACCTGCTGTCTCAATTTCCCAGCAAATTTGCCGAACCTTCTCCTAGTGACTATTGCGGTGGTGGAGGTGGAGGAAGTGGTGGAGTGATTCGACTGAGTGCTTTGGATAGTGTGATAGCCGCCGGAAAACACTGCGTCCTCGACATTAGTTTGGAGTCGGTTCGTTTTCAATGTCTACATTTTTTTCTCGTAGTGGTGCCTCTCACCAGTTAAAACATTTCACTTAGAGACGATTTTTAGGTAGAACGGTTGCAACTTGCACAATATGCGCCCATTGTTGTATTGATTGATGTGGATGGTCGATCACGGATTCGGGAGATTCGCAAAAAGGTTATTTGCTGGTTCTGTGGTTGTTTGACCTTCAAACGTCGTCAGTGGTGATTGAATAAGTGGTAATTTGAGTGGTAGAATTTGAAATTGGGATAAAATCAGCTTTTTCTAGCTGAGACAAACGCAGGACTGTTGCTGACGCAATGTGCAATGCGCGAATCACCGGAAAAGGGAATCGTGGTTCGATCTGACCTGGGGTCCAAGTTTTGTCATGTTGTAATAGGGAGCAAAAAAAAAAAGAAAATATTGTGATTTCGACTGCAGCCTCAGCTTAGCTGGGTGGTGAACAACACTAACGGGAATACACTGAGGTTCTCCCACTCATCCATAGAGTGTTAACCCGCAGCTTACGTGGGGTAATTATATTCTTTGAAAACTGAACATTCATTTTGTAGCTCAATGCTCCACATGTATCGTCGAAGAAACTGGCTGAACAGGCAGCTCAGATCAAGAAATACCATTCACATTTGCTGTCGGGTTAGCTTCATTTGTGTTTCTTTTTATGTTCAAAGTTCTGTTGATGTGCAAACAGTGGGCTGCTCCCAACAACTAGCGAAAAAATTTTTTCGAGTTTAAAGTGTGTGTTGTTTACTTCAATATTAGGTTAAATAACTAAAATGTACGCCGAAGCGATCTTCGCCAATTTCAACGAATCAGATGACTTAGTAAAAATTCTTCTCCACGAAAGAGCACTTTATAATTCTATTTTTTGCCGTGCGGAAATGTAAAGTTGCACGTCTCATCTGCCGATGCTAAAATTCGTTGTTGCTGATGTGTTTACATTTATCAATGGTTTACAACTTTCTGGAACTCTTTGAACCATTAATACCACCTCACTGTTGATTTTCGGCTGATTGTGCTAAATACTAGCCACTTTCTAGGTTCAATGAGCATGTCACAGCAGAGTCACGATTTTTTTAAGACCTTCATGAAACTCTGACCTTTCTATCGGTGATCTTCTTGTTGTGAATTTATGGAGAACTTTGGAAACCATTCGTTAAAAACTCATGCATAGCTGTTTTCGTTTGGAAACAACACTTGATTATCAAGGTGGAGATTCGGGAATCTATGGATAACTCAAACCACATATCTGTTCGTTCCTCATGCCTAGAGTCGACTTTCGACTATCGACTCAGATGACTGTTCCTCGCATATCGAGCCGGTTCACTCGTTTCGTTGCTTATGTCAAAAATGCCGTAAACATTTAAGGTTTTATATGTAGTTTGGAAGGCTTCAAGATCTCTCGTTTTTCTTCCACCAGACCTTACCGAATGTTGATGAGGCGTGGTGTTCTATCGAATCCCGAGGTAGTAGTCTAGACTTTCCATGTCTTCAGCACAAACACACTCGCTGTTATGACCATCGTTGAATATTTGCTATATTGCTGGGAATGTTGTGTGGTGACAGCGATTCCTGCAAACTGTTGATCCACAGCGATGTAGCACGCTCAATTCAAGCTGTATCAAATTTGCAAAAGAATCCGGGTCTGTGATATCTTCAAATTTCCTCTTGAATTATAACGCCGTTTTCACAAGAGCCGGCTTAAGAAATGAACAACTCTCGGTGTCAAGACTGTAGTAGTTAATTCGCTTAATTGGGTTTTACGGACTTTTTTATATGAAAATACGATTCTTCTATGAAGAAGGCTATTGTCGAGAAAAGTTCAGGGAAAACAGTGACATTATCTGGATAAAATGCTCCATTAATAACGGTGTTAGTCTCGTGATGCGTTACAAGTGCAGATAATCGCTGTGGACGAGGTTTCGTTCCATTGGACCAGAGCTTTTTTTTTTATCTGTTCTGATTTGCATATAGCAGCTAACCCTTTGTCTTAAATTGTTTTCAAATTTTTAGTACTTTGCTCTTTTTTTTGACTTGGCCTTTAGGATCTAATATATAAGTGTTGTTTTCATAATTTGACTTTAGAATTTTTTAGAGGTGAGAAGAAATTATAATTGAGAAGCCTAAAGCGTTCATTTACAGCAACGGTGGATGCAACGAATGAGGAAGCATGGTTTGACGCACTTCGTGACCTCGTCATCCATTTGCAGCAACGACGACTGTGGATGCCCGAATTCCCACCAAATTTGCCGCTTGAAGATGTAATTATTTGACTCATCCGGGTTTTTTCATGAAAAATCGTGCCATCGAAACACAGTTCCTACTTAGTTGGTATTTTTTTAGTCAGTCTTTTTTCTCTCAGAATGCAGAAATAGGCATAAAACGCGAATTTGTGTTGTGGGAGTCACGTTTCCTATATTGCGACTAGATTTCTTTCAAACCAGCTGCACATTCCGGCATAGGTTTACCGCTCAGTATGTAGGTGAATAAATCGAGCTGCTCAGTTGAGGTGGTTCTGTCAGAGTCGCATTTCAAAATTCGAGGTGCAAAATTAATTCGCACTAGAACTGGAAATATGGCGAGTGTAAACTAACTCACTTTATTCTTCTGGTATTTTGAAAATGACTAGTTAATTCACTTGGCTTTGTTTTCCTTTTCTTGTAAAAAGAAGCGCATTTTTCCTTTCCAGTTGTTCTTCCTTCTTTTCTTTTGCTTTTTGTTTTCGAAACAGAGTTAAGTTTTCCTCTAAATCTTTTTGAATGATGTTCACACCAAAAAAAAAGTAGCTGAGAGGATTCAAAGAAATTAAATATTAATATAGTAAGTTTGGATAGTAATCATAATTTGTTATTCGTTTTCTTTTCTTCATTTTCTTATATTAGCATTATAGTGGCATTCAGTGGTTTTCAAACAGTATTGTTTTTTAGGTGCTTTTGTTCCCGTTGTCCTCAAAGAGTGCTAATTATGACTCTGACTTAGAATCTTTAAAAGGAGACTATTCGGAATATTCAACTAGAAGGGAAGAGGGCCCGAATCGTGCAACTGTTCCTTCTCAAATGGCAAGGTGAGCGAAACACTACGAGTAAAAGACAAGCGAGTTGATTTCGATTTATTCGGAATCCTCGATGGAGATTAAAGAGACGTGCCGATAGCTGGTGTGACTATTACTTAGTGATTCGACACGTGCTGTATTTTACGTTTTCTCCTTTGCTGAAAGATCGTGTTGATCCAAGGACGTTGAACAGCGATAATCGTGCGGAACACAGTAAACTCATGATGTTAGCAGCATTGCTTTATCAGTGAGCAATCAAGAAAACACTGTCGAACACAATTTTTTTAAGCCAAACTATTCTGAGGCATATGCCTTATTCAAATGGTTTTGAAATCCTGCACTGTTAAAATTTTATCCACTTTGAGCACAATTCAGGTCGGACGTAGCCACTTCACGCTTCTAGAATTTGTGATTTAGTAGTTCTGTCAGAGGAAAAATTGAACACCGTAAACATGAAACATGCGTGACCTTTTACTGGAAAATCGGCTAGAGCCTTATAACAGTTACAATGGGACCAAAATATACGAGGAGCTGCGGTGTTCAAGTGAACCTGAAATTCTTTAAATACCTTTGTAGTCGTTGGGAATCATACGTTTGGTTAGACATATTATTAAATCTCAGTTTAATTGTACTTGGCGGTCTTCTATCTAATGCTTCACGTTTTTGAATGCTAGCGAGCTCTGAATGGACACGTCGATAATACTTGCAAGCAGTAATCCCTGGAAAATGAGTATCTGAATAAAAATTAGTTGGTCCTGTATGAGGCAACGACAGTTTCACATCTGTCCTTTTCTGTGTTCTTTATATTTTTCTTAAAATGTGAGTATATTGAGAAATGTTTCTCATTGGGATTTCTGTTCTCAGAAATACTTCATTTATAGAAGGACCACGTTTTTAATTAAAAACAATAGTGAGACGATGATGGTGACGATAGGTGAAGGTAAAGTCGTCCTAAATTCTGAAAAGCATCATTTATTTCTACAATTTCCATGTGTTTCGGACGCTGCTGCATGTTACTTGTTTGCATTTCTAGATCAATCTACGAGTGGGACAAGAACACTAAACCGATCGGAAGCGATGGTGGCTGCTCCTTCATGGACTCCCAGCACTCAAGTGAGCCGTCTCGTGGTCACCATCAGCTTGGCTGGGTGACACTGCCAAGACTCGGCGATTATCACTCTGAACCGTCACAGTCTCCTGAGATTGAGCCAGAAAAACCACCTCATGGCCTAACACCACCCATCGTCATCACTAACTCAATGGAGAGGCATGGTTCTTTAACCGCGTGTAACAGTACAGTGACAGCGATGGCATCGAGCAGTGGATCCCGTGACGATCAAGCATCACCATTATTACCGACAAACGAGCTGACATTGCATCAACACGTTAACGGGCATGGTGTGTGTGAGAACTTGTACTACTGCTCTAACCTTTTGCAATAATATTTCAAAGTTACATTACTCTTATATTTTTACTTTTTTAATGCTTGGGGTTTCTCTACTCACACTACAAACAGTGGAATAATAGGGTTTGGTACCGAGTTGCCGATTTTTGGGTCGTTTAACACTTGGAATCGAACGCCTATTTTTTAATTTGTTTTGCTTGTGGTATGGTGCGAAATTTCTCTGCATGTGCTTTGCATTGGAATCACTACCACTATGTTTCCACATATGAGCGGGAATCAACTCACGTCGGATTCTTGGTGTTAATTCAACAATTTTGCCTGTTATTTCATCCCAAATTTTTTTCTGAGCATTATTGTTTCTACTCTTTTTTTCTTCATCACTAACTCCTGGTTTGCCTTTTTTGGTTTATATGTGTTCTGCACTATCGATCGAGGAGACTGAAAACTTTTTACTCAGTTGCTATCTTAGATCTTACTAATTTTTCATTTTTGTCCTTCTCAACGTTTTAGACTCTAGTTATGGCTATTCATTCTGAAGTTTTTTTTTTTTCGAATAACATTAAAGCGAAGTAAATTTTAAACATATTTAGAGCCACCTAGCGGACGTCATCTACACTCGCCAGGATATTACCATGTAAAACAGGTGAATAAGTAGAGAAACATCTGTCCCTCATATCATCTCATGCTGTGCGTCACAAACGAATTCTGCTCTTTAAAGCTTTTGAATGAAGAGTCGCTTTATCATGATGCTCGACTGGCGAATGAGATAGCGAACGCTCGCCTACGGGAAGAAGCCAGAATAAGAGATGACAAAATGCGAGTGGATCAGAAGCTACATGAGAAACCACAGGTTCGTGACAAAGTATTTGTGTGAATTGGTGGTTTATCCTTATAAACGAAAACGTGACCTAGTCGACTAGAATCACATATGCTGCTTTAGAAAGGGGCAGCGCAAAGTTGGAAAATCGTTTTTGTGAATAAACACTGAGTCGGATAACAGTGTGACAATCCGAAGTCTTAGTACTTTTGTGAGAAATAGACAGATGTTGTTTCTTTCAAACTATGTTATACCTGAGCTACGAAGGAACTTGTCGCATGTTTTCTGTTGAAGAAACGTGCGTTTGGCCTAGTTCGTTTTTTTCATCTTGGGCAGGTTGCTAAATGATCGGTCATACTCTTTGCATGTGAACAATTGATATCTCTTAGGTCCCTCTCCAACCACCAAATTCGGATATGTATTCACCTCGTGAGGAAAAAACACCTGCTCAAGTGAGCACCTTCGCTAATCATCAGTCTGTAGTGAATGACGGTACGACTGTCAAATGCCCACGTGTTTCTACAGTTTCGAGGCCCGTAATAGCACCCAAGCCACATGTGTTCACTGAAGGCGTAGTGAGGTTTGGTTTTATATTTTTTTTCTCATTCAACTGTTGTGTGTTAAGTATAATTTATACATGTATTGCAATCTCCTACATTAAGTTTATAACCTATTTGTTTCGCTTTATTTACTGCTGTTTACCCCTATTGTTCTATCGCACGTGCACACTGAGGGCATTGTAAAGTTTGTGTATGTATTTTTTGTTGTTTATTTATTATCAAGTATCAACTACCCGTGGCGCGTGTAGCGCAGTGGTCGGAGGTGCCCTTGAATACACGAGGGATAGATCGCCGCACCCCAGACTCACCAAGCCTTCCATCCTTTCAGAGTCGGCAAATTAGTTCCAGACTTGTCTAGGAGGATAGCAGCACTCCCCCTAAACATCGGCAGGCCACCTCGAGTCAGTGTAAAGGTCAGATATGCACTCTGTCATCTCCAACGATACTCAATGAAGTCGAATGCATGGCACACCTCCCAAAGATTGATCGTCGACGCGAGCTTCTTAGAGCTTTATGTTAATTATAATTTGTTCGTAATTTGTGGTGTAACTTGCAATTTGTTTGTTTTCCTTTCTTTACTGTCATTTGTCTACTGTTCTTTCGTATTTCTTCCGTATTCTCTGTCCTGGTGGGGAACATTCTAGGATCCTTCTTAAGTGTAGAAGACAGCAGGCTTGTAAAAGGAAAAAGTAAACATCTTACTGAGCAAACGTTAAGGTTGTACGATTAGCCACGCGTTGAAACACGAAAACATGCACAACTTCACCACTTTTTTACTATTTCACGGTCGGCGGCGTGTGTTGTTAAACGCGGCACAGTCTTCAACAAAAACAGACCAAGCTAGTAAAATAAGGAGTCACTAAATAATTTAGTGATGGACGGCGAGAGCTAAGTGTTTTGGAATACGGAAGACGTAGTGTATTCTAGCTACAGTGAGGATACCTGCCTTCAGCTCAACTAAGACCGAATGCAACATCATCCAAGTTTCTTTGCTGTACCTCGTGATGTGTTCAGGGTTGGTGTAGGATGACGAAAGTCGACTACTATTACCTCTTGTCCGCTGCGAGACGAATTAGTGAGAGGTGCTGAATCGTCTTTTGTCTACGACAACACTCAAACCAACGTGGATTTAGCTGTTCGTCAGCTGTTCGAGTCAGTAAATTGCGAATTGGATCACCTCACATGTATAATCGACACAGCCTCAGGGAAAGCACCCCTCTGTGCCTGTTGATTAGAATCTAGTGATCAATTAGTATGTTGATTACGTCACTGTAACAAAGCCTTGATGAAATCACTTTATTTTTAGAAGTGTGAATGTGTTTTATAGGAGTTACCCGACTTATTATTGTTTTATTTCTACTTTTTAAGATTGAATCTGAAATGGAAGATCTGTTCTTTCAAATCCGTAGGATGTAGAGGTTCTGACGTAATTTTCGGATCAGTGTCAATCTCGCAGTAAGAGTCACGACGGCTTTCAGGAATCGATGGCAAGACTGCATGATGTCGGAACCAACATCCCGTATTGAGTCACCTAGTCTGGTGACAAACGTCTCGGTGGTGGCTGCGCAACGACAGGCTGGCTCCAATGGGTTTGTTTTTCATCCTGCTTACTCACTGGATAGTTGTTGAATTTACGATTACGATGAAAGAAGACCCTTAGTAGTTGTAAGTAAGAGAAGATAGTGGTTATATGAGACATCGCAGAATAAAGCAATCATTCTACATTTTGGCATTACGTTGACACTTGCATTTGTTAACCGTTAGTAATTTTTCTTTACTTTATTTTTCTCTTCGCGAAGAAAGGCAATCGCCAGTTAACATCCTAGATTTGTCTTCAATTAACTTCATATCATTTTTTTAACGAAGGGTATTTTACATGAAATACATGCACAATGGTATTGAGATATGAGCAGAAACCTCAGACAAGGTTCGAATTCGTGATTACCCTTGCTAGGACTCACGTTGTATCCACTGAATCATCGCCACCCCTTGCTTTGCTTTTCTTCCATTCAGTCATTCGTCAACGAGAGTGATCTGGAGAGAACAAATCGGCATTGAACTCAGTTAAGCTGAAGCTGCAGTCTAAATCACAATGTTTAAGCTTATTTCCGAGTTGTCCATGTATAATAATTCCCGTTGATTAGTGTTTGCTGATAGCACCTTTGGTTTAAAAAGCTGGCAGAGAGAAAGGCAAAGGAAGGACCTAGATGGTGCAGTGGATAACACGTGGGCACATGGAAAGGGTAATTGATTGGATCAGCACTTATTTCGTAAAATACTGTGTTTATCGCTTTCATTCCGTGATGATCTTTCCATACAATGGCAGACACTTGGATTCCGTGAATTATCTCTGAAGATTGCCACTAAACTGTAAAGTCGTCGATCTTTTGTTTTCTATGCATCTAACTTTTTTAATATATTCGTATCAGTTTTCGCGCAGGTTCATTTCGGTTTCAATCTTCAAATGCACCTATCTCAGCTCCAGTCTGTTAACCGAAATAAAAACAACGAATCAAACTCTCTATTTTCTTGATTAATAGAGACGAGGTTGTTATCATTCATTTGTTCCCAACACTTGATGTTTCGGCGGATTTCGCCTTTTTCAAAGCTTGGCTTTTCCATGCACTCACCGTTCTCTATGAATTTCCATTGAGTATTCCATGTGAAGACCAACCGTGGAGACCTCAGATGGGGAACGGAGTGATAATCCACCCTCACGCTGAAGTATCAGTGTCAAATATTGTGTGGGATGGTAATGACGCATTCCTTCTTGCGTTTCATTTTTGGGTTTTGGAATATATCCTAGACATTGTTTGGAGACAGCATTCTTCCTCTGTTCTCTAAACCTTTCCCGAACCGCTACTATTTTATAGCCATTGAAAATGGCAATTAGCAGCGCCAATTTCAAGGATTCATCCTTCTAGTCTCTTTCTGTGCACATATTGTTCGCCGTTCGAAACTTATTTCTCACAAGCGTCCTTTTTGTGTGTGAGGAATGTGAGAAGAGGCAGTGAACCAGTTTATTTTTGGTATTTTGCGTTCGGCACCGCTTCGTGATGTAGCCGTTTTCAGATAGGTTAGTTTGACCGTTGAAAAGTGGAAGCCAGTTTTCTTCCGGTTTCTCTCGGGTCTTAGTGTACTTTCATTGTTCATTCAATAGCTCAAAACATTTGTCCATATCATCTTGTGTGGATAAGGTAATAAGACGACCATCTATATATCTGTGCATGTTCATTGCTTCTCCGTGTTGCATAAAGAGTTCGAGGATGGCTTGCATAGCGGAGCTGTTCGACGCGTTTACGTAAAGGGCACTAACGTAGAACAACTCCACCACGTACTCGTTTGTTAGGACGCGCGTTACGTAGACGATCCATTAATGTGTGTGGATTCAACGTTTAACTTTAATTTACTGTCCAATTTTTTAATGGCAAAGTTTTATGTGAAATACAGTCAGTCGAGGTTCCGAGTTTTTTACTTTTTGTTTTATAATTGTTCTATAATATGGGCTCAAAGACAAAGAATTTTAGAACTAGCTGAGAGACAAGCAAAACGAAGGACCCGAATGGTGTGGTGGTGAACGAGTTACTCCCCGGAAAGGACAATAGTGCGTTCGTTCCCCACCAAAGACGCCTGCGGTCCAGAGTTTTGCAAATATCTTAGCAACGTTGTGGTTGTATTTCGCTTAGTAACCTGCCGTGAAAATTGTAGTAGGCAGAAAAAAAGGTAAAAAAAAAGAATTTTATTTGTAAATAAACCATTAAAATTCTATAAGTCAAATGGAATATTAACTTCCTGATTTTCAATACATTAAACGCTAACTGGTCTTTCCAGGCTACATATGCCTCATACTTGTGACATGTCCAGCGTGATCACTTGAAAAACTCACTTGGCATTCTATGGTGAACTACCTTGGTAGAGGATATCACATTGAGTTTGTTATGCAAAAAGCTTAGGCATAATTTTTTAAATGACAACTGAAGCAGTAAGTTGTGACCCTGTTGAAAATTGCTACATACCAGAAATACTTTTTGATGTTTTCAAGAAATACTAATTTATGGAAATGTAAAACTTTAAAAATGCTATTTAATCATGTAGTACCGTTTGAGTGAGGCACTCTATTTCTTAGTATTGACAGTGAACAGGTTTATTTCTTTTTTCATGTATTTTAGTTTTCTCTGTAGTAAGCTGTGTTGTGAATTAGGTGTATGCATCTATTTTAGCCTTACTAATGGAAATCCTTCGACAAGCAGTAATAGCAATGGTCATTGTCAGACGTCGGAAATGCCGCGAGGTGTAGAAACAAGTAGAAATCGTAGTCCTCGCAAAGAGGACGCGAGAAGTCACAGTGGACGAGAAAGTGCTGGCAATGTCATGACTACTTCGGATGTGCGCTATTTACGGGTCTTTTTGAAATCTTATACGATTGGGTGTCGGGATTTGTTTGTAGTTGCTTTTGTTCCAACTATTACATAAAAATATCATTGTACAAATATGGAACTAGTAGTCATGTTGATTTAAGCTTGTGCGTTTAGATCCAAGAGCCAACAATCGTTGAAGAGACGAATGCAGTGGTCGACAGTGAGGGTGGTGTGCTGAGTTGTCCTGTGTCAGGCGTCGAGTTACGTATTCCGAAAGGCGCCATCCCAGCTGGAGAAACCCACGAGATCTACGTTAAGGCATGCATGATTTTTGTCACGGGCGATTCCTAGGTTTATAGCAAACGATCAAACTTTTGAGTTGAAATTAGTAATTAAAGAAGCAAGCCTACTTCATGCATTCTCAGACTTAGTTTTAAGTTTTCTTCCTTCAGGTCTGCCGTGATGGTGATTCACCACCCATAGACAAATCAAAGGGTGAAACATTACTCTCACCGTTGGTCATGTGCGGACCGCAAGGTAATTTGATATATTGACTCCTACTACTCACATTTTCACCATTACATGAACCCACCGAATTATTTCCTTACCTGCGCTTGATCTACCTTTGTATGGGTTAGATTCTTTCCTTTCTTTGAATGAATACATTTTTGAGCGATGTTTGTGTTTATGGTTTCTTTGGTTGCTTCTCGACGGGCTTAGCATTATGTTTAACATTTTTGTTACACATTTATTCAGTTTTGAATTTTTATATATACTGGTTACTTTCTTTTTACTGAATCCTTTTTTTTTGCTAAGGCCTTAATTTCCTCACACCGTGCGAATTACGACTACCGCACTGTGGTCCAGTTGAACAGGACGGCCAGTGGTCGTTTTCGCTGAAGGCCGGTGAAGGTGGTGAATGGCAGCACATGGACGTACAACCACAGAAATCTGGTGGCTCATCAGACAAGCCGTTTCTTTCCGTACTTATCACACACTTCTAATCAAAGCTTTGCTTTTCTTAAGTCTCATTTAGTCCCAAATACCTGCAGTTCATCGGCCAGTCTCGTCTCTGTTACTTGTTTTTGCATACGGGTACTTGTGCTGTTTCCCTAACTTGTAGTATCCTAAGAACTCATCAAATATTCTTGTAATACTAATTCGGTTGAGCCGAGCTACCGTAACCCTAAAGAGGTACCGTCATTTCCACCTCTTTTGCACTGCCTTCCTATACGTTCTAGTCATCCGGTACACTTTTTCTAATGCCTTATTAGTTTCATAGATTTTGTTAAGTAACTAAGGAATTATTTATCGTTGAAGATGTTTATGCCTTGTTTGAATCAATTGCTCCCTGAAGTCGTATGCTTTCTGACGTTTGTATTGTTCAAAAATTTTCTATTTTGTTGTTCACTGAGGTTTTACGACGAAACCAGCGTAAAATAACATTAAGTAAATAATTATTTTTGCATATGTTGGTTGATATTTTACTTTTTTGTCCAGCTCTAGTGCTTGTCTGTGACAGGGCCTTTCAGCATCGCTTAATTTTTTTACCCCATATTGGTGCTATGTCCGTAACCCTGCTGAGTTCACGCGCTGATCAACGTGTGTTGTTTGGTTATTGTTGACATATGGTTCTGAAAAATTGGTCAGTAACTGCTGATATTTATGATGTTTTCGTTCATAATGCC
Organism: Angiostrongylus cantonensis; assembly: GCA_009735665.1. Lineage (NCBI taxonomy): Eukaryota > Metazoa > Nematoda > Chromadorea > Rhabditida > Metastrongylidae > Angiostrongylus > Angiostrongylus cantonensis. Next base: position 851,390 of record MQTX01000064.1, on the reverse strand, counting down.
GACTAAATCGTAATATTATAGGCCTATCTGTGCTTATGAAAAAAAAGTGAGTTGTTTAATGCACAATGATACTGTTTACAGAGATCGTTCTGATAAGGACTTAAACTTGGCACTGGCGGCCAGCATGCCAAGATGTAGTCAATTAACAAAAATAAACTGATGAGACGGTGTTCTAGCTGGTTTCTTGTTGGCCAAGGAAACATGTGGTGTGCTTCCTTTACACTTCCGAGATTTACTGCTAAGAAAAAACGCGGAGAAACATGCTCAACGAGATGTCTTGTCACAATTTATCTGCCAAAAATTCACTTAAAAGCCTTTAGATCGTCACTTTTCTGACGGAAATCGGGTTAGTTATGGCCCAAAATTCATTCAGTAATCTCTTTGTGGTTGTGAAAGTAATGTGAACTTCAGCAGCCTTCATCATGTACGTCGTTCTCGCAATTTGTCCCATGGTAATAGGTAAAAATGATTAGTGATTATTCGTTGATATGATTATTGTATTCTTTGATAAGCTCACACGAGGCTGATATATAATCTTTATTCGACTAACGTTTCGACGGTTTTGTTTTCATCGTGGCCGTAATCCAAGTCGATGGCCAACAGTTCTTCATATTTGTCGAGGTGGCCTCTTCGTATCGAGCCGGATCTTCCTCAGTGGGGCATCTCGTATGAGCCATATTCACCCAGTGATGCTCTTGTATACAGGTTGCTTGTTGATAGTAATTGTCGGACTATCACAAGTTGTTTTCCCAGACAATCCATCCTGCAAAGTCGGTATTATTATCAACTAGCAAATACGATAGACGGAACAAAGACGAAGATGCCACATCAAGAACACGAGCAACTGTGGACCATCGACTCGGGTTATCGTCTCTAATGAAGACGAAACCTTCGAAACGTTAGCCGAATAAAGATTGTATATCAACCTCATGCAAGCTTATCAAATAAGGAATACATAATGATTATTCACACCAAAGTTGAAGTCGGTTTTGAAAAATGATTATTGCATAGTTTTAACGCTTTACTCAGTGAGAACTGGAGTCTTGAATGCAGATTGGAATAAGGTTTGGTGCTTGTAATGAATAAGATGTGAAATGCGACATATTTGGTCGCTTGTTCCGAACCTTTAGCTCCGGCTAACGAAGATATTCATGCAGAGTTTTCAAACCTGTGCCAAACTCCTCTTGGAGGATTAAAACACTAATGTGACACTTTGATATACCATGAAAATCACTACACAAGCTAAATTAGTATTCAGTAAATGCTGCAAATTTACACTGGTCCTGAGTTACTTTCAAAACTCCGGACCGCAGGTGTCTGCGGTAGGCAACGAAAGCGCTATTATCTTTTCGGAGAGCTAACGCGTGCACCACCACATCATGCGAGTCCTTCGTTTCGCCTGACCCCCAGCCAGTTCCATCGATAGTGCCATTACCACCAACTGGACTGATCCGGGGAGACTAAATCGGTAGTGAACCCGGCTAAGCCGAGGCCGTAGTCGAAATCACAATGTTAACCTTTTATTTACTGCTACAAATTTGCCCCAATGCACAACGACCCTCTAAAGGCGGAGATTAAACAATGAACTCCTTGCCTTTTCATCTTTGATCTTCGAGTCAGCTTAAACGAAAAATGTGTAAATCACATGGACTTAGATCCTTGAAGATCTGAAAGTTCACTACGGCTTGAAAATTTCTTGAAGGAGATGAAAATTTTTGCAATAGTACTACACTGGTTGTGGTGAACTATTTACGTCGCTACCTCTGTTGCTCCTTGCTGATCTTACCGACGTCGAAATCTGATCGCGAAAACAGAAACAAGCTGGAGAAATCTGCATTAAACGATTTCGCTCATAGAACTTAAGATTCGAAGCTAAATAACCAAAACTTTTTATTTAGTCCACTGTTTTAGTGGTAGTCTCTGAGCGAGCCAATTGCGAAGCTATACCTGGCACCGAGTAATTAGGAATTGTAAATGGAGGAAAATTGGAGCCCACATCCAGCAACTAAGCCTTTGGTTCAGGGGAATCTAACGAATCTCCTGTGTATAGGTCCACTATACTGCTCTTCCAGGCGAGGTGACAGTGGTTATTTATTCGCAGTTATGATTGGTGAAGAGATAAAGCTTTTCGCATAGTCCAATTCCTTAACAATGGGACACGAATTTCACTCCATTAAGTACCTTAGAGATGAAGAAATGCGTATTTAGCCTGCACGATGATTTTTAGGGGTGTGCCCTCGCATCAGGCTAGTATTTTCATCCTCCCAGAAAAGTCTAGTACTATTTTGCAGACTCTGGGGTCGTGGGTTTGGTTACCTTGTGGCGTCGAGTCGAACCATTGACGGTGTGTATTTCAGGCGCTTTACACGTCGTTGCCGTTGTATTTAATCAAAATCAAGGACTCAATGGCGAAGTATTATGTGCTTTGTTTCACTAGGCGATTAGCAAGAGAACACTAGAGATGACGATGTTCCATCGTGGCTAACATTCGATACACAGTTTCAATAACCAGTGCGCAAAATTTCAAAGGATTCATCTTTTAGATTTTGAAACTTGCGGATTGGTCGGGATTTATTTTACGGCACGAAACTAGCCACATCATTGTATGTTGACATCTCGTTCGTAATTTAATGTTAACCCCTTTGTCCATCTACATATTAATAGTGCTTAAAAAATTAAGTGTGCGTGTGACGCAGTGGTGAGAGGCGCCCTACAACACACACATGGATTCCCACGTACCAAGTACACCAACCCCTCCATCCCTCAGGTGTCTGCAAATCGGTGCTAGACTTGTCTGGCAAGGTAGCAGCACTGGCTCGATACATCGGTAGACCGATGCGAGTCATTGTAAAGGCCAGATATGCACTCAATCACCTCCGAACGATGCTTAATGAAGTCGAATGCATGGCACATCCCTCAGGGATTGATGAACGCCGAGAGCTTTACCCTTTTTTATTTAAAAAATTAAAAGTAAAAATGTCAGCTTTGGTCTCATCTAACTGAGGTTGTCCTGTATTCCTTTTCTAGTAAAATGTTTAGGGGAATCGATCTCTATTATTAAAATACGGTATCCACCAGTTATGAAGTATACTATTTATCACTTACAGACGAATCTATAGCATTAGCGGTACAACGATTCTGGATGTTCGCTTTTTATCTTTATACAAGCTAGCTTCACACGTGCTAATTTCACACTTCATTTAATCGCTTCATTATGCGGGTTCACAGATTAGCACGGGGATTTGGCTGCTAATTGTGGGAATTTTCTCCTATATAAAAAAGGATAAAGCCTTCGGCGTTGTTTTATCGCTGATGGATGCGCCATGCATTCGACTTCATTAATCATCGTTTGAGGTGATTGAATTCATGTCTGGATATTACAATGACACGCGGTGGACTGCCGATATATCGAGCCAGTGTTGTTATCATCCTAGAGAAGTCTGGTACCAATTTACCGACACCGGAGGGATGGGAAGTTTGGTGAGCCATGAGCATCCATCCCACTTCTTTTGCAGGGCGCCTCCGACCGCCATGCCACATGTGGCCCTTCATAAATGTCGTTAAATTCTGGTGGGGGTTGATCTTCCTGGAATTCCCTCTTCTTGCTGGTTTTTTTTCAGGGCTACACTATTGATAGTAGTCGCTCGTTGTGAATCGCAGCGGCCTTTTACCAGACAATTCTGGTACATATTTGTTCACCGAAGAGAGTTCTGTCCTTAGTAGAACGGGGAATAGTCAATGCAGTAGCCATGTGTGTACTACAAGCTGTATCTGACCACCGTGCCCTCCACACCGTGGTGCACATATGTGGGAAAATACAGCCTTCGACATTGCTCAATCTCGGTGGAATGGCCATGAATTCGATATTATTAAGTATCGAAGAGGTGATTGGGTACATATCTGGCATGTACACCGACTTTCGGTACCTTACCGATGTATTTAGTCGGTACTGTTATCCTCCCAGTCTGATACCGACTTGCTGACCGATCGGTAGGGAATGGAGGGCTTAATGTGCCCGGAACACGGGATCGAACCACAACGTGTGCATTGCAGAACAGCTGTAATCATCGCATATATATATTATATGTATATGTATATGTATATATATTATATATGTCCTCCTAACGATTTATTGCCTCATCGTAGCTGGAGGGTGTTCTTGAGCGTCGGGCCGAGAACATACATCGGGGGATTCATCCTCCTGCAAGATCTCCATTGTAGAAAAGGAGACCGGCGTTTTCATAAGAAAGCCCAGCTAAGAGTAAACTATAATATTGGGATCCACCACCGCCCAGGTATCAAACTAGTCGCATGGTAGCAAATCTCCCTCTGGTCCACAAGGATGGTGAATGCCTGTGGTAGTGATGGCCTAGGGCATATTGTGGCCAGGCTGTCCTTGGGACTCCAGGGAACCACATTAGCCAAACCAGCAAATTTACGGAGAATAGAATTTATGCCGGCGCCCGCTCAACCTGTGAGGACGGACTCTCTAAGTAAGTGAGTACCTTGGTCGTCATCACCATAGGCTACTACCATGATTCACCCGAATTTCTGCAATCGTATAACAGGGAACTATAAGGGAGGCGGTTAGGAGTCGCCGTGAAAAAATTACCTTCTCTACCTATTCTGGGAGGATCTGACAGGCTACTCGTGAGTATACGCAGGTCACATGTTTAGAGCAAAGTAAGCTATACGTGGGTATTAAATGCTAAACGCAGACAAATAAGTGCATCAGAATCCTTTGATCCAGAAGAATTAGCCCGCGAAACAGCAACACAGGGTAGAACAAGTAAGAAGGTCCCACTAAAGTTTCAGGGCCATTCTAGGCTCCCTATATCTGGGAGAAGTAAGGTAATGACCTGTCTCCACAGTGGGCGCTCACTTGCATCTGTTTTCGGTATAGAGAATCTCATGCAGGCAAGACCTACCTGTGTCACGTCGTAATAATGACTGAGACGAGAAGACTTTATGCATTAAACCTTATTTAGGACCCCGGAGAAGAACTGTTCCTCAGAACATAGGACAGTAAGGAGCAGGTACCGTCGCATTCTCATGAAAACGATTTTGGTTGTGAACATCGATTCATTCAAACAACTTGCAACCCGAACCGGACGTTTAAGATTAAAAAGATATGGATCAATAGCGGCTTTGACAATTTTGTAGTTCACGCACCGATATCAAACTATGATGAAGAAGAAGTTAAGGCGTTCTATATGGACTCGGAGAAGTTCTGCAGAGACGACCATGAATTCTTCAAGGTCATAATTGGAGATTTTAACGCCAAGATTGGACCAAGAAGAAAGTCAGAAGAACGTCACAATGGGACCCATGAATTAGAATAGAACGAACATGGTGGGCGGCTTTCTGTGTTTATCATGACGACCAAGACCATCCAGGGTAACACGCAATTCCAAAAGCCCACCCTCAACGCTGGACGTAGGAGTCTCGCAATGGGGAGTACCACAGCGAAATAAACGAAACCATCGTAAATCGATTGTTTTGCCTAGCCGATATCGCTGTTGTCCCAAATTCTACACGAGATCAGACCACCGTATCCTTCGTGCAAGATTCTATTTTTCGCAAAAAGGAGAAAAAGCCACTGAATTCAAAAAACGAAGTATCAAAACCACCGTGAACTGGGAATTATTCAAATCACTAGTCGACTGTTGGGAAGATGCCGCTCTCGATAACATCGACGAGAAATGCGATCGGCTCATTCAATATCTTCAAGTTAGTGCTATGAAAGCTGAGAGTCCGAATGTCACCGCAAGATGTCTGTCTCCGAAATCACTGGGACTGATACACCAGCATGGAATCGCACGACCCGCAGGCAACCGCCAACTCATGTGCGAAATTGCAAAACAATGCAGGCAGGCGACAAAAGAATATCATAAAAAGAGTAGAGCAGCAGTTATGGCTGAATAAACAGAGGTTGGCAAGAACATTCGCAAAGCCCACTGAAGTTTCACCAATTACATGACCAAGATGATTGCCCTCCGACGCCCAGATGAAACAGGTCCAGCTTCCGGAAAGGCAATGAGAATTCACGATTGCTATTCAGATCTCTTCAGTCCTCTTTCCGTCATATGAAATAAAAGAGGATGGACATGTTGTACCATCGGTTCTTCTTTCCGAAATCTGATCTGCTACCTCGTCGGTTAAAAATCAAACAGCACCAGGTCCTAACAGGGTAAGATCCAAACACCTGAGGAACATTCTACCAGTACTCGTAAACACACTGGCTTAACTGTTCACACATTACCTGTTAAAATCCAGAGTTCCTACTCAGTGGAACACTAGCATGACCGCGTTGTTGTCCAAGAACGGTGACCTCCACGATATCAGCAGCCGTCGCCCAATCTGCTTGTTGTCTGTCGTCTACAAACTTTTCACTCGAGTCATCCTAAACAGAATTGACAGAACACTGGACGAAGGACAGCCATGCGAGCAAGCAGGGTTTCTAAAAGGATTGAGTATGATGGACCACATCCACACAATAACATGGCTCACTGAAGTATCGCGAGAGTGCAAAAAACCTCTCTGTCTCGCTTCCGTGGATTTAATGAAGGAATTTGACTCAGTAGAGATAGAAGCAGTCATGGAAGCCTTTGATGGTCATTGAGTCCTAACTCACCATACAAAGATTATTTGTGAGCTGCACGAAATTTTCAGAACGTAGATATTACCATTCTACAACGATATTCACATCGACGTGGAAAGAGGGTTAGTCGATGCGGTGCCGTCTTGCCAAAATTATTTGTTGCCACTCTCCAAAACGTCATGCGAACATTGAAGTGGGACAACATGGGAGTGAAAATCAATGGTCAGCAACTACATCATCTTCGCTTTACTGATGACATCATTCTTATAACATCAAACAGCCATGCGGAACGAATGCCTTCCAACTTTGTAAAAACCCGTGGAAAGATTGCTCTTCGACTAAATCTCACAAAAATGATGCTCACGTGAAACGGATTGGCTACGTATACCCCACTCTCGATCAACGGAACGAATATCTCCTAATGCTCAAGTTATGTCTATCTAGGTCGGAAAACCAACATGATGAACAACTCAGTTGCAGAGTTGAGAAGAACGAAACGAGTGGCTTGGAGAATTTTCAAGAGTACCGAGGATGTAGTGAAGAGAGCAAAGAACACCCGAATCCATGCCCACGTTTTCGACTCAACGGTGCATCCTGCCTTAGCATATGCGACAGAAACCTGGTCGCTGCCTAAGGAGGATAGGATATCACTCAGCGTCATTGAATGTGCAGTCGAGTGGACGATGCTAGGAGCATATCGTGTCACGCAAGTAAGGGAAGGGAACCGAAGCGCTGACCTGCGTCAACGATCCAAAGCCAAGGATGCCGTTCTGTATGCCAGACAGTCGAAGATAAGTTGGGTCGGAAACGTAATGCGTATGAACAACAACCGATGAACAAGAGCCGTTTGTGACTGGATTCCTCGAGATGTCAAACGTGCTGCAGGAAGACTACCGACCCAATGGTTAAAGTTCTTCATGAAAGCCTAGAAGAAAGGTAAGATGCTCACGAGTCTGTAGAGCGAACATAGCCCGTTGGATTGTTCTTGTACGCGATTGGAAAAAGTGAAAGATTTATTGGCGCTTCCTCGAGTCACTCGACGATCAACAGAGCTATAGCCGATACAGGTGATACCCTTAGGTAGGATTATCGCAAGGTGAGCTTAGGTGGCTTTGTAGATAACATTCAAATCATGTGAATTCAATGGTTAGCGTGGTAGCCGATTTCAATGTGATAACGATGCAGTACTGTTTACTCACTTTATTTACTTATTCAACTTATACGGAAATTTTAGTTCTACTTCATGGCATCCCTTGACACCTTCAATGGCACTAAGGGTAGTCGTATTATGTTTTGTGTTGCTGATTTGGAATTTGTGTTATTACTCCTCGCAAAAGTTGTACGACAAAATTTTTGTCACAGCATTTTCTGAGAACTGGTGATGACAATAGATTCAACTGAAGGGAACGAAACAGGTACTGATGAAGAAAGTGCCGGCTTGCTGAAGTTGCTGTAGGCTGTTAGGATTCTGAAGCTCATTGCTAGCCTCCAACATGTCATACCAACAGCTTTGAAGAGATTAGATAAAGTGTTCAATTTTTTCTCTACTATTAAAAATAACTGAAAAATTGGGACTGTCAAAGGTACTATAGAAACCCATTCCATTTTTAAAGTGTGACATGCTGCGATTTTCCTTAAAACTTCGGAAATATTGCGTGTACTTAGAAATAATGCTTAGGTACAAATTAGACCATGTGGGATTACCGCAACGTTGCTCTGCTAACACGTTATGCCGCCGTCGAGCACTATTCACCAAAGCTCGTGGTGACGTTAATTTACGATACCAGAAAAAAAATGAAGGCTAATTAGAGGTATCATTGGCAAAATTGCTGGCGCAGTAGATCAGTATGTGACATGACTACTTAATAGCACTTCTGCCTTTTTTGACTTACATCCTTTCGTCCTTCTAGCTGTCTCCGATATTTGTCTTCGTGTAGTTCTCGATATTCTTGTTGAGTAGGCACGAGGTATTACTTTATTCTTTATTCCGTTAAAGCTGATGTTTCGACAGTATCACCTTCTTCAGAGCCGTTTGTTACGTGCCTTTCACTGAGGAAGAACAGCTGATCAGAGTCACATCTTATTTCATCTTTATCTTTGTGTAGTCCAAACGTTACGAATTTCATCTTCATTCGAAAGTTGAAATAAATGTATGAAAAGTGGCTGATCAGTCGAATCGACAACGATTTCATTAGTTGTCGACCACCTTTCCATACGCCAACAGATGTGATATTTTGAGACTTTGTTTGAGATTTTCCAAGAAATTAGACCTGCTGAACCTCTTAAAGAAGTCAGTCTGAACACTTTCCAATTTTCCTGCATGTTGTATGTTATAAAGGAAAATTTTCGAAGTTATCGTCATAAAAACTCTGTGATTTAGTTGGATTGCAATAACTCTGTTTTAATTGACTGACTTTTTTCGCATAATGCTATCCATCTCCTTTACGATGCCAACTATTTTTTCATTTCGCTCATTTTGTCGATTTTGGTCTCCTCACTAACTGTTGCTCAGATATTTCCTTATTTGCTCACCTCTGTCCATCAGTTTTGTGTGGGCGGGCCTAAATAGGTCGGTCGTGCTCGTTTCCTCTTCAGGGCACCAACACAGGCATGTTGGACTCATTCTGGTCGAACTAGCACATGCAGTCGTCGCCACTTGTGATTATCTAAAGAATATGCTATTTAAGTTCGGCAACAGAAGGCTAGTCATAACTAAGCCGAGAATGCTGTTGATGCACGAAATTATCTCACAACGGAGAACTATTCCTCGGAATACGCCACATGAGACGAATTCGCGGAGGTGGCGCTCCCGTCAGCACGTGTTTTTCCATGAACATCGTTTCACTCGAACAAATAACAACCGGAACCGGACATTTACCATTAAAGAGCTGTGGATCAATGCCCGTTTTGATAATCTTCATCGTTTACGCGCTGACATCAAATTACGACGTAGAATAAAACGAAACATTCTATATGGACTTGAAGAAGTTCTACAGAGAAGACCACACATTCTTCAAGGTCATCCTTGGAGACTTTAAGGCTAAGATTAAACCTAGGAGAACGTATGGCGGACGTCCCTTTCTAAACTGCGGATTTGAATGGAACGAACAGGGTGAATGGCTTTGAGTTTATTATGACGACCAAGACCATTCATGGTAATTCGCATTTCCAGAAGCTCTACCCTCAACGTGCTGGACGTGGAAGTCTCTCAGTGGAGAGTACCATAATGAAATAGGCCACATCATAGTAAATCGAATGCTTTGCTTTACCAATGACACGCTGTTTTTCTAAAATTCTACGCGGGATCTCACCATCGCTTCGTTCGTGCAAAGTTTCGTTTCACGTGGAAAGGTAGAAGATCGGCTAAATCCAAACACCGAAGTCCCAGAACCACCATAAACTAGGATTTATTCAATTCACAAATAGGCTGTTCACATGCCGTTCTCGATAACATCGACTAGGAAAACAATCGGCTTAATCAACATCTTCACGACAGCGCTTTGAAATCTAAGAGTTCGATAGTCACCAGTAGACGTCTGTGTTCAGAAACACTCGATCTGCTACACCAGCGTGGAATCCCATGAGCTGCAGGCAACCGCCAATCCACGTACGAAATTGCAAAACAAAGCAGACAGGCAGTAAAAGAAGATGTTAATGAGAGAAGACCAGCAGTAATGGTCGACACTGCAGAGGCTGGGAAAAGCATTCGCAAAACCCACCGAAGCTTCGCCAATTATAAGTCTAAGATGATTGCACTCCGACGCTCAGACGGAACAATAACAGCGTCCAGAAAGGCAACGGAGAAAATCATTCACGATTACTACTCAGATCTCTTCAGTAGCCACGTCCTCCTTCCGTCATATGAAGTAAAGGAGGATCGATATGTTGTACCATCGGTTCTCGTTTCCGAAATCCGATCTGCTACTTCGTAGGTGAAAAATCGAACAGCACCAGGTCCGGACAGGATAAGACCAGAACATCTGAAGAGAATCTTCCGCCAGTCCTCGTAAACACACTGGCTCGGCTCTTCACACGCTACCTGTTTGAATGCAAGATCCCTACTCAATGGAAGACCAGCAAAACCGTGATAATGTTCAAGAAGGGCAACTTCCACGATATCAGGAACTACCGCCCAATCTGCTTGCTGTCTGTCGTCTAGAAACTTTTCACTCGAGTCATCTTAAACAGGACTGACAGAACACTGGACGAAGGACAGTAATGTGATCAAGGTGGTTCAAATGAATTCAGCACGCTGGACTGCATCCATACGATAACAAGACTCACTGAGCTATCGTCACGAGAGTTCAAAAGATCTCTCTGTTTCAATTTCATCGATTTAGAAAGCTTTCGACCTACTCAGTATGTAAAGACATCTGATTTCTCGTGAGCTGAATAAAAATTTCGCAACCTAAATATCACCATTCTTTAAGAACATTAACATCGACGTGAAAAGAGTGCTAGTCGATGCGATGCTATCTCGGCAAAATTATTTACCGCCACCCTCCAGAACGTCATGCGAGCATTGAAGTGGGGAAAAAATGGGAATGAAAATTGGTGGTCGACAAATTCACCACCTTCGTTTTGCTGATGATATCGTCCTTATAACAACAAGCGCTTGCCAGGAGGTACGAATGCTTGCTGACTTTGACAACTTTTGTCGAAAGACTGGTTTTCACCTAAATCTCCTAATACGATGTTCATGAAAAAAACAGATGTTTCGAGTGCATCATTCACGCTCAACGGAGCGAATGTCGCCGAATTTTGTTCAGAAGAAGGTATTGATTCTTCTTGCCGAAGCTTAATGAAAGTTGGTTTGAATAATAGTGATTCGCTATGTGCCAGCTAATAAAGCACCAACTGTTGTAAGATGGATTGCCGCCAAAAATGCAGAGCATACTGAATGACCACACAGTAGACCAACATCTGTCCTGTGTAAAAGGCAGTTTCGAGTGAGCTTCTTCTACGTGCTCAAGTTCACTGGGTTTGACTCTACACGACAACGAAGAACCATATTACGAGAACGACCACCTATGGATCATCGGCTCGGATGGATCCAGCTCTGAAGTAGACAAAGACGTCGGAACGTTAGTCGAGCAAATCCTTTCTATCAGCTTTGTGTTTGCATCATTGTTGGAGAAAGTATCTCGAATGCTCCGGCTGTGTCTATATAGGTCGAGGAGTCAATATGGTGACCTGCTTAGCTCCAGAGCTGAGCAAGAGGCAAAGAGTGGAATTGGGAGCTTTCAAGAGCACCGAGAACGTAGTGGGAAAAACAGCGAGTACTCGACTTCACGCCCACATTTTCACCTTTAAGGTTTCTCCAAGCTTAACATACGCGTCGGAAACTTGGTCGCTACGTAAAGAGGATGAAGCATCAATTTACGTAATTGAAAGTGCAATTAACATAGCGGTGTTGGAAGTATGCCGTTTCGTCCAAGTGAAATAGAAAGTACGAATTTCCAACCTAAGTCAATGAAAAAAACATCAAAGACGCCATTCCATACGCTAAAATGTTGGAGTTATGTGGGCAGGACACGTGATGCTCGTGAACAACAACGGAGGTCTTTAGTGACTAGATTCCTTGGAATGTCAAACGCATAGCGTGAAGATCAACGACCCAGTGGTCGGAGTTCTTCGTGGACATCCAAGAAGAAAGATATGAAGCTCAACGATTCCGTGAAACGAACAGAACGCACTGCGCTGCTCTTGCGCGTGACCGGGACAAAAGTCAGCCGACATTCAATGAGACAACAGGTGATACAGAGATGAAAGAGATGATATTTTGTAATTCAGCATGACTTATTAAGCGATGTTTTAACAAGCCTTCTGTGGCGGCGATGAGGTCCAACTTTATATGAATGCCAAGTTGTAAATATTAGTCCTTGTAGCTGCCACGCGGGTCTTTTTGCGTAACTGCCGTGAACACCCTCGAGTTTAGGTTACAATAGTTTATAGCAATAACAACTGTACAATAATAATATCTGGTATGTGGTTAGGAAGGTATATACGAGCGAGAATGAAATGAGAACAAGCAATGCAATTAAAGGAAGTCAGGTGGATATCGAAGTTGGAGCACTGAGGAATTGAGGGACTGGATGAATACTGCCGCACGCTACCAGCATTTGAAGACGAATCCCTGTTTCCCTCCTTGTATTACTTCTGTAGTGGGTGGAGTTTTGCCAAAATGAACTAAAGACAGTGTTTAGAGAGAAGTTCTAAAGGTTTTTTCTGCTAGCACAATCTGATGGGGCTACATGTGAAAGGGCGCAGCTGCTCGTTCGGAAACTTCTTTGGGACGGCAGATGCTGGAAAGTACATTCAGCTGACTGCTGCTGATTCAGTGCCCGAACTGTAGGACAAAGAAAATCAGTTTGTTGAAAGAAGTTGTAGAATCTCCACCCAGCCACCTGCGAGGCAACTGCATGAGATAATGGCTAAGAGGCAATTAAGAGAAGATGCGAAGATAGATTTAAGATGGCTATTTAAAATGGTAACAAGAAACACACACCAATATAGAAAATAGGAACAAGGTCGCCGGACACAGTATTTGAAATATTTTACATAGAGAACATTCCTATGTTGGTGAAAAATGTTCTTTAAGCCTTCAAAAAAGAATCGCATGATTAACTTAACCTCCAGCATATTTTATGCCTATACTTGACTGCTAGAACTGGTTCAGACATACCTTCGACTAACCTGTACGGCATTTACATCTTCTAAATTTTGCGCCAACACTGAAACTCGTTCACGGGCGAACTTCTCCTCGACGTAGAGCGTATTTGTCTTGAGTGATACCCAGTAAATATGATTCTCAAGCACGTTAATAGCTCATGGTAGGTTTGTACTGTGAACAATGGTCAATCGGTCAGAGCTTGCAGTATAAATTACTGGAGCTTTACAGTGTTCTAACCTTTATTTTTTGTTCACCCTTTTTCATACCGCGGTACGACATTAAATCCAACCACAGGGATGCGGAGATGTGAGCAAAACAGAGCAAAAAGAAATGGAAAGCTTACTGGCGCCCTTTCGTTTCATGGCGGCGACGCTTCACATGGGTTCACTTTGAGATGGACTTTAGATATCGAACTAATTTTTAGTTTTAATCATGTGTTTTAAAACTTTATGACGCTCTTGCACAAGTGTTTTTTAAAGTAATTGATGTGAAATGTTATGAATAAACATTTCACATCAATTACTTTAAGCGCAGCTCATATTTTTACGAGGTCACCCGTGTTGAACAAGAGGGCAACTCTTCGTCTGGAAAACCAGCTAGAAATAGACTATTTCCAGGAATCTCCGCCATCCTGGTAGGAACACGATAATCGCTTGCTAAAGCTCCTTATTCTTCACAAGAACACATCAAGTAGCAAGCAGGTTTTTCTGCTTACTTAATTCACTGGTGACTATATATTCATGGGAAGCTGTTTGAATTGACTTGTGTAGAATCTTAGGATAACTCTGTGAAGGTGTTCTCAGATCTTCATCACACGCAGCTGCCATTTTTTTGGTGACAGGAGAGAGTTCTTCCCATAGAAATTGTGTACCAATTTCTCGACTTCGTAGGAACACGTGAAACCGCTTGGTATCTCAGTGGCCTGGTTGAGTCAAAGGTGTAGTTCTTTTGTTACCTATTCAAATATGTTATCAACCTTATAAACTGGTCTTATTGAGCTGATGCGAGGTTGGTATAGATTTCCGTTGTCGTTGTTGTTAGTGTTGTTGGCCTATGACTGACGTTTCGGTGATTTCGCCTCCCTCAGAACCGTGCTGTCACGAGTGCTACTCCTGTTATCAACAATTGGTCCTGTTTTTCTTGTGTGCACAACTGCTTGATTGAGGAAATCCTTAGATTGACCTTGTATAAACAATCAGCACCAAAAAAGTGTAAACTTCTGCTTATACCACCACTGTTTATTGTACATTTGGTTTCTGCTTCGCTCGATGCCAGCGCCGTCTTCCCACAAGCTCAGTGCCTTCCTTCTGCTTTTTGCCACTTTCTTTTTGGGTGCATAAGAAATGTTTCTGCAACAATAAGCCAATAAACGTCATTGTTACACGGATTTATGACTTTATGTTGATGCACTTATTTCATGCCTTCATAGAAAATTCTGTTGTTCCTTTAGCTTCGGCAAGCAATTTTTGTGCCCACGGATACCTTTGATGGAATAACTTTCAGGATTGTAGTCAAATGAGTAGTGTAATACTTCACTCGATTGTTATCCGGAAAGGGTAACAGCGCGTTCGTTCCCCACCGCAAACAATTGCGGTCCGAAGTTTTGAAAATACCTCTCAGTATCGCTGTCGTTATACTTCGGTTCGTTAAATCGTTTTCAGAGACTTCGAATCAATATTGATTTCTGAAAAGAAAGACGATAAGAATTATCGTTGAGGAGAAATGAAGAAATCCTACCACTTGCAGTGTTAACCAGTGATGGGAGAACAACTGGAAAATGTTAATCTTTTTGGGTCCAAGGAGTTCACATCCACACCGTTCGTTCGCATCAAGTGCCATTCATGGCGAGCTCCTTCCACGCCATTTCTGTAACTGTAGAAAAGTCGTCAGCAAACTGCAAAGCACTGTGGTCGCTGAATGAATTGCTGCTCATCGATCCCGATGGACTCTGTTCGAATCCACATTCCTTACCACATCGATCTTACTACTGACAATTGACGTGCAAATCCAAGCAGTTAATTGACGCCATAAACTTTATTTTCTTACAACTCTTCGCTTCCATCTGTTTTTTTCAGATTGTTGGAAATGGTATGTGGTTTGAGTGCTGTGATAATAACTGACACAGATACTTGAATGAGCTGCTTTCATGAATGGTGATCATTTCTATACCTGCGATTTCCGCTCGACTTACGTTTCAAGTTTTTCTTGCAGTTGAGCTCCAAGGTGACCGAATCAATCACGGCGTCTCAGTACTGCCACCACGAGCTGTCCATTGCTGTTTGTGAATTAGAGATATACTCTTTGCTATTGTGGCCTTGTTTCTTTCTAGAATGCAATAATTTCTCAGTTTATTCATAGCATGGCTTCCGGATGGATATGTTGAACCCCTTGGAAGTTTGCTGAACTCGTGTCAAGTCAAAAACAAACAAGTACCTGTATCAAATGTGCTTTTCATTGTAATCCAACATTCGCAAACGCCTTGCCAGATTTAGACACTGTAGCATTCATTAAATACCACAAATCATAGAAATCCTATAGTATTTCGTCCTGATATCGGCGACGACCTATCTATTCTTCTTTAGTTCTGATGAGGACGATTTTGTACTAACGTATTTCCTTTCCATTCTTTGAACAACCACGGTCATACGCTGTATCAAGAAGGTCGTTTGCATAAATCACGTTGAACCTTCCAACAAGTGTGTTGTTGAAAGGATAAGTTGTCTTGTTTTTTTTGACAAAGCTCCATGTTGTGGCTCGACGCACTAAAATAGGATTTTCTCCGCTTGGCGTCGTTTCGTCGAATTTCGCAGTAATGAAGCATCTCTGCACGTCATCGGACACATGCTTGGCTTTCTTCCATGATTTTTTATGGTCTGTGTTTCCAATTAAAGATGAATGGAGAGTCAACACAGTTGTATCAGCTGTATTCCGCTCAGTTATCGAGTTACTCGAAGGACCACGGTGAAGTATTTTCTCATCAGAGTTCACCAATAGGTACTCATTTTCGAAAGCCACGACTATCACACTTTCTGAGTGAGAACCTTGATTTTATAGTTATTACCAGTATTCACCAATTTCTTGCATTGTTCTGTCGTGGGAAGGAGAAGCAGTGAATATTCATGTATGTCTTGTGGCTTTCTGGAGTGATGATCACTTTTCCAAAAGAACAAACGGATCCCGCAATGGATTTCCACTCTTTTGATTGTGCACTGCTGAACCAATTGATTTGCCGGCTGTAATATGCATGACTACCACCGTCTTCATAAAGAAGGTCGTTTGAATCGACCTTCCTCTCAGTACTGGTAGATGATAGCTTTCGGTTTCGTTAAACGCGCTACATTGGACGATAGACTTAGTCTCCGGACTAATGGACTCGAGACCACGTATCGCTTGTGTAAATGTACTCTGTTAAATCCAATTTCAAACCAAAACCATAATACGTCCAAAAGTTTTGCTATAAACCAACTTTGTTTCAAATTTGGATCTCTACGGAAACGAGAATACTAGACGAGTTCTCGAGAAAATAGTGTCGGGGTAAGAAGTTTGCTTTGCTACATTAATCGCCTATGAGAGACATAACTATTACAAAAAAAAACGTCTTGAAATAGTTCACAAATTGACCTGCTTACTTAACAATCACTGCCTTCATTACTGAGAGCACTCTTGTATCGTCGTTGCTATTTCTCCAAATCCACTTTGTCAAAGCTATCACTAAATCTCGACATGGCCAGTGGTAGGGTAGGGCCCACAATGAGAATTAAAACAAGGTTAAAAACTGGTTGGTCAAAGAAAGAGTAAGCGATTCATTATTGAGATCAGATGAAATGAGTCTGAGTCTCCAACCCCTGAAGGCAATCTTAGATTTTCATGGGATAGTTTTAGCTCATAACAAACACTCGATTTTTGACGTGGCTATCTGAATAGAATACCAACACTTTTTTGTCAATTGGGGACGAAGATGCGGAAAAACCTAGAGAATTTTTTAACAATAGAAAATAACCTTTTACTCCTAGAGTGCCCAGAGATTGTGAAGATGACCGAATTTTAGAAGGGACTTTGTTCTATCATTTTGTGGGTATGCATGAACATAATGTCTGTGTTACTATTTACAAGGTGTTACCATGATCCACTAACCGAATACATTCCTATCAGCACTTGTAAATATTTAGCATTCTAGGTTCAGTCTATTTCTATGTTTTTTTCATATCCGTGTATTTTATTCAACGTCTATAGTGACCACAATGAAGTAACAGTTAATTGTCAGTCATATTACCGGTCAATGAGCTTCTTGAAAAGAGGTTCAAATTGTTAGGTGTAGAGAGCAGCTCTTCTGGTTTCATCGCTACTATTTTGATTTGCTTTCGATTAGCTGGCGAACGGATGCACATAGTGTTGTAAGAAAGTTCTGGAAGCCGTTGAATTGGTGATGAACATTATAGTGTCCACATCGGGCTCTATGGGTTAGTGATCTATTTTTCTTTTTTGTTGACTATTTCTCTGTGAAAACCGTACAGAAACATAATGGCTGCTCTGTAGCTGATTAGATTTTCCATCCATAAAAGCCGCCGCCTTTCAGCGGAAGCACTGGTGACTGTGCGTTTTCAGTACTTCACGGCAACAACGGTAGCGTTGACGACAGCCTTGGCCGAAGTCCACGAAGATGGCGGACAATCTGCGAGAATTCGATTAGACTATGATTGCCTTTTCCATAAGTTGCAGCGCCGACTAAATGCCTTCGATGTGCAAATACCACTCACCTCCTACGATGGTTTCCAGAATAAAAATCTGCGAAGAGTCACGAAATAGATGATGGATGGGGAGATAATCTACTTATCATGTGCAATTCGTAGTCGTCGATGATAACGAATGCATACTGAGTGGAGGATTTCGAAGTTTCTTATATGGTCAAGATAGAGAGAGTCATAATTGGTCAGCATAACTCTGTTTGATGGTTCCCAGAGGGAGCGATAGTTTCAGCAGTCATCTTCGAACTTCTTCATGTTGTATCTCCACTCGTTTATCACATCTTGTCGACAGAATCATCTATATCTTCAACTTCTATCCATTCATGAATCACGGAATACTGTGTATAAGGAATGGTAGCGACATGGGCGCGTGTGGCGCAGTAGGCGGAGGCGCCCTGCAACACACGCGGAATCGATCCCGGCGCCCATGGCTCGCCAAGCCTTCTATCCCGCCATGGTCGGCAAATTGGTACCAAACTTGCCTGGGAGGATAGAAGCGATACATCGGTAGGGCACCGCGAGTTATTGTACAGGTTGGATATGCGTCCAATCACCTCCAAACGATGCTTAATGAAGTCGAATGCATGGCGCATCCCTCAAGAATTGATCAACGCCGAGAGTTTTATCTTTTATCCTTTATCGGCAGCTATGAATCAATAACCAAGTTGAAATGAGGGATTTGATCACACTACAGCTTTAATATCACTAAGAAACTACTAACTTTATCATCGCTAATAGTGTTATAGCCCTCTGCGAGACTGTTTGCTCATCTACGTCTTTTCCTCAGGGCGGAGAATTTCTTTAGAAGTTACGAAGTTTCGAAGAGGAATAAATGAATGTAACTCAAAGTGAAGCGATTTTCGCTTTCATATATCATCGTCGAGAAAAAAATTAACGCACTCCACTGGCGCTTAGCAAAGGAATATTTTCAATTAAACAACAATGTTCTGGTTTACCTTGCCGTGAAAAATTATAGTAGGCCGCAAATAAAAAGTCACCAGTGTGATTTTAACTGCAGCCTCAATTTAACTGGGTTCAATGCCAATTTGAGCTCTCCAGATCAATCCCGTTGACGAGTGTTTGCTGATGGCACCGATCGATAGAACTAGCTGAGAGACAGGCAAAACGAAGGGCTCGCATGGTCTCGCTGTGAACGCGTTAGTACCCGGAAAAGGTAAATTACCCGTTCATTCCCCACCGCAGGCACCTGCAGTGCAGAGTTTTGCAAATATCAACATCATTGTGGTTGTATTTGGCAGCATACCCTGCGGTGAAAAATTATAGTAGGCAGCAAATAAAAAGTTACCGTTGATGTTCTGGTTTATTGATAAGTTAACGTGAGGCTATTAGGAATCTTTATTGTGGCTAACAATTCGACGGTTTCTCTTTTTCTAAAGCCGTTCTGATTTGAGAACAGTTTCCAAGGTAGTCGTTTCTTGCCATGTTATTCTCGCATGCTGGCATCGAGTTGAACTGAATGGAATAGAACACGGGTTGAAGTGTGCGACATCTTCTAGCAATATCCTTTTATAAAGTACTGCTGCAGGGTCGGTTGTTTCCGCGCAAACAAATAACCTTGATTGCAGCCGATTAAGAGTCATCTTATTACTGCCCAGTAAGGTCGGTTCATTTCACGCTTTTTTTTAAAAGCCAGTCAAGAGTAAATCTACCAATCTTGGCAATCGTGACATAACACGACATGTGGTCTTATACGAAAAATCCGGTCATTCCATGTTCCTCAAGTCAACAGAAACCACTGGGCAGCTCTGAGACAAATAAAAATTAAATTTACGCTCATAAAATCCTCGACGATTAACGGGATAACCAGATGCACAGATGATCTCTAATATAACTGGTAAATGCGTTTGCAGCTGCTGGAGTTTCCAGAGGAATGGTGAGAAAGCGAATGCATTGACGAAGAATATGATCGTATCAAAGACAGGGAAGTATGCCGAGAATAAATCGACTCAGAGAAACTCGCTAGACTACACTCGCTGGCAGCTACGTTAGAAGCATACCTCCTTTTCTCATCCGGCGCTACTCTTAAAACAGTTTATTGTGCACTAGACGACTAGATTGGAGCAAAAATAGTTTGCTGCACTATGCGGCTCTAAATTTTTTTCGACTTCCTCAAATTTTTCATATTGAAGCATATCCGAAATTAGATCTCATGAACAAAATTTTTCGGGCCTTGATTAGTTCATATCTTGTCTAGTGCTAAAGTTTGCTCTCGAAAACCTTGACGATATTCTCGCCACATTGCCTAGTTGACATTGGAGACCGTTCGACGCAGACCTTGTTTGAACTTGCGCAATAAAACCTCTTGAATACATCCATTCCTAATTCCCAATTCTATAAATAAATTTTTTTGTACGTCTTTAATATCTACTGTGGGGATCCTTTTCGTGCCATTTCTCCCACATTCGATTCATTTCCTCGCATCAATGATCCACGAAGGTTTTCCAATTCCTTACGTGTGGCTACCAATGCTGCTTAAGGATTTTCCGTTTCATCTTGAATGTCGTTAAATGCTGGTCAAGTGGATTTTCTCTGGAGTCCTGATATATCCGAGCTAAAGCTTCCCACCTGGATTCCCTACAGCTTCCCTAGAGAGTGATTTTTATCCGGACAAGTCCGGTACCGATTTCGCAACCCCGGAAGGATGAGGAGCTTGATAATCCCGCAGCCGGATCGCAGAGAACACTGGAGTACGTCGGTGGAAAGGAATCTACGTTTCGAGGCAACGATAAAGGATGATGGCTCTAGTGTGGATTAACCAATGAGGAATGTGCCTTGCATTCTACTCCACTCGAAGCATTCTGCAGGTGAATGAGCGCAAATCTGCCTTGCATAATAACTTGTGGTTGTCTAATAATGTACCATGGCTGTGTTATTATCTTCGCGGACAAGTCTGGTACCAATTTTCCGACCGTGTGGGGTGAAAGGCTTGCCTCGCCCGGGAGTTCTGAAGTGTGACACATGTATAAACCGGATAAAACTTTGCTTTTAAACACTTCCTGTAAACCAAGAATACGAAAACAGCTGTTAATCAATATCGGAGTTAATGTGTTGAAGTCAATTTTGAACGATATCTCCGTAATATTATCATTATATAGAGAAGAAAGCAGTTTTACAAAAAAAGGTAGAGGAAAACACAGTGGTACCGCGTAAGAGGTCTCTTTAAATACGGTAGTTGATGGCGACTAATTTCTTAGGAGTGTCAGTAATTGTGTCAATTGAAAGCACAAAGTTTCGGAGATATATTACAATCGTTAGCGGTTAAACTATGATGTTCAAGCGACAAATCACGGCCGACGCTGTCGTCGGCCGTCATCGTCGTCCGTCATCGTCGTCGAGGACGACGACCACATGACGATAGCAGCGGTTGTGCGCCCTAAGCTGCTCGTGACAACTGGCGAATCAATGACAAGCTGCTGAGATCGGTCGTCGGCTCGATCTCCTCGATCGCTCGTCGTCATGTCCGACGAAATCCACGGAATCCACGTCGCCCCACGGTCGACCCACTGATTCTTTGTCGTCTACTCGACGCTCCTCACAGCGGCAAACCCGTCATCAACAAATTGAGATGAACGATGATTTAACGTCCTTTTAGGGTTTTCCGAATAATGGCACTCGCAATCTTCCTAAGTCAATCAAGTTTTCTACAAAAATATTTTCCTTCCTGGATATGATTGTAAGAGAAAGTCTGCTTGTCAGGTTTACTTTAAATGTCGGATATAGGAAAGCTTCAGCTCATTTCATTAGGGCGCTGACACACTCGTCCATTGAAGGTCTGCAATACAATCAACGATTATTTTTTTGCATCCCCCCACCGTCTCTGA
Source organism: Angiostrongylus cantonensis (assembly GCA_009735665.1). NCBI lineage: Eukaryota > Metazoa > Nematoda > Chromadorea > Rhabditida > Metastrongylidae > Angiostrongylus > Angiostrongylus cantonensis. Next base: position 829,529 of record MQTX01000064.1, on the reverse strand, counting down.
AGTCATCACTCATAAAAGTTCTATTTCTTTCTATTATACTAACGTTTTTATCTTTTATTCTTAACATTATTTCTTAACTTTCTTCGGAATATCCTTTCTTTCCATTATTCATAGCTGCATGCGATCTTCAATGTATTCAAGTCCACCATAATATCGCTGTATTCTCTTATGCTGCGATCTCCATTTGGGTGAGGTAATCCTAGAATTTCTTTCGTTTTCTAAAAATTCTTCAAGCTAATCGAATCGGTTTTTCCGTTTGTAGGTGACTTTTTCTTCTAATCATCGGCCGCCCTGCCCCCATTTTGCACTTTCACTGCTCTGTTTTTTTGTATCGGCAACTTCTACTACAGCAGCGTTTGTCACGGTTGACTGCCTGTTTGCATTTCAATGTGGTTTTTCTTAGTGATTTACTGTTGGTGTTCTATTAGCTCCCATTTTGAACTGAATAACACCATCCCTGTCTTGTCTGCTTTCAAACGATTCTGGGCGATCCACACACATCCAGGTAAGCCTGGTTTTTCTTTTTTCTTAGGCGCTCTTTGCGTTTATCGTTCACCGTTTATCCGTCGTCAGCAGATTTTGCTTCATCAGCGCATCAGCTTTATAATTTGCTTCATTTTGGATCCACTTTTTAGTGCCTTCCCTCAATTGATTATTCATACTGAGGTTAAATGAAAGTCGGCTTACAACAGTATTCCTTTTTGGTCCCAGTGGTTTTTTTCTGAATCAAGACGTCTGAATCTTGTATGAACTGCTTCGGCAGCGTGCTACAAGTTCTAAAGATACTTTGCAACTAGTTATGTCACATTTTCTCTTATGCTGCGATCTCCATTTGGGTGAGGTAATCCTAGAATTTCTTTCGTTTTCTAAAAATTCTTCAAGCTAATCGAATCGGTTTTTCCGTTTGTAGGTGACTTTTTCTTCTAATCATCGGCCGCCCTGCCCCCATTTTGCACTTTCACTGCTCTGTTTTTTTGTATCGGCAACTTCTACTACAGCAGCGTTTGTCACGGTTGACTGCCTGTTTGCATTTCAATGTGGTTTTTCTTAGTGATTTACTGTTGGTGTTCTATTAGCTCCCATTTTGAACTGAATAACACCATCCCTGTCTTGTCTGCTTTCAAACGATTCTGGGCGATCCACACACATCCAGGTAAGCCTGGTTTTTCTTTTTTCTTAGGCGCTCTTTGCGTTTATCGTTCACCGTTTATCCGTCGTCAGCAGATTTTGCTTCATCAGCGCATCAGCTTTATAATTTGCTTCATTTTGGATCCACTTTTTAGTGCCTTCCCTCAATTGATTATTCATACTGAGGTTAAATGAAAGTCGGCTTACAACAGTATTCCTTTTTGGTCCCAGTGGTTTTTTTTTGAATCAAGACGTCTTGTATGAACTGCTTCGGCAGCGTGCTACAAGTTCTAAAGATACTTTGCAACTAGTTATGTCACATTCTTAGCGATTTTATGTCGTTCGATTTGCTTCATAACATTATTATACTTCATTTTTTTTTTGCAATAAATGTTCTTACCATATACAATAATATCTTCCTTTTTTATTCACTGCCTACTAGAATTTCCACGCCAAGGTATTAATCGAAATCAATCACAACAATGGTGAAACATTGGCAAAACCTGGACCCCGGGCCAGATCGAACCACGATTTCCCTTTCCGCAGACTCGCGCATTACACACTGCTCCACGGAGGCCTTTGCTTTGCGTTTCTCTCATCCACTTTTCTACTTAACAATGCCATCAGCAATCACCCGTCAACGCGTCAGCGGAATTGATTTGGTGGCTAACGAGGCCTCGGAAAGGGGAATCGTGGTTCGATCTGGGCTGGTTCGATGTCCACGGAGACCCTTGCTCTGCATTTCTGTCAGCTAGGTTTTCTATCTATCATATTTTCACTGAAATCCTTTTCCTGTGTAGTGTTTGAGAGATTGGTTTGGTTCTTCGTCGACTTCAGTTAATAAGAGTTTTTATACGCGTTTTTTAAAGAATGAAGCCTCCAATTGACGAACAGGGATGGGAGATTCGAACAGATTCGTTGCCTGTTTCCGAGAATGTGCAGGCGATCTTCGTTTACCATGGCTACCTTCAAGCTCGCTCACAAAACCGATTTCCGCTGGATGTTTGCAAATTTGTAGAACTCATTAAAACAAAACTATGAAATAAAACTAGTAGGTTCATAGAGTAATGGAGAGTTTCGGTGCGTTTTTTCACGGCTCTGTTTCACTTTATGGTCACCTCTTCGTACTGACTTGAGAACTTCGGAATGACTTCTAGCTTATAATTCCTCTTTTTATGAAACTGCACTCTGTTTACAACACTTAATGCTAATCGATGAGCTGCCTCATTGCTTGAGAGTTTGCTCAGAAATGACAGGAATTTCTTCATTAGAGAGATGGATAGATAGGCCGGAAACAGGCTAAGAAAAAGACTCATTCATTCTCTTGCAATTTAGTGTTTGAATGCACAGTATGTTTCATAGGTCTCAAAAAGTTCGTCAGCACGGAATTCGCTGTGCTGAGCGACTGTCGATGAACATCACTGTGTCCCATGAAATTGCTCAACAACTCGATGAGGCTTGCTGGAGTCAAAGCCTCTGATTAATTGCTTTGCTTTCCGATCGCAGACTTTTTTCTTCAAAGAGTTCGACATTTCGAACAACATCCTATCCGTTATCTCTATTGATTCATCTTGCAATGTTACTCAACGAGCAAGCGCTTTTTTGATTGGTCGACATTCCTATTGAATCCCTCTATGGTGCGAATCACAGCAACCAAACTACACACATAAAAAAATGTAGAGTTAGAAAAAGCGTTGGACACTTATCGACTTTTCAGTTACCGGTAAATTTCACTGATAACAACGTTGACTGGCGCGTACTTTGTGAGCAACACGGTTTCAGGTTACTTTTCATCGTCACTCAAGCCTTCCTTGCTTCTGGCCACTTTATATCTTTAAAGCAACAATTTTCTACAATTTAGCCTTTCTAGCGATGCCCATGATGTTTTTGTCACTTCCACGAAGGAACTTTGAGTGAAATTATCATGTAACGGACGGAGCGAGTTGATTTCAATACGTATAGTGCAAAAATTATGATCGTTTCCCAGTTTAAACTAACGTTTCTCAGTTCATATTTAGATGAAACCAATCGAAGTGCAAGCCATTAGAATCTAGAGATACAACCGCAACGTATTTTTTCTCTGCTTTTTTTCATTGATGCTCGTATTTCGAACACTGCGGCCGTTAAACAGTCGGGAAGCGATTCCCAGTGTATCACTGCTGTTCGCCTTTGTCATGTTTGCAATGAAAGTTTTAGAAATTTGTATACTGTTCTCAACCTTTCGTAACTTTCTATGTTAAAGCATTTTAAAAATGAAACAGAATCTTAAAAAAAGTCTTATTTACCTAAAGGCCGATAGAGCCTTCCAGAGGCCTGCCAGTTGCTGAACCACTCAGCTACTCCAATTACCAGAAAATTATCGGTAGTAATCAAAAAAGGCAGCATGTTGGTTTATCTCTTAAGTAACAAGAAACTACTTTAGTTGGAATCTGGTTGAACGCTCATGAACAGAAAAGTTATTTGGAGTAAATGAAGGCTTCGCTTCTCCCTTGCTTTGCGGTTTAGTGGTGTGAGAGAAGATTAGCGTGCAACGAGCGTCCCAAAAATATGGCATGGGCGAGCGTTTCATCTAAAGCGTGCCGAAAATGAGGTGAAACTGTTTTCGATTGGACTAATTAGTTATTTGTCCTGCTTCTTTATGTTCTATTTTTATGAGCATTCGTGTTTTGCGTGTGGCGCAGTGGTTTGAGACGCCACTGCGACACGCACGTGGAATCGATCCCTGCGCCCATGGCACAAAAAGCTTTCCATCCCTCCGGGGTCGGCAAATTGCTACCAGACTTGTCTGGAAGGATAGCAGCACTGGCTCGATACATCGTCAGGCCACCGCGGGTCATTGTAAAGGCCAGATATGCATTCAATCACCTCCAACGATACTTAATGAAGTCGAATCCATGGCGCATCCCTCAGGGATTGATCGACGCCGAAAGCTTTTAGAGTTTTATTCGTGTTTTGCAATGTATTTAATTTTGCCGATCGATTTTAACTAATCCAATTTTATCAACGTGGTTGTTAGCAAAAGCAACCGGACGCACACGTGAAAACCTCGAATATCTTTTTGAACGATGGTTGTGAGGAAACAAGTCGAAAGCGAGAAGTAGGGGACCCATGTGGTGGATGTGGAAACGGGTCGTGTAAAGCAGAAAATAAATAAACGAGCTTGTGGTACCCATGCATCTCTTTGCGCTGATGTGTTTCGTTACATCTACAGATACGTTCAATGTGGTAAATTACGAACAACTCGAACAAGCATACGGTCATCGGAGGCTTCCCTTTTGTGCAAGAGAGCAAAATTAACAATCAGACTCAGGGCAGATACACATGTCTCAAGGTGTAGTAAATTTCGTTAGCATAACTAGGCCTGACTGGATTTCGTGCACTGTTCACACCGCGACACAGTACAGATTACTAATCTCATCATGACATTGAAATCCTGAGCTTGTCAGGTGTAGTAAATTTCGTTAGCATAACTAGGCCTGACTGGATTTCGTGCACTGTTCACACCGCGACACAGTACAGATTATTAATCTCATCATGACATTGAAATCCTGAGCTTGTCAAGCTCGTGAGAGCTCTATTAGGAGCTCTTCGGACAGTGACTTTCTTTAGTGATTTACATGATCGTATTCCTCTCGCGTGATTGAATTCCTGGAATCCATTTTAAAAAGTGTGCTCTGTCATTGCATATTCCGTCTTTTTCGAAAGCTGTTACTGTTTTTGGTTCCCACAATTTGAACACGATATCGAACTTATTGACAAAATCACATAGTTTCGTGTGCCCTTCTTCCCGAATGCATGAATCTGCTTTAAGCTAGTCGCTTGACGTTTTCCTCACGTGACTTCATGCAGCAGGAAGTAGACCAAATCTTTGTTTGGCCAACGCTTCCGCATTTGTTCACGGGTTTCCTGTAAGTGTTCGTAATCTCCTCAATCAAACACAGCCCATATAACAATGCCGTGTTCTCATTCATTTTTATCATATATGTATTGTTTTCTTTATTTACCATATATTTTTATCATGACGTCGCAGGCTACCATTAACACTTAATGCTTCTTCTACTTTCTTTCTATTCTTTCCTCTTGCCTTGTGACAAAACGATTTTTTGGTACCTTCTTTTTCGATGATTTTCAATATGAAAAATACTAGTATGAATAGAGCTACGACTGAATGAATGGCTCCTTTGATTGGAGAACTGGTCTGAGCTGTTCATAAAGGAAAAGTACACTCGTATTTTCTTCGCGTAGCTTATAGCGATCATTGACACCTCGATCGACTACCTTTCATTGCGTTCTCACTTCGTAGTTGCTACTTCTTTGCATCCACAACTCTTCATCGGTATGGCATTGGTGTTCAGCCTAAAAGTCGAGCAGCTTCTGTCATTCGGATAAACATTGATTGCGCTTGCATTTGAAGTCGAATGTAGAACTTGAAAGCCTTTATTTATGTCATCTTAGGCGTTTACCGTACCGTTTATTCCGTTTACAATCTCTTCACTTTCAATCACGCCTTCTCGCTGGCTAACGTCATTGCACATTCATTTTCTTTGAATTTCATAGATGCATGTGGCTTCGAAGATTTTTCGCGGCTCTGGCGTTACTTGATTGACCACAACTATTATGCTACAAGCCGCATATTTGACATCAAATTTTGGTTTTTGGTGCAAACCTCTTCATTTTGTAGTTAATTTTTGGATACACTAAAGAATACCCAACGCTAATTAGATCTTTCTGAATATGATCCAAGTGTCGTTTTAGTACTTGGCAATTCCCTAAACTGAAATCCACATTACCGCTTTACTGAAATGCAAGAACAATAAACATGGCTACATTACACTGTATATACTTACATACACACATATATATGTATAATTTTTTTTCCTCTTTTTTTCTTTTTCATGGAGGGGTGGGGGCAGGAGGGGGTAGTGCAGTGGCTAGCGATGTCGTTGGTCCATCACGCTAGTTCGAACCTTCTCCCAGCGCTCTCCTCTAATCTACACACCATTCCTGTTTCCATAAATACATAATTCAACGGTGCCTGGCTGCAGTTGCATACATGGGGATCGTCTTCAGTCTGACAGTTTGGCCAAACGCATGCAATAAATGAGATGACTGAAACGTCCGACAAACGTATCGGAAATGGTTCGAAGTCGTGTTGCTACGCTTTTTAGATATCATTTGCAATACTATAGAGGAAACGTTTTCATAAACATGAGAAAATTGTAAAGTTTGGTAGCATTGATATCCTTGCCACTGTGAACTTGGCGACGAACATCGATTACTAGGAATAACTAGGAACCAAAATCGGATGCTAGTTTTTACGGAAGATGTGGTTCGACGCCAGTGGTTAAAATCTCTGTAGTCTACGTACCTATATTTAGTTGTGATTAAGACAACGTTGAAGCGCTCTGTATGAACTTGTAGATGTTCTCCTCCTGCATAGTCAGCGACAGTTCAAGTTGCAATAATCTTGGCATTGCACTTCGTTGTATAGCTTCGAGTTTGAATTCAAGATAAGTATTGAGATTCTAGGAGACTCGGAGTAAAGTGGTAGTGATGCCGATGGTCAGGTGCGCGGTGCTGGTTCGAGAATGCTCAAGGCTCACCAATCCTCTCATCCTTCCGGGTTAGATAATCGTTACTCTTTGCAGACCAAGTGGAAACGCTCTAGCCCGGTCATCTCCAGGACTCCAGCGAGAATCGACTCGACTAGCATTCAGCAGCATTCATGATGAAAGGAATATCCTTAAGCAGCATCCGAAGTCACACGTAAGAAATTGGAATGCCTTCGTGGATGATGGATGCGAGACAACAAACCGATTGCGAAAAGTGCCGGGATCCGCACAGTGGATGCAAAAGATGGGTTCTACAAGAAAAATCGAAGCTCTTGATTGTAAATGAGCAGTAACGTATTGAGACGACTTTGGTGCTGCGCTGGAACGCATATCGCCCCATATGAAAACTATAGTGTCCATCGCGAGCTGAACCGAACGGCCATGTGGGTACTGTCTTTCTAATATTGAGGTTACGGTTTGGAATTTAGGGGTACCAGATTTTTTAGTGCACTATGTATAACCATTTGATAGCTATTCGAAGGCAGTTGAAAATAGAAGGAGTGAGGCCAGAAAAACTATTCTCTACATCTAATGATCTATAAAAGACCTCTTTTCAAAAAAGGTCACTGTGTAACCGCTCACAGCGCAATAATATGTATACGTTCGCGGGAGTGAATGAGAGTGAAGAATTGCTTATAAAGTATCTCAAACATGGGTAATTAAACCTTTATGCATATACACGAGCTATTCATACAGCATTGCAGTGGGATTTGTAATGTATGTACAATGAATTACACGTGAGGTGGCCAGTGGATTCTTACCTAATAAAATGCATTAACGATAGTGTATGCACCAATGTAACGGCTCTCAGCGCAAGAATATGAAAGGCGTTCGCGGAAGTGGATGAGAGTGAAGAATTGCTTGTAAAGTACCTGTGAGCAATGAAAGTATTTAACTTATGCTAACAACACAACGTGATTACATGAGAATCGACGATAACATTAATGTATTAGCAATGCAGCAGCTAAAGATCATAGTTAATATTATTACAAACTAGGCAAATGAAGGAAAGGAAAGATTTGTAGGGAAAGATTTTCCAAGGTGTGGTCAAAAGCCAAATGACGGTGATAGTGGGCGTGGCTAAATCCAAGCGAGTGACGTTGGTCGTAGGGTCAAGACTCGGATCGCGGGGTGTAGTCCCTAAGCAATGAGACCTGCCCAATAGCATGCCTGGTGGTGTGACTAATGGCTACAAGATACTGTGTCTAGTACCCGATGGCAATATTGGGATGTGGATGTGGGGCAAGCACGCGGGCATTGTAGCAAATGCAGTCTCTATGGATTTATAGAATGTATTTCTTAGGTGGATAGAGAATTTTCTATCTGATAGAGGAATTCTCTATACATTGATTGGTAACTTGACTAGCAATTAGTTGCTATTTTATTTCAACTTCTATGGTTATCATATAAAATGTGAGGGTATAAAAGGGCGTGTGTTGCGTAGTGGTCGGAGGCGCCCTGCAACACACGTGGAATCCATCCCCGCGCCCATGGCCCACCAAGCCTTCCATCATTTCGAGGTCGGCAAATTCATACCAGACTTGTCTCGGAGGAGAATAGCACTGGCTCAATACATCGCCAGGTAACCATAAGTCATTGTAAAGGTCAGGTATGCATTCAATCGCCTCCAAACGATGTTTAATGAAGTCGAATGCATAGCACATCACTCAGGGATTGATCAACGTCGAGAACCTTATCTTTTTTATGAAAACACCGAAGAAAGTCAATATAGGGTGCAAAAATACCTCAAAGTGCTAGCAGCAATGTATTTTCGTAATGGACCCTAGTAACATTAATAATGTCACACAGTGAATACAATCAGACACGGTGGTGTGCTAGGTAACACGCATCACAATAGATATATTGCGTGAGCCAAAGAGTGAGGTCCCGAGGACCTCAAATTGAACCGAAATCTGTCCCAAAGCACTAAATGTCTCCAAAGATATATGGGACAATCAGACACATCATTCATATGCATGGAACGATAGAGCAGGTCTTTTTTAAGATCCTGATCACAATCACAGCTCCTAAAGCACTCCAGGTATTGGAAAATTACTTTTTATTACCAAAAACTAGAAAGTTCGCTACTGACGAAAAATCGCTAATAATAACTTGGATGAACCAAGAAGTAGGGTCGCGACACGTTGTGAGTTAATGACCACGCAGCGCTGCTTTCTACCTTTGTGACACTCTTTGTCCTTTTTACTAAAATATTTTGGAACATTTAGCATTTTACACTAGGGGCTCACGTGATGCCTCTGCTGACCTAGGCTTCCGAGTTTTGCAAATGTCTCACATAAGGTGTTTTATTTTGGGAATGTACACAGCTAGTGTGATGGCTATATAGAATGCTGGAAAACGTCTGAGAATATACTTTCAAATACGGCGATGATGTCAGTGCATTGGATGCAATGCAGCCTGTCCACTATGCCCCACCTCTCCTATTTTGCTTCCTTGTAATTCTTACCGCAGTCCAATAAATAGAAGTCCAATAGTTCTGATATCCACGATAATGTTATCTATTACTTTAATTGCTACCTTTGAAAACACCATGGTCACATAATTAAAAGGATAAAGCATCTCACGTTGATCAATCAATCCTTTAGGGATGCGTCATGTATTCGACTTAATCAATCAGATGTGAGTGGATGCATATTTGGCTTTTGACGGCGGGTGAACCATCGATCGACCCAGATGTATTGCAGGACACCTAATATTTATTTTGATTCCTAGATGGAAGGGTGAAGTGGGAGTTGATGAACTCATTTCATAATACTCGTTAATTGACTTTGTGCCGATACCGAATTTAGTAATAACGTTGCTTCAAACTAATAGGAATGGAGATCAGCGGCCAGTTATTTTCAATAATTTTTTTCGTTAAAATCGAAACGCGATTGGAGAACTAAATGCTACTACCTACCCAAATTGGTATTCATGAGACATCTTGGTTGTTTTGACTTGTGTTATTAGGATTTGGCATTACTCATCTTTCATAGAAAGAGTTAGTGATTTAAGACAATTCATACATCGGCTTCGGGAGTGATTTCAGCAAGAAGGTGAAAAACCAAAAGATAAAGCGAATAAAATAAAACAATTGTTTAGAAAACAAGGAGAAATAAAAGAAAAAATACTGGGCAGTAGATAAAAGTTTTATAAAATATTGTGATATTATTGATATTAGCATTTTAATTACCCAAATAGTAATAAATCGAAATTATAATGCTTAATTATTTATTTTGTGCCTATAATCACTATTTTAATAGACCTTGAATAAAAAGTTAACGACCGCGATTTCGGCTACAGCCTCAGCTTAATTGGGTTTAATGCCGATTTGTGCTCGCCGGATTATTCCCGTTGGCGAGTGATTGCTGTTGGCGCTGTTAGGGTAGAAAGGCTGGCTAACCGAAAGACAGGTCAAAGACCTCAGTGGTGCCATGCGTAATACGCTATCGCCAAAAAAAGTTACCGCGGTTCTTTCTGGCCTAAGGTCCAAGTGTTGCAATTATCTCAACGTCATTGTGAATTAGCGTTTTCTGTTGTTGATACGATCGAGAAGGATGTCAATGGAATAGAAAAGGAGAAAGTAACACTATTTAGCAATGAAAAGTGAATGAAAAATATAACGAAACTATTTTGCAGCGAGGAAGTATCACTACCATAACTTGTCCACCTAGGTGGCGCTTCTGCATCTTGATCTGATTTTGACATTAATCTTAACATTAGAATTCGACCTGTTACATTGTCCTCGATCAGTCGGTTCGCTAATCCCAGCCCTTCACGAATTGTGTGTGTAGTGGGGTATTCACCGTCATATTTCACCAGGCCTCCTTCCGACAGGTAGGATAACTGCTTATATAGAAGGCTCGAAACTATCCACTTCCATTAATTCTTAACTGTTCTAGCGGCTACAACTCGACATCGTTGTGAATTGCGAATACGAATGCTACATATACGAATAAACGCTTGTAGCACAGTGGTTAGAAATGCTATGCAATACAAAACACTTATCTTCGGCGAATTGGTACTATTTGGGAGTGTAGAATCACTGGTGTGATATATCAGTATGCTTCCTACAGTCAGATATACGTTCAGTTACCTTTCACGACGCTTAATGAAGTCGATCTCATGGCACATGCCACAAGGATTGATCAACACCAAGCCTCCCTCCAATGGATTTGAGTCGACAAAAAATAACGAACTCCCAGATTGCAACAACAGCCGGCTATGGACCATCGACTCGGATTGACGTAGATCTGAAGAAGGCGAAATCCCCAAAACGCTGGAGGAATAAAAGTTTCTTGTATCAAACCCGTATCACCTCAGTTACGTGGAAAATTATTGGTTACTCTTACCGAGGTTTAATCAAAATCGCTTTTTGAGACAAAGATGGATTCATTCACTTCACCAAAGCACAGAATAAATATCGCAGAATGCTATGCAATACAAAACACTTATCTTCGGCGAATTGGTACTATTTGGGAGTGTAGAATCACTGGTGTGATATATCAGTATGCTTCCTACAGTCAGATATACGTTCAGTTACCTTTCACGACGCTTAATGAAGTCGATCTCATGGCACATGCCACAAGGATTGATCAACACCAAGCCTCCCTCCAATGGATTTGAGTCGACAAAAAATAACGAACTCCCAGATTGCAACAACAGCCGGCTATGGACCATCGACTCGGATTGACGTAGATCTGAAGAAGGCGAAATCCCCAAAACGCTGGAGGAATAAAAGTTTCTTGTATCAAACCCGTATCACCTCAGTTACGTGGAAAATTATTGGTTACTCTTACCGAGGTTTAATCAAAATCGATTTTTGAGACAAAGATGGATTCATTCACTTCACCAAAGCACAGAACAGAATAAATATCGCAATGGACTTATAACGTCTTCATAATTTCTGGCCCATATTGCTTGGTGTTAAAATGCTGTCTGCAGATGAGAATCACACTACTGTCTCCCAAGTTGAAGAGGTGAAAATTAACGTGTGCATGGTAGTTACGAGGAAACCTATTCCATGTCAAAACCCAATGTACCACTACTGTCTATCTTTTTATCAAAATGGAACAAAAATTGCGGACTCATAGCAAAATTGGGCTGCTCTATGTGTTTTTCGGGTGGGCAATCACACTGTGGCATTGTAGGCAAATGGCAATTCTAGACTACTGGAGTCAGTTGATACTTGACGGGTCAAAAGTGTCGGCAGTGCACCTTCATTAGATAGGAAAAAAACTCTTGAGCTCTACTTTAGTCATATATTACTTTTTATGGCTCTTAGCTACTTGTTTTTGTTCTAAAACGCGTTAAGTGGTAGATGTATGCGCCAGCTAAGAGACTTCTTACTCATCATTGCTTTTTCTTCTATACACCACTGCTGCTGCATCTTTTTCTTCTATGCGTGCTGTGCTGTTCTTGGTCGACGATTGTCATTTCATATTTCAAATAATCATTCGTCTTTTACGTTATTACGACAGTTGTGATACACCGGAAGTTGCATGCGATGTCTGTCGGCAGAGGCTGCGAGGCATGCAAAGTAAATCCGACTGCCGACGTAGCCGCCAACGATGATAACTTTCGTTCATCAGCTGACGGTTGTCGATTACCGTTTTTTGAGGCTCACTAAATAAACCTTCGGCCGATCGAAAGCTCTAGCCATCTGTGACTCTCCAAATTGCTGAACAAGTTTGCTTTTCATGTCGAAACTGTCAATTGTTATTCTAACATGAAATGACAACGAAATTTCCTACTGCGACAAATCTATGCTGAGATTCAATGAGGGAAAAAGCAGCATATTGTGGTCACCAGTGTTTGGCAAGAACTCTGGATTATTTTTTGCTGCGGTGCAGTTATCTTGCCTTCTCAGCATGGCCCTTTCCTTTGTGATGAAGACGCTTACACATTCACCATTCAGTTCACAGATATGCAACACATTCACTTATCAACACAGAGAACTAACTCTACTAAGTTAGTGATTGCGATGAAATAACAGTTGGAAAATAAATCAATTTTAATTAAATCTTTTAAGAATTATTAGACTTGTCCTTGCCTCTTTTTGCCGTGGTAGCTGCAAATAGCGCAGCACTTAAGTTGGTTCTCGCTAGGAAAGATTTTTTGACTAAGCCCACTCATCTGTCCGTCCATTTCATTTCCAATATCGAGGTCTTTTGTTATATGAATTTACTTTTTTAAACAATCGGAACGTTTTTGCAACTATTAGGAAGTGGAAACAGAAGTGATAAGTGTCGAACTCTAGCTTCATTTTTTTTCGGGGATAATAGTTTATACACTTCTGCCACCCTTCCCAGTTTTCTTAACGGTTGTTCTGTTTCTTTCATGTGATTGTCGTTGTTGTGGATTTCTTTTAATGAATATATGATCCAATAAATTTCAGGCCAGATCGAACCCGCAAGTACACTTTCTGGGGACTCACGTGCTACCCACTGCACCACTGAAGCCTTTGCTTTGCCCTCCTCTCAGCCAGTTTTCTACCTAACGGTGTCGTCGTCTACAAGTTGAGCTTAACTGGGTACAATTCCGATTTGTGCTCTGCAAATCATTCCAGTTGATGGATGATTACTGATGGTTACCACTGGGTGAAAAGCTGGCTGAGAGAAAGTCAAAGACAGGGCCTCAATGGTGCAGGGCTAACACGTGAGCCCGTATAGGGTAGCCACGGGCTCGATAATGCTTGGATTCCAGGTTTTACAAATATCTCAGCATCATAGTGGTTGTATTTCACATCATACCGAACCATGAAAATAGTAATAGGCAGAAAATAGAAAGTTAACAATGTTGTAAAGAATATTTCGAAGAATAGCTGTTATCCTCAAAGAAAATGTAGTTTAAATCCATTCACTACTTGAAGTTGTTAATTTTCGTAAAAAGAAAAGTTCTAATGCTTTCTGTTAGCCATTTCTTTGTGGAAAAATTAGTTGTTTAGTTAACTAATTAGCTCACCTCTCCCTCCACAACCGTGCTCATAACGAGGTGTCGACATTGGGACTTGAGACTCAGCAATAGAAGCCAAAGTGTAACCTCTTTCTTGTAATAGTGCCATCAACGACAATCGCAGCATCTTTTTGGAAAATCACCGTTGATTTGTCGTTAGTGATACACCGTTCAGTTCTATCTAGTCGTTTCCGACTCGTCACGGTTCGGCAACTCTCGCGCTGTCGATTTTTCCAGGAAATGGTTTCCGATCCGGGCACCAGCATAAGTGGATGTCGTGTGGCACTGCTATCTTGTGGTCAGTTTGATCCACCATCCTACGCCCATTTAAGGATGTTTGGTACGTCAAGGAATTCTGCATCTGAAGTTAAAAATCCCACTTGCTGACAGCACTTACCAATTGTTGAGGAAGAAATTAACCAAAATTGTTGGTGCATTGGGAGAATATTCCTTCATTATGCATTACAATTTCTTCAAAATACACGTGTAAAGTGAAACCGGTCAAAAATTCGTTTTCTTTTCAGAACGCGCACGGGACTTCCTCGTACGTACGATGGGTTGCAAAGTGGTTGAGGTGTGTGGTTGTTATCATTATCATCTCAGTTCATCTTCTGTTCTTGCCATTATTGATGGTGTCTTTTTGATAAACTGGAAAAAGCAATAGTATTGAATTCTTTTGCTGGGATGCAGGGTCGATTTTGACATTTTAGAGCACATTTTAGAGGGCGAGTGTGGCGCAGTGGTCGGAGACGCACTGCAACACAGACATGGAATCGATCCCCCGCCCATGGCCTACCAAACCTTCCATACCTTCGGGGTCGGCAAATTGGTATCAGACTTGTCTGGGAGGATAGTAGCATTGGCTCGACACATTGGTAGGCCACCGCGAGTCATTGTAAAGACCAGATATGCATTCGATCACCTCCAAACGATGCGTAGTGAAGTCGAATGCATGGCGCGTTCCTCAGGAATTGATCAACGCCAAGAGGAGAGCTTTTTTTTAGACAACACATTTTATACACAACTTCTCCTTTATCAAACCTATAAATCACAGTTTGCGCGTAAACTTTTCCGGAAGTTTCTCCTTCGTTTGTTAGAATCGTGGAATCATTGAGATAATCAAGTTACAAAGCTGCTTAGGTTTTCTTAATTGCTTATTTACATGCATACTTACACGACCATTCTTCACATAACACGCAATGCTCGGAGATGTAGCGTCCTGTACAACTCCAATCATTTATTTCATTTTTTCGTAACAGCCATTCATGAGTGAGGGAGGTCACCCTTCCGTGTCTTTTTGCTGTGGATCGAGAATCACAAAGCTGATTCTAGCTGTCAGTGCAGTTGTTTGTGCCTGAAACGAACAAACGTTCTCCTTTTAGAGGTCTCTTTAGAGGCCTCCTTTCAAATCGTTTTTGTTCTTTCTGCATTCACCCTAAATGTATTTCTTTGGTAAGCTTACACGAGATTGATAAATAATTTTTGTTCGGCTAACATTAAGACGACTTCTTCTTCGTCGGAGCCGATGATCCGAGCAGATGGTTTACAGTTTCTCGCCTTCTCAATGTGGCACCTTCGTCTTCGTGTCCAGTCGATTCGTCTTCAGTGGAGCATATCTCGAACTAGGACTATTCTATGAACTATTCTTACTTGGCGATGTTCTTTTATACAGGATACTGGTTGTCGATAATAGGATTGTTCGGCGATGTGAACCTGTTCTTTCTGTGCAATCCATCATACGGGAGTTAATATTCTCATCAGCATAGAGCAAAAGAGAATTCACTCCAAAGTTTCTTCTGGTCTTCTGCTGTGAATATCATATTGACTTCTGTTTTTATAACGTACTCTAGTGGACCCATATAGTTGCTGTTATCTTGGAGAGATCCAAACTACGAAAGCCGGCTTATTGTTGAACAAGACAGTTCATCTTCAAGAGATGTCGCTCGGGTGCTCCCTGTAGTACTCGAATTCTCGAGGTGTTCGAAGTGTCAGCCTATAATTCTGTTGATGGAAGTTACGTCGGTTTAGTTCGGCATTCTGGAGAAAATCATTCTGAAGTGGCATTCAACACGATGATTTAATTGGTTGTGGGAAGCTGAATCAATCGGAGAAACACTCCTTTAAATTAGACAAGGCTAGATTTTTCTGGTACAATACTAAAATGGTCCAGTTGCTCTGCTATTTTCAACATATCAAATGAAAGCTCGTGATTTGCAATTGCTGAACATCTAGTAATGAAACGCTCGTGAAACGTATCTGTAAAGAATTAAAGCCATAATGAAAGGACAAAGGAAAACTGAGTGGGACAAGAAAGAACTGCTATTAAAAGAATGTAAGCACCTCCACTGAATTCTTAGTCCACACAGAACCCACACACCATCTTTTCCCAGTGCAAAAGAATCTGAAGTAGAAGTTTGCAACGACCAAACTGAGGCTTTCTCGTTGCATCATCTTCGTTAAGGGAATAATGAATGTAGGCCAGGACACGGCGACGACGCACACACCAGCTAAACACCGTTTACGCATGGTCGAAACGGCCGTCAGGAAGAATTTCTGGATACGGTACGGTCATTTAATGTTGCAAGTTGCTTTAGTTAATAAATATAGATGTAACTAGAACTAAGACGTTCCACACGAAATTTTGCCTGAGCACCTTCATGTGAACTGCATTGGTTGCTTATGGTTTCCGTGAATTTTATAATACTTTTACAACAATTAGATATGTCAACTAGCAGTTCACATCAAAAAGAATTATGAAAGATGAATACAGTTGTAAAATTTCGGGATAGTTTTTTTTTACTACGAGTGCTTAATTTTCGTTTGTTATGAACTCTGATGGTAAGTTTTTAATGAGGCTTACTCCTTGCTATCAGAAATAGTTAGCATTCTTGGTGTAAGCAAGGCAAGGCGAATCTCTTCTATATTATTTCGGGCTCAGTGAAATAACTGCAACAACCACAAACCACAACAATGCTGAGGTATTCGCAAAACTTGGACCTTGCGCACTTCACAATGCGCCACGGAGGCCCTTGCTTTGCGTTTCTCTCATCCAGTTTTCTACTTAACAATACCATCAGCAATCACCCGTCAACGCGGCAGCGGAATTAATCTGAGGGGCTAACGAGCCCCGGGAAAGGGAAATCGTTGTTTGATCTGGCCCGGGTTCCAAGTTTTGCGATTATCTTAGCATCGTTGTGGTTGTAATTCACATCATTTCCTACCGTGAAGAGTCATAGTAGGCAGAAAATAAAAGGTTTATATTGTAATTATAGCAGTTTATGAAATGTCCCATAATTCAAATGTTTTTTGTAACAATATCTATGGTACGACAAACTCTACTGGTAAATAATCTCATTTGTTAAGGGCTGGCGACTTCGAGTGCAAGCAGCGAAGCCCGATCAGACAGTTAGCAGTTCTCAAGCACTACCAGGAGGTTAAAGAACCCTTTTCAAAGTCCCTTTTGAACTTTTAATTGATCTTAATGTTGTTTTTATCAGCTAAGAAGGAATTAGTGGATATTTAATAATAATACTGCAGTAGAATGCTGTAAATCTTTTTGAATGTAAGTACTTTCAGGGAACGAGAAAAATTCACTTAGATTTTTTCAGAAATTGTCGCATAAGCACGACGAAACGATTCGCGTGATGTACGTCTGCGGAAGTGAAGTACTAGAAGATCTCGTTGCTCCACACCCAGAGAACCCGTGCTCGTGGAATCATTCCGAGGTGCTTTCATTTCTCTTGTATTAAGTCGTCTTTAAATATAATTGCCTCCTTCGTTTACAAACGTCTACTTCGTCTGGAGACTTTAAATAGAGTCTTCACAGAGCAAAATGTAGAAGGATAATTAAAAAATAAAGGATAAAACTCTCGGGATTGATCAATCCTTGAGGGATGCGCCATGCATTCGACTTCATTAAGCATCGTTTGGTGGTGATTTAATGCATATCTGGCTTTTACAATGACTCGCAGCGGCCTGCCGATGTATCGAGCCAGTGTTGCTATCCTCCCAGACAAGTCTGGTACCAATTTGCCGACCCCGGATGGATGGAAGGCTTCGTAGGCCACGTGAGCGGGAATCGATCCCATGTGTAATGCAGGACGCCTCCGACCACTGCACTACACGCGCCTAGAATGTGGAAGACCATTCATAAATTCCTATTCTCCCAATCACATTATTTACAGTCTCAGCGATTCTTGATTTTGAATTGGGACATGTTGTGAGGACCAATGGAAGGGCTGAATTTACAGAATATGTAAACCAATACCAAAAAACACACGAAACAAAAAATATATTGCCGATTTTCCGTCACCTCCTTGTTATGTTGACATATATCTTCTTCAAACCACAGAATGTTTACAGCATACACAATACACTACTGAGAAATATCTGAGGCAAGTTTTCAAAGGCACAAAGAAATTGATACTGCGCGAAAATCATAAGGCTCAGCGGTTGGGCAAGCAGTGCTGTAGCTGATGCACCGCTATATTGCAGCGGTTCCGCAGTACATTTAGTACTCCAGAGAAAAACTAGTTAAAGTAGCGCAGCTACTAGTTAGCTGGGTTGTCGTCGCTGTGCATTTGTTCGGCTTTCGAAAGCTGGTCTACCATGATCTCTACTAGGTCTGCAACATGTATGCGTTAACCTTTAGTGCTTCAAGAGCTGTAAGTGAGACCAAGAAATACACACTGCATTGTAAAGATGCTGTAATAGAACTGTAGCCTATAGTAGCCAAATGAGCCCACTACGGCGCGTTATGAATTGAGGTGCTGGAGACTGATATCTTATCCAACGAACGCTACACGTCTTCATAGCGCTTCATCTTTCACTGTATCCTTGATAGTCGAACACGAGGTAAACGAAACAGCTGGCGTTTTGGCGGATTTCGCCTTTTTTTCCTTCATGTCCCTTCAGTCTTGCACAAAATCTCGCCGGTTGTGGCTTCTCCTAGTTTCAATCAATTTGTCTGGGATGAAATTGCATTTTGTATAACCATTATTTCAATCATGCCGAGTTCTGTCCGGAAGCTTTCGAACTGCTATCTGTTGACCCCCTTCTCTTTTCTTCGATGGTCCCTGCTGAAAACTACGCAAAACGGTTCCTCAACAGCAGCATAAACCACTCTGACAAGTACGACGTTTCATTCCAGAAACTCGCCAAGGAGTCTAAGACGAGATTCGCTGCGATCAGTGTTCCTTCTTTGAACTTGTTTTTCGATTTGTAAATATTTCAACACTGATTTACTGAGCCTTTCTGATAAAAAATTTTACTTTCTCTTTTTTCATCACCTAGAATTTTATAAATTGACTTTTTCAAGATATAATGTTGTATGGAAATGGAGTTTAAAAAATGACTGAACATAAATATTTGGGTTCCCATAGATTTCCTTTGGTTTTGAAGAATAGCACTTCATCTGTCTTATCACTGCATTTCCTATATCCCTGAGATTTCACTCAAATGTCCCAAAATGGTCCCAAATTTAGAATAACTACTTAGCAACTTACCGTTCCGAATTCTTAAGATCTCGTATCGATCCACTTTAAACAGCATTTGTTCTGACAGTGAGGCCTTTCGCTTTCTAGCCATTTATCATTTACAGGTTTCATTTCTCAATGTCCTCCACCTCTCTAGAGTGTTTTTAAACTGCAGATCAAAGAACTTCTACAAAAACATGGACTAATAGTACTGAAACGTGGTCGCACACGTCCTTCGGAAACAATCTACCTTACCGACGTCCTCAGACAATATCAGGTCAGTCAATCCTGTCCTAGCCAACAGTGGACTCCAACCGGATGTCTACTGAAAAGAAGAAAAGCTGCTTTTTGATTTGAATGATTCTAGAAAAACATCTACGTGATAGAAGATGAAACATTCCCCAATGATCTTCGATGCTCTCGAATCAGGTGGAGTTATTCTTCCTTTGTTTATATCTAAAAACAAAAAAAAAAATAATTCCATACCGTGATCATAAAGGTAATAACCCATAACTTTAAAGATAGCTAACACATTTACGATGGAATATTTTGACTTCAACACACTGGATAAGTGTAAGGCATGCATTGGTCTCAAGGCATTCCCTTTTCGAAGTAGTACTTTCGCTCTCGAATCAGGTGGAGTTATTCTTCCTTTGTTTATATCTAAAAACAAAAAAAAAATAATTCCATACCGTGATCATAAAGGTAATAACCCATAACTTTAAAGATAGCTAACACATTTACGATGGAATATTTTGACTTCAACACACTGGATAAGTGTAAGGCATGCACTGGTCTCAAGGCATTCCCTTTTCGAAGTAGTACTTTTTTGAACAGAGAATGTTTCCTACAATTTTCATATCCAGCCGACCATTTATCCAACATGGATGTCGCTAAGCAAAACGAGGTGAACAAACTGCGCCATAGTCACTTATTGTGACTGCTTACTTAGTTATTTATTATTTATTTTATTTTACATAGTTCGTTAAAACACCTATTATGTGGATCCCAGTACTTCTTGTATTCATTTCTTTTTCCTCCTATTTATCGTCCACAATCGTCTTCGAACATTTGGCGTGTTGTTTCGCCTGGCGCTTGGGGATTTCGTCCTTTTGTGAGTGTCGCAGAAAGTCGAAGAGTGGTCGAGTCGATTCTCCTTGCAATCTTACAGATAGCCAGGCTAAGGCGTTCCCATGTGGATTGGAAGATACGGCTGAATAGAGATGCTGTAGATCGATCCATCACCTTGATTTCTGACGGACTGCATCACTAAATAACCACTGCGCTATCACATACACTGCCGCATTACAAAATACTAAGTCTCTATGTCCTAGTTAATAAATGACGGAATACTACAGGATGCATTGTCGCCAAAAAAGTAGGTCACGTTGGACGGCGGCAATAGATCAACATTCACCCTGTATGAAAGGTGTCACTGAGGGAGGATACCTCGTCGAGCAGTACTCCACTTCACTGGATTCTACTCCATGCGACAAAGAACACCGAAATCGCCAGTACGACCACCTGTGGGATTATCGCATCGGATCAATCCGGTCCTGAAGGAGACTAAGACGTCGGAACGTAAACCGAATAAAAATTCTATACTACTCTCGTATTAGTTTAGAAGCTTTAGGAAATATTGTCCTAAGAATTTGAAGAACAAAGAAACGGAGTATCAATCAGTGCTTGTAGAAAAGGTGCACGTTTATGCCAGTCCACAATCTTGAGTACTTGAGTACTAAACCCTTATATAAACAAAATGAATATAACATTAACGACAAAGTGGTATTAACAAATGTACATATAAACGGTGTAAACAATAGCGCGACCAATCTGCCAAGTTGACAAAGAGCACGAGAGAACCTAACAAGAGAAAAGTACCCTCTGTAGTGACGTGATTAAGTAGTGAGAGGCAAAGGAGTGATATACATCGTTAGGTGGGAAGAACTATGATCGGATGGAATCGCACTAGCGTGCCGGTGCGAATGGATTGGCGAATCCATAGCGTTCTTCACACATCCTCTCAACGGATGGTGCTACTGCAAAACAGGCTTGGAGTTATCGCTACTCAAATGGTGGTCCCATAGTAGGCAGACGTACTTTTGAAAATATATGGTGCAAAATTCTTGCTAACCATAACAGGTTTGCGCAGTCCACGTGCCACAATGCGAATTACTTCATAATACATAAGAAGACAAGATTATATGCCATGGAATGAAGTATATACTTAACAGAGGAAACATATAATAGCATGAAAGATGGGGAATATTCATGGAGATTCCCACCGTTACTCGTGCCAAAGTCAATTAATCAACATTTTATTCTGCATGGTTTTCACGGTGAATAACAGCTAGAGAACCCACCTATGTTTAGAATTTTACTAAGCTTACGTAACTCATACCATTGTTCGTTGCAGGACCGCGCTACGCCGTGGTGAATCCGTGAAATACTGTCTGGATGACGATGTCATTGAATATATCAACGAGCACAACTTATATAAAACAACGTTGTAAGCTTCTAAGCCTATGTTTACTTTGTGAAATCCTTTCTAATCCTTAGCGAAAGCTGATCTCTTCTTTCATCGAGAGAGATTTTTTCTTTTACAGGG
Source organism: Angiostrongylus cantonensis (assembly GCA_009735665.1). Classification (NCBI taxonomy): domain Eukaryota; kingdom Metazoa; phylum Nematoda; class Chromadorea; order Rhabditida; family Metastrongylidae; genus Angiostrongylus; species Angiostrongylus cantonensis. The sequence continues at coordinate 807,753 of MQTX01000064.1, read as the reverse complement.
AGAACAATTATAACCGATGCGATCCAGGCATACGTTCAGGGCACGCGACTACCGTGCTATGTGACAATTCTGGCACTATGCGGTAAAGTATGATTCAATTCCAGAAAATTGAAATAAGTCTTACTTTGTTCCCTCTTGTTTTTATCACTACTTAAATAAGTATTAGTTCTTCAAATACGGATGCTTCAGCTCATAATCAGATTTTTAACACCTGCATATGACGTTAGTACGCTTCCATTCACGAAGTGCGAGAATAACGGCCGCTTCCAACTTTAAACCAACATATTTCATCTCAAAATAAACTTCACTTGCTTCGACACACTTTGATGGCCCGTCTTCACGAGTTGTGCGGAACCCAGCACGTTTTCTATCCGTCTCTTTGTATAGCTATGGTCTAGCATGGGGGTGGTTTGATTAAAGCACGGCAGCGGGTACGAATCTCACACCGTGATCTGTAAAACAACAAACCCCCCCCCCCCCCCCCTTTTTTTTTTTTTTCTTCTCATTGCATTACCGGCCTATCTATGTTTCGCTATTTATTTCGCTATCGGTGTGTGTTCGCTTGGGTTTCGAAGATGAGATAGAATATTGTTATAAAAGAACGTATGTTCAGAAAAAATCTATGATGCGAAGGCCAACAAGTCAATCTGAATGGTTCTTTGATTGCAGCGACCACCTCGCACGTATGTATACTTTGGTTGGTCAACGTGGAAAACGACATGAATGAGGAATTGAACAGAAGAAAGAGAGTTTGCGGCAAATTCGGCCCATTCAAAAAAGTTATCGACCAGCGAACGGAACCAAAACTCCGCGCCCACCTCTTCAATTCAACATTCATCCCAGCGCTCAGTTATACAGCTGAGACGTAGAGTCACACGTCAAGAATACCTACAACTCAGAGTGCGCTCGAAAGATGTCCTCTGAAACATAATCGGCACACACAATACATAACCGAAATGCAAAGCTCTGATCTTCGAAATCTATCATCGAACAAGTTTCGTCAAATGCCATAAAAACTCTTGTTTCACCTTGGAGAAATTCTAACCTTTTGGTGTCCAGCAAACATATGTTGCCCATTTTCTTTTCGTTGAGGATCGTATTTCGAAAGTGTAAGCAATTGAGGAGGCTGTATTTTGTTCATTAGATCAGCGAATTGTCAGGAAATCCGTTGTTCATGCTTATTGCTGGGATCTCGTTTGAAATTTTCACCTCTATCACCTGTAGAGGGGCGCGTGTGGCGCAGTGATTGGAGGCGCCACTGCGGCGTGCACGTGGAATCGATCCCTGCGCCCATGGCACAAAAAGCCTTCTATCCCTCCGGGGTCGGCAAATTGGTACCAGACTTGCCTGGGAGGATAGCAGCACTGGCTCGATACATCGGCAGGCCACCGCGAGTCATTACAAAGGCCAGATATGCATTCAAACACCTCCAACGATACTTCATGAAGTCGAATGCATGGTGCATCCCTCAGGAATTGATGAACGCCGAGAGCTTTTTTATCCTTTATCATCTGTAGTCCGTTGATCGTCGAGTGACTCCAGCGGGCGCCAGTAAATCCTCCATTGTGTTCTGCACGCTTTAGATTCTCGTCGAGCATCATATCCCTCTTCCAGGATCTTCGTGAAGAACTTTGACCATTGGGTCGGTGGTCTTCCTGCAGTATGTTTGATATCCCGAGGAATCCAGTCACCAACGGCTCTTCTCCATCGGTTAACATTCATACGCATTATGTGTCCGACCCACCTTATCTTCCACTGTTTGGCGTATAGAACGGCATCTTTGATTTTTGATCGTTGACGCAGGTCGGAGCTTCGGATCCCATCCCTTACTTGTGTGAAACGGGGTACTCCTAGCATCGTCCTTCCGACTGAGCGTTCGATAACGCTGAGTGATTTCTCATCCTGCTTACACAGCGACCAGGTTTCTGACGCATACGTTAGGGCAGGAAGAACCGTTGAGTCGAAAAAGTGGGCACGAAGTCGGGTGTTCTTTGTTCTCTTCACTACATCGTCGATGCTCTTGAAAGCTCTCCAAGCCGCTGGTTTCCTTCTGCTCAGCTCTGGAGCTAAGCCGTTCATCATACCGATTTCCCGACCTAGATAGACATAACTGGAGCATTCGGAGATATTCGTTCCGTTGAGCGTGAATAGGGCAAACGTAACCAATCCGTTCTTCATGAACATCGTTTTCTTTAGGTTTAGTCGAAGACGAATCTTTTCACACGCTTTATCAAAGTCCGCAAGCATGCGTTCCGCTTGGCTAATGTCTGGTGTTATAAGAACGATATCATCATCAAAGCGAAGGTGATGTAACTACCGACCATCGGTTTTCATTCCCATATTATCCCATTCCAATGTTCGCATGACGTTCTGGAGGGTGGCGGTAAATAATTTTGGCGAGATGGTATCGCCTTGCCTAACTCCTCTTTTGACGTTAACGTTAATATCGTTGTAGAATGGTGAAATTTTGATTGTGAAATTTTTGTACAGCTCACAAAGAATCTTTACAAATTGAGTACGGACTCCTTGACTACCAAGGGCTTCCATGACTGCTTCTATCTCAATTGAATCAAAGGCCTTCTCTAAGTGGATGAAAGTGAGACAGAGCGGTCTTCTGTACTCTCGCGATACTTCAATGAGTCTTGTTATCGTGTGAATCTGGTCCATCGTACTAAATCCTTTTCGAAACCCTGGTTGCTCACATAGCTGTCCTTCGTCCAGTGTTCTGTCAATCCTATTTAAGATGACTCAAGTGAAAAGTTTGTAGACGACGGACAGCAAGCAGATAGGGCGATAGTTGCCTATATCGTGTAGGTCGCCCTTCTTGAACAACAACACGGTCTTGCTGATCTTCCATTTAGCAGGGATCTTGCATTCAGACAGGTAACGTGTGAAGAGCCGAGCCAGTGTGTTTACGAGGACTGACGGGAGATTCTCTTCAGATGTTCTGGTCTTATCCTATCCGGACCTGGTGCTGTTCGATTTTTCACCTACGAAGTAGCACATCGGATTTCGGAAACGAGAACCGGTGGTACAACATATCGATCCTCCTTTACTTCATATGACGGGAGGAGGACGTGGCTACTGAAGAGATCTGAGTAGCAATCGTGAATGATTTTCTCCGTTGCCTTTCTGGACGCTGTTATTGTTCCGTCTGAGCGTCGGAGTGCAATCATCTTGGACTTATAATTGGCGAAGCTTCGGTGGGTTTTGCGAATGCTTTTCCCAGCCTCTGCAGCGTCGACCATTACTGCTGGTCTTCTCTCATTAACATCTTCTTTTACTGCCTGTCTGCTTTGTTTTGCAATTTCGTACGTGGATTGGCGGTTGCCTGCAGCTCATGGGATTCCACGCTGGCATATCATCTTAAGAGCTTCTGGAGATAGACGTCTCTTGGTGACCTTCGAACTTTCAGCTTTCATACCGCTAACGTGAAGATGTTCAATGAGCCGATCGTATTCCTCGTCGATATTGTCGACAACGGTATCTTCGCAACAGCCGACTAATGAATTGAATAAGTCCCAGTTTGTAATGGTTCTGGGACTTCAGTTTTCGAATTTATCGGCTTTTCTCCTTTCCGCGTGAAATAGAATCTAGCACGAAGGAGGCGGTGGTCTGATCCCGTGTAGAATTTTGGGATAACAACGACAACGGTTAGGCAGAGCTTTCTGTTTACTATGATGTGGTCTATTTCGTTATGTTACTCTCCATTGGGAGATTCCCACGTTCAGTGTTGAGGGTGGGGCTTCCGGCATTGCGAGTTACTCTGAATGGTCTTGGTCGTCATGGTAAACTCAGAAAGCCGCCCACTATGCTCGTTCCATTCTAATTCGTCGGTCCCATTGTGACGTTCTTCTGACCTTCTTGTTGGCCCAATTTTGGAGTTATAATCTCCAATGAAAAATGAAGAATGTATGGTCTTCTCTGTGGAAGTTCTCCAAGTCCATATAGAACGCCTCAACTTCTTCTTCGTCATAGTTTGATGTTGGCTCGTAAACGACGAAGATTGTCAAAGCCGGTATTGATCCACATCTTTTTAATCGTAAACGTCCGACTCGAGTTGTAAGCTATTCTAATGAATCGATGTTCATGGACAAACTCATGTTGACGAGAACGCCGACACTGCCTACTTCTCTACTGTCGCATGTTCCGAGGAACAGTTCTTCTCCAGTGTCATAGACGGTGTTGAATGAGTGGCGTCGTCTCATCGGCCAGGCCGGTGACATCGTGCATTATCCTTCTTGCCTGCATGAGCAAGTCCTCTATCGAGGACCCGGATGCAAGTGTACGTTAATTGTAGGTACAGATCGTCACCATAGTTCTTCGTGATCCAGGCAGCTTCGATTGGCTCTGAGACTTTAGCAGCCTTTCCGTACTCATCCTACCTAACGTTGCGAAATAGGGGGCTCTTTCGGGGTCAGGGGAATAAGGCCCGTTTTTCTACTGTATTTAGCATTTTTGATACCCACGTATAGCTCGCTGTGCTCTGAACGTGGGGGCTGGTTATACTCACGGGTAGTTTGCCAGGCTCTTCCAGAGTGGACATGGAGCTTATTTGTTGGAGGCGACTCCTAACCGCCTCCCATATACTTCCCTGTCACTTGATTGCAAGCTTTTGGCCGAATTGACTCGTAGAATACAATCCGCATAAAGCGAGAACGCACCCACACACGCATGCATGAATACGCCTAGCAAATACAGAAAGTATGTGCCAAATCGGCGCAGCAGAAACAGGGAGTTCATCCTCTGGATACAGCTGCGTCTCAGGGAAGCAAAGGTCGCTTTTGGTCCGCGATTAACCCCCTAACCGCCACCTGGGGACGCGCAGCGTAGCCTCGCGACTAACCGGCTCGAGGTCCCTCATATGAGGGAGATCCGTGGGTTTGAAATTTTAGAAATATAAATTTCTTTTCCATTTCTTTCGAAAACTTTAATCCCGAACAACTTCAGAAGTCAAACAACACTAAATCCCAAGACCGACCTTCTGTTAACGTCAGCATCAGTAAATAATTCCCTATTTTCTTTATAAGCACACACAAGGTTGTTGTATATTATTTGTTCGCAATAGCCAACGTTTCAGCGGATTTTGCCTTCTTCAAAGCAATCCTGATTAGCCCCGTCAGAATCGCCACAAACCGAACAGAAAAACCACTGTGCCTAATTTTCAATCACATTGAAAATAAGACAGCTTCTTTACAAACCCACCTTTGTTTGTTATTTAAGTCTGCAGCAAGCCTCTGTTTGGCTATGTAGGTGGTGCTTGACTAGGGAGCTTCCAGTCAACTTGACCTTTCCAGGTTCCAAAGAAGGCGAAATCCGCCGAAACGTCAGCGTCGTAGTAATAAAGTGTAAAATAACATCTCGTGTTTGCTTAACGAAAATATAAGGAATTATTTGATCAGTGCCGAAGTTAATATAAATTCGATCATGTGAATATTGGACCTTCCACTTACACACAATGAGATGAGGGAACAAACCTTCTGTTTGCACTGTAGAACACGGATTTATGAACGACGATTTCGCGCTTCTCATTCAACTTGCTAGTCCTTTTCAACTTCTTACTTTGGTTCATCTTTTCCGAAATTCTCATGCTACTTAGGGATTGCGCTTCAAAAAGACAATTGAGCCATTTCGTACGTGTTTACGTGTGGCTTTATTTGACCTCTCCAAATTCTCATTGTCGACAACAGTGAGTCGTCATTGAGTGCCTGCACCGTCAAGGCCCTTCAGTCCCTACCAGCAGATTCTTGATGACCACTTTGAACAATCCGAATATGAGCACTGCCGGTTTCATGGCCACATGTAGAGCTCGTGTTCCGCAGATACCGTAGGTCTATCGTCCTATTGTAGCATTATTGCCAATATAACGTAACATTTCCGTTATTATCATCATCTTTATTACTGTTACCGTTTCTCATTCTTATAATAATTATTAAAATAAAATTAAAATAATCATAAAAATAGTATAAAATAAATAATTATCGATGAATCCTTGTCAATTTGGGTCTTACATTTTTTATTATTCAAGGATAAACGGTGATGAACAAGAAATGCCTCCAGAAGCACCTCAAAGCCCCTGCACCGAAGTCATCAGCAGCACACCCATAGAAAATGTAAGATCCTCAAGTTGTCCTTTTCATCACTCGTTAATGTATTTCACCTCTTAAATATCCATTAGATAAATCACGTGATAAAAGTAGAAGCAGAAACTTTTATATGGCAATGTATTTTAATACATGAATACTACTTTTGAAGATCAGTAAAATTCTCAGAATTTCCAACTTAAAATCTAGGATGCCAGAGGATGCTAGGAGTTAGACTGGTGACTTATAATTGAGCCCAATTTTTTATATGACCCGTCTTCAAGTCTACCGTCCGGGTCCCAGCACTTCCCACATTCGATTTGTTTCTTCGTCTCCATTGTCCACGAAGATCTTCCAAATTTACGTGTGCCTTCGGTTGCTGCTTATGGACTTTCATTTCATCTTGAATGTTCTAGAACGCTGGTCGAGCATTTTTCCTTAAAGTCCTGAGATAGCCGCGCTGGAGCGTTGCCAGTTGGATTGCAGAGAGTGATTTTTTTCCCAGACAAGTCCGGTACCAATTTCACCACCCCGGAGGGATGGGAGGCTTGGTTGGCCAGAAGCGGAATCCAACTAGCACCATGCTCGTGATGACGGACATCACTGCCAATATGCTATCCTCCACCCAAGATAGATGGATTAATCTATCTGCTAGAGTATATTCATTAGTGACGAAAGAAACATAGGTGGAGACATCCGCTGTCAAATTAAAGAAAACACGTATTCTGCTCTTTCAATATACCAGAACATAAAATTATCGATGCTATAAAAGTGTTATAAGATGTGACCCACATCGGGCGTTTTTTAACACATAAACAAATAAACTTACTTATCTTGTCGCCTTTTGGAAGCGTATGGTGCAATGGTTAGAGGTGTTAGCTATCAGTACGTTGCATTGATCCAACCCGCTGGGTCAACCAAGCCTGCTATTGCTTCGAAACTGCCAAAATACTATCAGACAGGTCTATGGGGATAAAAACATTGATTTTATAACCACAATGACGCTGAGATATTTGCAAGATTTAGAGCCTAGGACAGATTCGAACCCGATTACCCTTTCCGCGGGGTCACTTGTCGCCGAGTGCACCACTGAAGTCCTTGCTTTGCCTTTTTCTCAGCCGGCTTTCTACTTAACGGTGCCATGAACCTCAATTGATTTCATAGATCGGTAGACTCCTGAAAGTCAATGTGTACGGCAGATATGCATGCAACCATTTTTTACTATGCTACGAATGTTGTCGAATGTCATAGCACATCCGTAAGCGATTGATCAACCCAGAATGTTCTATCTGCTATTCTTTTAGACATCTTCTTCAGTGTTAATGAATATGAATGGGTGTGCGCGTAGCACAGTGGTCGGAGGCTCCCTGCAGAACACACGTGAAATCGACCCCGGTGCGCATAGCCCACCAAGCCCTCCATATCTCCGGTGTCGGCAAATTGATACCAGACTTGTCTAGGAGGATAGCAGCACCGGTTCGATACATCGGTAGGCCACTGCGAGTAATTGTAAAAGGCCGGATATGCATTCAATCACTTCGAAACGATGTTTAATGAAGTTCAATGCATTTGTGCATCCCTCAAGGATTAATCAACGCCTACGATTTCATCCTTTTATTAATGAATATCGTCATTTTTTAATTTACTGCCTCTTTTTAATGCCAGGCTATTATGTGAAATATAATTACAATGATGCTGAGACATTTGCAAAACTTCGGATAGCAAACACCACAGTCTGGAGTTTTTTGCAAATATCTAAGCATCATTATGGTTATATTAATGAATAGTTCAACTCTAAAAAGGATAAAGCTCCCGGCGTTGATCATTCCTTGAGGGATGCGCCATGCATTTGACTTCATTAAGTATCGTTGAAGATGACTGAATGCATATCTGGCCTTTGCAATGACTTATGGTGGCTTGCCGATGTATCGAGCCAGTGCTGCTATCCTCCCGGACAAGTCTGGGACCAATTTGCCGACCCCGTAGGGATAGAAGGCTTGGTGGGCCATGGGTGCAGGATCGATTCCGCAGATTGTCGCAGTGGCGCCTCCAACCACTGCGCCATAAGTTCAACTCTACTTATGTAATTTCATTAATCTAGAGAATTCTATCATCGAAATGGAACACGAAAGCCTCGGTGCACTCATCGTTTGAAAGCTGCAGTAGCAGTCTTGAAGCGTCTGAACCACAGTTCCTCTAGCCAAACACACCACTCTCTCGATCTCCAACATCATCTAATCGACGTGCGGTGATATGTTCGGATTAGAAAGCTGAACCCATCCCATCCCATTCTAAGCATGAGACGAATGGGCTGGAATGTGATGCAACAGTACCAAGGAGTATTACGGAGCACAGCACGAGTCAAATGTGACATCTCCTGCCGAGGAAAACATCTCGGTCACCATTACTCTATCTTTGAAGAACACCAAGCGCAGCGGTGAGTTCCTCAAAGAGAACTTCGTCGACCTGAGAAACCGTCGTCGTCGATGTTTAAGAGGCCGATTCATAGCCAGACAAGTATCCTTAATAGATCATTGAACTACCAGCCTCAAAATGGCCGTTTACCTGGCCGTTAGACCTTAAGCATTAACATTTTCTGTGGAAGAGTATTGAGTTAAAGCCTGCTATGAACCTTTCAGTCAGAGCCAGCGACGAACTCACCACTACTTGGAAACAAGTCGTCCGACTGTGATGAGGTGCCAAATTGTATGGTCTCATCCGTCACTCTGGACTTCGAAAAAAAGCTGGGAGGCCTAGCCGATAGCCCTTCATACGATAATGTGACTTTGGACGATCTGCTAGTGGCCACCACCTCGTGGGCTGACTATCTCCAAGGAGAAAGCGAGCGAATTGGAGGTAAACACCAAGTTTTGTTCTCAGTAATTCCGCAATTTTTTGCTTGATGATTATAATAACGTTCAAAGGTATTTAGAACTAATTAGAATTGACTAAATGCTTGAAAATATAGACATGTGAATGTTGAAGAAAATTTGGGTGCTATAGCATTTGTATCTATTCTTTTTCAGTTTCTATCACTTTTGAACAGCTGTATCCGGCTGCAGAAACTTACTTCCGTTCAGGTTTAAACAACGAAAGCTACAAAGAACCAACGGTACCGAGCGATCCACCATCTAGCAATACTTCGCGCACAAAAGAGGACAAGAAGCGCAGCTGGTTTTTCAACAGCAACAATAGCTTAAAAGTAAGAGTTACACTGCCTGGCAAGTTTTATTTGAACCATGCTACAAAGTTCGTAATCATTTCAATCTTTCATATAAGATATAGAGAAAAAATACACATTGTGGTTTTATAGCATGGTAATACCACCCTATGGACAGGGATAGCGCAGTGGTCAGTGATGCAGTCGGTGAGGAAGCAAAAACGATAGTTCGATGTAAATAAATTATTAAATATCCGCGTGTAGGGCTATTTGCGGCACACAAACAAATTTAGTAAAGAAAGTACGTAATCACGTCCATAATTCACGAACTCGAGCGAACATCACCAAACCTCATGCGTCTCCGTTGCGCACCACAGCTACTCAGTGCATTTCACCCTCCCAAGGAATACGAGGAGCATAACACTTTTGCTACTTTTCACATTTCTACTATTTTTCACGAGAATGTAATAGTGGATAGCTCACGGGCCTGCAACATGGCGCAGATAAGTATAAGTGTATCCCGCTGTACATCGCGATTCGACATCCAAGAACACCGGTTAGCTGTAATGAGGGATGTCAAATGCACATAAATTGCCAACGGATCATTCTTCCAAATTTCGTCGAGTTATCTCATTGCTGAAAAATCGTACATCTCCGATCCCGATGAGACTAGGTCTACCCAACTGCAGAAGTCGCCAGTATCCATCAACATATTGGCTGAGCTTTTCACACACCGGCTTTTGCAACATAAGGCACCTGGAAAACGCAGGCGATTTCTCGTCGTTGTCTCAAAATTAACCTACATGATACGAATAGGTATTGCTCCATCTGTCTGTGGTTGATCCTCCAGAAGCTCTTTAATCAAATCATTCCAAGAGATGATTAAATATTAAACAAAAGACAGTCATGCGGTTAGTACAGGTGTAGTACAGAAGCAGTCATGGAGCTTCTGCACCACCAGGGCACCTCCCTCAGTACAGAACAATTCTTTGTAGGCTATATGCCATCTTCACAACCAGGTTCACTATTTTGCAGCATATTGACGTTAGCGGAGCTATATGAAATTGTAACATCACACGGCTGCAATGTATTAGCGTCACTTTTGAGAACTTTAAACGACAAATGTACTGGGACGTACTATTTTGTGCTTTGAAGACATACAATGCTATCACATAAGGCGAATATTGACATTAATCTGAACTATGTCTGTTAGGCGGTGACCACGGCACCCCAAAGAATCTTAGGAGTTCTGGACACTTTTGGATCGCTATCGATGTTTCCAATACACTGTATGCACAGCACAGCAGATTTCAGTTCAAAAACAGTGAAACCAGGGTGAAAATTTTACCAGTGATTTTATTGAAGCAACAAACAAAATAAATTTAGGAGCCCAAACCTCCAGAAGAAGACCAACTTCTAATGCGGAAGTGCGCGACCGATCGACGACAACAAAAACAGGCGCCTTCAGAGATCCTTTGGAGGAGGAATAGCCACTCGAAGGGCAAAGAACGGTAATAAATCCATGAACTACCCGTTGATTTCCAGTCGTTATGCATTTATTATTGCTCTTGTTAACGCGTAGCGCATTGGTTAGAGGTACTTTGTCATACACAGGTGTTCGCCCATTTCATCGCACACCCACAATATCCACAGTTTTCTCGCTCCGGGATCGGCATATTTGCATCAGACTTACATGGGTGGTTGAAAACACTGTAGTCATCAGTAGGTCTCTGAAAATCACTGTATAGATGAAGTATCCAGTCACCTCCTCTACGATGCTACGAATGAAGAATACGTGGCAAAACCCTGAGAGGTTAATCAAGGCCAAATGAGTTATCTCCTATTTATTCATCATTGTTAATACCCTCTCTATCGCCTGCCTTTCATTCGACCGCTAAGTGATTTGAGCGGAAGCCATTAACACATTGCCGACGCGCGTTGTTCAGTGGCCCTTCCGTGAGAGACGACGCCCAATTCTTAGTCATTATCGACTGGACTGGACGGGTTGTGAACATGAAAGAATTGTAGAAGAGGCTTTGTTATGTCATTCTATTGGTATGAATAATATGTTTAAATGTGGTCCACATAACAAACATATTTCTGTCAGCATTTAGAAGTGTTTTGCAACCTATGATAAATCCCTGTCCATTTTTTTTTTATTTCCACATGCCGTCGGATAGCTAAGATTCATTATTGCTACTAAAGTCGAAATATGAGTTAACTCCTAGCCAAATTACCTGTCAGTGAATTCGTTCTAGAAAAGGTTTTAGCATATTTCTATGTGTAGAATATGGCTTCTCCCAGTCAGCGTCCGAACATGTGTTAGTTAAACTACTGACTGGTTACTAGAAGTGTAGAAAAGGTTTTCTGCGCCAAACTAGACAATCAGAAATAGAATGAACTCCATGGAAGTAATATTGGCTGCTCGGCGCGCAGCGAATGAGCGTGTAACTCCACATCACCCATTACGTTTTAAGATTCCCTTTCGGGTACCAGACTTTAAGCTCTTGCTTGTTCCAGAGATATGAACGTAGTCTAGCTTTCCATGTCATAGTGAAGTTTTAACGCCTTATCGATAGCAACATTTTTGTGCACTTCGGTTATACTTTTTTGGAGGCTCATAGGATGCAAAAGATATAGCAAGACATTCCTGCAAAGAGTAAAAGACAATCCGAAAATGACCATCATGATGCTGAAATTTTTGCAAAACTCTGAAGCGCTGGTATCTTCACTGGGTACCGAACACGCTATTACCGTTTTCGGGTGCTAACCTGTTCACCACCACACCATGCGTGTCCTTCGTTTCGCTTTTCTCTCAACCGTTCGAAGTGAATGAAAGTTGATGACATTGAAATCCGAAAATACGAGTTGTTTGCTATCTATAGTGTTGACATACAACACATTCAAGCGAAAAAAATTCAAAGAAACAGGCCAGCTCAACAATGCACACCAGAGCGAATGAACAATCCGAGAAGGTGGACCTTATTGGGTTGATAGGAGAATAAAACTATACGCACAGAAGTCATTACACTGCGCCGTACCGACCTTAGAACTCTAGTCTCACTTGTACACCTGGATAACCGTTTCAACCAATATGATTCACATTTGGTTCACGCTTGAAGAAGTGACCATGGGCGCCGACTGGCTTTAATGGAGAATTGATGGAGAATGGTCGCAGTAGTGAGTGTGTTAAACGTTAAGAGCTTATATGCTATTGTAAAACAAAATATCTAACGCTGCAGTAACTGTATTGCCGTAGTTCCAGATGGTCCGAGATACTTCCGCCATCACGTCCACCGCCACACTGTTTGCAGCATCCTGAACAACATACCGCGAAGTTACGTAAAGAGCCAAACAGCGGCACATCCAGACTGAAGAATCCACCAGAAGACGAGCAACAAACCGAAGTACGGGAACCTACACTGCCAAACAACGTTGAAACGGCACGGTCGCACTTTGAGGCTACTACCACTGTCGACGATGGAGTCACACTACGCTACCGATGCTACAATCTCACTTCAACGCCTGAAACCACCGTGTAATCTCAGCGGGTCAGTGATCTTCATGGAACTCAATAAAGCTCAACAAATTCATATCACTGTAAAACTCGATGTATATATGAGTTATGAAGAAGGATGTGATAGACACAGAAAAAAGAAAACTATTCAAGCACAATAAAGTTGATGTAGACGTCTTTCATCACTATTTATTCCAAATATTTTAATTCTTACGATTCCACTTAATTCATATGCAAACATGTATACATTAAAAGTTTCTGCAAACTTATTCTGGTAAATGCTATCGACGAAAAATGAGAGAATCATTAATTTTGAGTCGATCGATCGATTGATTATCGATTTTTAGCCAATTATATTTCAATACTTGACAATTACAACATTACAAAAGTTACTACTGCAGCATACAATTCAACAGCTATCGCACCATGTAACAATGATCATGTGATACATAATTTACTCATGAGTATTAAAATTGAGGTTAAGGCAAATTGCTGGCCACCTCGATCAGATCGAGATGTTTAACACGCAGCGGTGGAGTAAAAGGCTAACAATGATGAAGAGGGTATCTTTTGACCTGTGTTCAAGGAACAATTTAAAACGTTTAAAATGCACTTCGTTTTGATAGCAAAACCAATTGCACGTCATCTGATACATGTATTATAAAATACAAAGCATTTCGTACTCAGTAGTGGCACTTCTGAGAAAGGCGAAACACCGTTTCCCTACGTGCACTCAACTATGGCGCCGTCATGTGTCATTACTTGTACAGGAAAATGTTTTGCGTAAACTGTAAGGAAGTTTGTAACGTTTGTTTCACAACACTGAAAAATAAAAACGGCATGAAGAAAATATGAAATATGAAAAAGTAAAATGATTAATAGGCTAGATGCACACCTCTGAATTACTATTGTTCGGTGCTGATTTGGCGCTCTGCACTACTGGCACTATATCGTGTCTTTGGTGTCCCTTCACCCAACTGGGTGGCAAACATTCGCATTTTATCTCGGAATCCCATCCCATCTGGTATTTGACACTGTGTTTCCTGACGCTCCTGAAGAAAGATACTGATTTCATATGAGTTGAATATGCTTTAAGAATAGGACACTAATAAAAGATTGGAAAAAATTTCAAGCGTGCTCTGCTTGACAGAGACTGCCTAACTGAGAATGTATGTAAATTAAAAGTACTAGTAGCTTTGCGCGAAGTGTTCTCTTCACTGAGGAAGATCAAAAGAAACGGATTAATTGAAATAATTCGTAACACCATGAGGCACATGTAAAAATGACATCGACATGCAGATTTTGTATTACTTGATACTTGAATAGACCATCTTCACTGGTTGTGCGGGCCACAGCATAATCTCTATTTTTCGGAGGTTTGCTGGTTAAGCCAGTGCGGTTCCCTAGAATCCCAAGGTCACCCTGGCCTCAGGCCTTCACCACCACAGGCAGTCGCAGCCCTTGTGGATCAGAGGGAGATTTGCCACCATGCGAATTCGATATGTGGATTACAGTACATTACATTATTTCTTACATTATAGTATTAGTTTTCTATTATGACGAAAAATATTTCTAATCAGATGAAAGATGCGCGCTATGAACTTAACATTTCTTCTTACATTCAAAGAAAACGAAATTCCACTTCCTGTGAGATGCAATAACAAAGGAATCCACTTCATAAAATACCCAGATATGTCATACCAACGCTGTATCTTTCTTGTTGTACTGTAAACAACTAATTATTAACGTACGTGTAACTCGTTCAGTCGTTGCTGTCTAGGATCTCGGTAAATTTCGTTCGTACCATAAATCTGTAAAGCATATAAGTTTTGTCTGTAAAAAAAAAAACCATACAGGAAGATAAGGAGACATGACGAACATCACGAACCGAAGGTGAATCCAGCACTTCTGCTTCTTTCAAGGATACCATTTCCCTGCTCTGGAGAGTGTTACGCCCGTAAACGCTCCCCGCTGAGATGCTATCGCTGAAATTTTTGTGTTAACTTTTGTGTTGAGATCTTGTGTAGAGCAGTGGTTAGAAGTGCCCTGGAATACACATATTGGCAGGCCATGGTCCGAACCGTCGGTCCGGGCACCCCAAGCCTACCATGTCTCCAGAGTAGGTAAACTGCTATCATGCTTCCCTGCAAGGATAGCAGCACTGATTCGATACACCGATATGTTACCGAACTTTACTGTATAAGGCAGATATGCATTCAACCGCTTGTAACGATACTTGATGAAGTTGAATGCATTAACTGCATGCCTCAAGGAATGATTAACTGTAAAAGCTTTATTCATTCATTTTTTATTAGTATCAATTGTTACTAGTCAAATCGTGCTGTAGTGTAGAGCACTGGCAGTATGACCATCCATATTATCCTATCCAACTTTCTAGCCATCACAATATTTATATTGCGTGTTACACGGAATTCATGTGTGAAAAATATTTTCTAAAAATTATTACGGGATATCAAAACGGAAGACGGAAGAGAAGACATAAGCAAGTCGCACCGCATTGTACTCCTTCCAGAGCTTTCATCCACGTCGTCAATTACTGTCTCCATGCGATTCACCTTGCACGCGTCTGTCGATATTAGCTTTGTCGGCGCGACCACTGCAGCCGTTTTTTGTTCGCGAGTTCGTGACTGCCCTGATGCCATGTTCAGCAGCTCACTGAATACGTGGTCCGTGTGAAAAACTTCTATGATTTACGATTGTTAGCCTCTTATTTTTGCCTACTAAAATTCTTCAGGGTAAGATATGGTGTGAAATAAAACCACAACGATGCTGAGATATTCGCAAAACTTGGACCCGGGCCAGACCGAACTACGACTGCCCTTTCCGGAGGCTCGCATATTACACGGTGCACTATGGAGGCTCTTGCTTTGCGTTTCTCATAGTCATTATTCTACCTAACGCTGCCATCAGTAATCACGCCTCAGCGGGATTTACATTAACGACACACTTGATCAATACTGGGCCAATAACTTTATTATTAAAAGATTATTAAAAGTTCTTGCAAACCCATTTTATTTCTTAAGAAGGCAGGTAAAGAAAAACAATTCCAAATATTGACGGACATCAAAACAACTGACAACCGCACACAACTCTGCCACAACACTGCACTGCAAGGAATTATCGCTTTTTTGACTTGCCAGTGTGCATAATCAAGCGATTGCTCACGATGTGGCATGGAGAAAATGTTAATGAAATTGCATACAGATGGGGAAGTAGAAATTCGACAAAGCACTCCTCTAAATACACACATAGGGCACAAAAGCACAAAGGCGATGATTTTGAAGTGACCGCCCCGATCCTAGCGCAGGAATCAAAACCATCAACGCACAAAACTCTTGAGGCGTTTTGGATAAATTTCAAAAATCCAAAGACGATCCGAAGGACGAATGCCTCACTATCCCATATGAGCAGGAGCCTTTTTCAAATCGATTCACGTGAGCAACAGATGGGTTGTGCCACACATAACACCATGGTGAGTAGTTTTTGAACAAATTAGCGCTTATTTATGTGTTAGATCTGCACTAGTACTATAGGTTTTTCACCAGATTATAAGGCTGGTGTTACATAAAAAAATATGTCCAGGTAACCGCAACAACAACAACAACAACAACGACCACTTATGCCAATCTCGCATCAGCTCAACAAGGGCAGTTCGTACGAACACGTATAAATATATTGTATACACTACAGTACTACCTTTTGAACGCAGCTTTTCTAGAACTGGTTTAGTACCTCTGAAACCGAAGTTCACCTATCATGGGCACACATAATCAATACCATCTTGTGCTACTACGCTGACATGAAGTTATCATAAAATATTTAATCAGCTAACATTCCGACTCCTCTTCTTCTTCAATGGATATCTCTACCAACCTCGTGTCAGCTCAGTGACAGAAGAAGGTATTCATTATTCGTGCTGAGGTTAAATAAAAGTCGGTTTTTAGAGATGTATTACTTTGCAATGTACCAGCTAGTACAACACCGACTGAAACAGGACGCATTGCCTGCCAAATGGTAGATCATATTGACTGGTGAAAATCGGGCAACGTCCGTCCGTCTTGTATTAAAGGATCCCGCTGAGTGAGATCCTTTTTTGATCGGTGCGATATTCCACTGGATTCGAGTCGGGGCGATAACGAACACCCATATCGCGAGGATGAGCACCTATGAATAGTCGACTCGTATCGATGTAGTTCTAAGGAAGACGACGACGTCGAAACATTAGCCGAATAAATATTTCGTACCAACCTCATGCCAGCAAAGTAATACAAGAACGTTATCGTCAGCAAAATTTTGAAAAATGTTGATGCTGCGTCGTTTTCTTTCTCAGCAATCGCGAGGTTGTTGAACAGCATATGTTCCACTTCCACTGTTGAAGTGTTTGGCCTAGTAAGCTGCGTATTGGTGTTCCCTTCCAGGCTCTGAAGAAGGCGATTCTGCCGAAACGTCAGCTACGATTGTGTTGTATGTGTGTTATTGTATTAAAGTAAACATATGCTGTTTAACAACCTCGCGATTGATGAGAAGGAAAACGATGCATTTATAATCCAATGCCGAGGTTAATAGAAAGTCGATCTTGGGAAATGTTGACGCTTTCCCAATAACCGTTAAGAATAACAGAAACGTACTATAAATCATAAAAATATTACACAAAGATGAATAAAGAAGACTCAAAATCGCTTTGCACCCCAGAAGTCCACACCTCGTTGTTGGGAATGTGATGATGACAATCTAACCAAAGAGTTTGATATTTTTCGCATTTTAAACAAGGTTTGAGGGTTAAAGTATAAAAAATCCAGATGAGAAGTGTGGATATCAAGAAACACAAATCAGAAAATTAGAAAAAGCAGATTAAAGGGGAGAAATGGAAAAAAGGAAAAAATTCATTAGTCAAGAAAAACAAACCGATATCGTCGTGTTTCCTCTTCGGTCATATTAATGCCCTTCGCATCCAAGCGATCCAATTCCTCATTCACTGCGTCATGGGACTAAAAAACAACTGATGATGCCAACTTAGTTCATTTGCCCTATAGCGAATGCGGTAGATCCTATCACATTAGGTCTATTGTGGAACGTCTAATTCCATACGAATACATGGAAAAAAAGGAAAATAATATTAAACGAACAGAAAAAACACCTTTAAGAAGATCAGTGTACTTATTCGACTCACCATTAGCGCCGTGTTCGTTTTTTCAAGATTCCGTAACTCACGATCGAAACCAGTTGTACGAGGTGGAGCTAGTACCACACGCGCCTCCTGTGCTCCACCAGCTTGAAGAGCCTAAAAGATTGAGGTATTAATCTCCGGCACAATAAAACTTCGAAAAAATGTGTTGAGAAGATTTAATCAAAAAGCTTGAAAGTATGAGGTCAACCTACAACAATTAAAACAAAGAGTATACCTGAGTAAAAGCTGTTGGGGCCATTACACCAAATGTGGTTGTAGACCGTGGTTCTTCACGAATTCTAATCCCGTCTCTCTGCATGGGCAGCTCAGTCGGCCGAGTCACTACCATTTCTTGCGGTCTCGTATCAGGCGGACTACTGTGCGCAAGCGGTTTCGCATAGTTAATATTTCCATTCGTCAATGCACTTTGGGAATTTGGCGATGTAGAACTTCTTGGGAAATACGGAACAGATATTGCGTCCTTATCCGTTAACACATGATGATGGTTGGAGTTGGAAAAATCGCTTCGATTCAGCGGAGTCGACAATGACGTATAAGCGAGAACAGGATCGTGCGACGATGAAGCAGGCACCACAACACGGTGCTCTTCCCGCGGCGAAGAATGTGCAGCCGGAGGTGAAGATGGCAAACTCTGAACAACTATTTCATAGCAAAATTTTATTCAGAGTCAATTTATGCAAATAGAAAGACTTCGCTAAAATCATAGCATTTAATGCGTCTACAATTGGTATCTTTAATAGTATTCCATTGTGAACGATTCTGCTATCGAATACAGAATATTTTGGTTGTTGAATAGTTAGAGTATTATGTAAGCCGATTGCTTGCATTGGCCTTTTGTGGTAAGCTCACCTCACGAACACCCAAACTGTTCCTAAAACGCTACGTAACGCGTCTCCCTAACAAGGCGCACGCGATAAAAACTATCGACGCTTCCGCAATTAACTTTTGCTCACACCAACACAGTTTCCTTCCAACGAAAACAATTATAACCACCAGATGGGATAAAAAACATTCTACCCCTTTCATGATTAATATCACCAGCAAATTCATTGGTTATTTTGCAAGTTGCATAAAAAAAACTGGATATATTCCACTTCAATAAAGCAAGCAGATCATTTAAGATCATAGTTTTTTCTTTTCAGACTTCATTCCGTCTATTACCAAACAGTGGTTGCGAACACCATCATACCACATACCGCTCTATAGATCTCGTAGTTGATGTCTCGCACACCGGCACTGCTATAACCTTGTTGCTGTAACGGATTAGGTGACCTGAACCTATGAACTCACTCAACAGTGTGTAACAAAATTCATATTCATTGCTCTAAAAGGAAAACCACTGAGTCCGAGAAAGCATTTACTTACTGTTCATCATGTGCGTCATTTGTAATTGCGTTAACAGACAAGGAACTTCAGTGAGCATCAGTATAATCTCAATTCGTCTCTAGTGGGCCCAATAACTAATTGTTGGGCTATGCTCCCTCAAAGAGCAAACAGAACTGGAAGGGTACACTGATACGCAACTTACTTAAACCTTCTATCGCGGCAGTGGTTAAGGGTCTTGAGAACGCCGTGCGAAAACATGCAGAATTTAATGGCAATTTCGTTGTTAGGGTCCTGCTGTCTGAAAAACGTTCTAGGGAAAGGGGATGGCGGTAATGCCGCCGCCTCTCGATTTTCAGCTCTTTTGCTGTTCTTTGATTCGCCTGATAACGGAGTCGATCTTGAAGTTTATGTTTAACAACCTCGCGATTGCTAAGAGAGAAAACGACGAATTCATAACTCAATGCCGCGGTTAACAGAAAGTCGATCCTGGGTACTATAGCAAACAGAACGTCACACTTCCGGCATAAAGTTCTCAATCTCTGTTTGTAGCTTTACGGTAGCTTCAGAGGCTATGCTGTGGGACATACTCCCACTTTGCATTCTACATTGGAATATTTAACCCTTCACCCTGTGTGGCTCTTCCAGAGGACGAATTACTTTTCATATCACATTGAATATTCAAGAACAGATCGAGTGACGAAAAGTTGCAAATCATTAATGTACTATGCTTATAAGGAAAAGAAAACAATGTACCTAGGTGGCGCGAACAGATTGGTGGCGCTCGGTGGGCGATGTATAGAACCTGGTGATTGCCCACCACGCCGCAACGCCGATGGCGACGTTGCCGACGGTCTTCCTAAGATATTTTAAGTTGTTAATTATATCTTGAAAAACTTCCAATTATGTTAACTGGATAACGTAATATCATCGGACGTGTGCAGCGAAGTGGTACCGACGCCGTTCATTACGTAGAAAGGTAGCCTACTCATGTTCGACCCTACCTAGGCCCTACAAAGCCTTCGTTCCTCCAAATCGGAAAATTGGTAGCAGACTAGCCTGTGAGGTGATCACTACTCCCAGTCCACGTGGAGACGCTCTAGCACGGGTATACAAGGATTCTAAAGGGAATCGACTCCACCAGCATTCAACGACACTCATGACGAAGATGAAAAATACTTAAGCTGAATGTTGTCAAGTGGTAGTCAAGTCGATTCTCCCTCGAATCGTGGAATAGCTGGATTTAAGAGCTCCCAGATCTTCACCAAAGACAATTGAAGGCTTTTATGGATTGGAGAAACCGAGCTCTCATCAGAAGAATCTGAACACGAATCTCCGGATCTCGGAGAGACGGGATCTTGGTTGGGCCGATATGAGTCCGAAGCAAAATCTTGAACGCATTGAATAACATCACTACCACAGGATTTCAACGCCCCTGTCTTTGGAATTCTAAAAATTCAAATGTTTTAAATCATTAATGCACATTTTGATTCTAGACAGCTCCAAGAATGAAAGAATATACCAAACCCTCTTTGACAGGTTTATGAAGTTCTCTAAAGAGTACTCAATTACTCTTACCCAGAAATTATCGATGGTTACTAAAGAATCATTAGAACATGTTGTGTCAGAGACTAATATAAAAAGGCTAGAATTGCTGGTCCAACTCATTTTACGTAGGTGAAACAATGAAGGATAGGGATAAGAAATGGGAAAATATGAAACCGATCGACATACCCACCTGGTTGTATCACAGTTGGCCGGTTTGAGTGCCTATAATGAGGAGGTAGTCGGTCGAATCCGCTCACTCCAACCGTTGAACCAGCCAATGAACGTTGCGAAAACGAGGCATTCGGCTAAACAAAAGCGGCACTCTCAATGAACCAATTTTCCAGCTTAATACTCGACCACATTTTTACCTTATTTTTACGTAAACATTCAAATTGAGATCACTTATCCTGCGTCCATTCAGCAAACTGCACTTTTTGGATAGCTCTAACATACAAAAATAAAGAGTGAAAATCTTCTTTTAGTTTCACCCTCGACCATCAATAGTATGGATAGTGATATAGCCGATAGCAATGATTTAGGCGTCGGCGCGAAAAGGTTAAAACCTTCATTAACCAATTGTACTAATTTTCGCTGTATGTGGATCATGACTGTAGTCCAATCCAGGTTTACTGATGCCCAAATACAAATAAACTTTTCACTATGGCTAAAAATTTAAAAAATAAAAAAATTAAAATTAAAATAAAATAAATGAGGATCCGTTCAACAAAATAGCAGTAGAAAACGTTGGTCCGCTTATTTGCTTCCATGGGATGAACTCAATAACACAAACGAGGCTTTCACTACAATTCCACGGTATATCTAAAACTACTGTCTGTCTCTTAACCTAATTATCTGTTTATTTTCCACAGAACATTGTCTGTAAAAGCAAGTACCCACATCATTCTGATAAAGGTCAGAAGCTGACACGGATCGCATGTGTCGATTGGGTTCGCATCCGATAGCTAGCACTGGAGCGAACGCCGAGTTGCGGATACCTGACGAAGGATATTTAAACGAACATTTTCCAAAGTCAGTTATGCACTCTTCGAATACCATCCACTGTCCAGATTTATCTCGAAATCCAATACCTTAACAATTCTTCAAGCATGTACTTCCCAATGGACTCTTGGACAAATAATTATATGTAAGACTCAAGTCTTTAAAAAGGTTTAAACGTGTGATTCTTGCTTCTGTTAGAAGAAAAACCTTCAGATGTTCCTTCTTTTAAGTGCTCCGCTTTCCATTCATTTACCCACCAGCACCACAGAAAACAAATGACAAACATTCACACCATTTTGATCAGAGAAAAGGAAACATTACGCCAATATGCGAGACCAAGAAAATTAAACATTTCACACACTTGGTTGATGCTTCTGATAGCTTTTGGCCGTCTGCACTGACATTTGGCTACTGAATTCCTGCAGCGGAGCATAATGCGAATAGCTGTTGTTAAAATTTTGCACGTGATTCGAAGACGGCTGTTGAAAAGGATGTGAAAGTTGATGCTGCAACAAATAGAATGTCTCGAAGAATGACAATTATCTGCTAAATGCAAATCTTCGTGGGACAAGAGTTTTGGAAAATAAATTTAGGAAACCATTAAGAAGTCGAGCGTGAAGCACAAAGGATAGAAACAGCGTGCTATTTGTAACCAGAAAACGCTCATTGTGCAAAAAGCTGGAAATGCTCTAGTAGAGCCATCCTTGTATTTTAGAGAACCAAATTGACCAGCACTCAATGACATTCTTGAAAACAAGGTACTCAAGGAAGGGCCGAACCTCAACCCAAATCTACAAAATTTTGTGGATGATGGATGTAAAACAATGAGCCAAATAAACGAAGTGTCAGGATTCACATGTGTCGAATGATATATAACAAAATAGGTTAAAAGATCGCTACAAACAGCAACCAGAGTTCAGGCAACTGAAGATGGGGAACTAAAACGCCGATCACACTTTGAACTAAGAAATCTACAACAATGACAGGCAACAATTAGGTTAATCACTGACTGTTGTTGGTTGGACTGGTTGACATAGCCATGCGTCCAAGCCATTACGTAGCGCAGCTCCCTTGCGGACCTCTAAACGAACCTCAGCACCGGCGCGCGCCATATACTCCGCCGCTCTATAAAGTCTTCAGTACAAATTCACCTCTGATCTCTTTTCGCTTCGTAACAGACAAAATGACAATTTTAAAAAATTGTGATTGAACTGAGAGATGATGAAAAGATGATTTGGCTTTAAAAACATTCTGACATTCAAAAGAAAGTGGGTTGATGAAAAAAATGATTCACGACGAGGAGTTCACATCTATCCTCTGTAAGAAAGGTACGTAACAAAATATTTCA
This sequence comes from Angiostrongylus cantonensis, assembly GCA_009735665.1. Classification (NCBI taxonomy): domain Eukaryota; kingdom Metazoa; phylum Nematoda; class Chromadorea; order Rhabditida; family Metastrongylidae; genus Angiostrongylus; species Angiostrongylus cantonensis. Next base: position 784,566 of record MQTX01000064.1, on the reverse strand, counting down.
ACCGTATTCCATAAAGAGAACTCCTCGGTAGAGTGAATTTAAACGCCCCGTCACACATATTTTAAACGAAAAATAGCACGTGAAATCGAAATCTCGCGCACACCGCAGTAGTTAGAGTTGCCCTGCAATACACGCATAGACATTGGTTCAGTCCAGCGTCCTAAGCTCATCAATACCATCCCTAAAGGATCCGCAAATTGGTACTGGAATTGTGTGAGAGGAAATCAACACTGACCTAATACATCGACAGACCACCGCAAGTCATTGTACAGGCAGGATATGCATTCAGTCATCTCTAACTATGCTTCATCAAGTCGAATGAACGGTACATCCCACAGGGATTAATCAAAGACGAGAGATTTGTTCTTTATCATCCTTACATATCTCCAAGTGAATACATATAGTTCTTATGCACTTTCACTCAGAAACCTACTAATCGTAAGCATATTCCACGGCAAATCCTGATAAGTAATTTAGGGCTACCTCTCCTCCAGGAGTAATAACATTAAAAGATCACACAAAAGCACGATGTCATTTGAGCGCAACCCACTGAAAACGTTTGGTACGCCTGAGATACGAAGACAGACTTTAGCAAATCAAGACTTGCAATAAAATTAATAGTAATACTATACAAAAACTCACTCTTCTTGTGAAATACCCAGTAATGAGTGGCCGTTGACAGAAAGCAGCTGATCACCAGCCGTCAATCGACCATCCTTGAAAAATTGTTTAACAATTAGTACTACCCTTCCATATCGCATTATATCACACACCATGGTATATCAATATATTGAACTTATGCATTATTTTGTAGTCGACCATTATATAATATCAAAACTCGTATATTTATAATCACAGTGATGTATTAATAACGAATTTTAACCAGCGAAATCCAGCTTGTTCAATTTTTTGGTGCATGAAATCTTCAAGCTTCAGCGAAAAAACGAAAAGTACACATCGTTGGCCCCGGAAGATCGAGATTTCAATATGTTTGAGCAAGAAAACATGTACCAGGTTAGCAATGATCTTTTGATTCTATCGGCTTTTATTTCAATTAGTAGAGTTCACTATGAGCTGAGATATGTTGACTTGAAGTTGTAACCGATCATTATCTTCGCACCAGATGCATTGAAATTAATGTATCCGATAGAAAATCAATAGAGACAAATGCGCAACGCAGAGAGAGAGAGAGCTAGAGACTAACGGGCTTCACCAATTTCATAGATAATAAAAATACAGTACTTGAAGAAACGAACAAGAAATGGACTACGCAGTGATGTCATATCCAATTCTAGTGCCCAATAAAAATGAAACTCGTGCAGACACCAGAATTTGAATTCAAAGCGAATATTAAAAATAGTTTTAGAATAATACTGATGTGAAAATATAAAAGTTACCTCTAGCTCGCTTCCCCTTCCAGAATTGAAAAAAACAAAGATCATGTGAGGCAGTTATTGTCCACTTTTTAATGAAGGCTATGAGAAATAAATGTCTTTGAAAACCTACCAGCGCCGCTGGACTTCCTACAACCACTTTTTTCACATAGATACCGATTTGACGATCGCCAACACCCTAAAAATTCCACCATGAATTGAGGGAATACGAATAGAATCGTAATAAAGGAAATAAACATATTTAGCGATGCACAATTCCCTCCAAATGCAAAAGAAACCTCAATCAACCCGTTCATTACGTTGAAACTCACAGAAAACATGACACTAAACTTTGCATTCGTCCGAAAACGCAATTAAATAGGCTTTTAACGATTTCCCGGTGATCATGTGAAATTCAACGTTTTTGTGTTTCTATACATAGTAACAAATTTCTTCTAGCTTGGCGCTGTACAAATATCAGCAATCGAACTGATCAACTCCTAACAAGATACAAATAAGTAACAACTCTACTAAAATAAGTACTTCAATACAACTTCAACAGTAAGTAAAAAAACAAGTAATATTATACAATCATGTTTACGACACATCTTTTCATGGAATTTTTGACGACGACCAGGCAGATGCAGATTTCTGTCGACGTCTCCAAACCGCGCGCAATTAGAAAAGCCCACGTAGCCTTTCAATGTTTCCATTTGACAGACATTTTGGAAGAAACAATAAGAGCTCAGAAAGAGAACAAAATTTACACACATTCAGAAATCGGCGGGTGTTTTCGGTAACGTTAGGAATAAATAGACTGCTTGACTTCGAACAAGTGGATTTCTATTTAACTATAACAAGAAACGACAACTAGTCACAAATGCGAGATTTCAATACACACGATAAGACACCAGTCGTTTTAGTCTGGATTGGACGTTCTTGTTAATTAGTAAATTTATAACATCAAATGAAATCTATTAGAAGCAGCTTGTTCTGTACGTTGTAAATTAAACACAAGCACTCACCTTACGAGCACATATCCATACCATTTTAATGCACGGTAAACGCATAGAAGAAAATAACTAGGTAGGAACAGATTACGGACCACTTAATAAAAAAAAAATCAAAGAGTGGTACGCTACAGGTGGTTTCTCAATCAACGCGTTCAAATCTTTCCTTAACAATGATTCGGCATCTCAGAGGACTTTAATTCACATGAGTCGAACGCAGAGGACGTTTAACGAAACGAGGCCGAAAATGGATCTAGACTATTTAACGGCACCAAATCGAAGATTTGACGTTGATCGTTATCTGCCGCCTAGACTACTGCCGCTACTGCGCTACAACCAGGGCTTGCCCATTTCGATGTTGTGATTGACAACTTGGCCAAGGAAATGCAAATCAGTTCTTGACCGTTCACATATTATGTGAACAAGAGGAAAACAAAGTGGAAACAATGCTGGCTAACTGCATCAAACAAAAATTTCTCGTCGATACAGAGAACAGTTATCTAAATGCTGTACAGCTGCCACCACCGGACACTATGGGAACCAAAATTAGTCAAATTATTTTAAAACGTATTTTACGAAATACACGCTCGAATAACCCCACATAAATTCCAATAGACCTTTATAATATTCCTAACTTAAATTCTTAACAACATTTAAAACGTTGAGCAGTTCATGTCAGTGTAGCTCATTAAGACACTAAAAGTTCTCGACTGCTTCACTGTCCTTCAATTCTCTGTGATCCATACCAGTAGGCTTTAATACGCAAGGAATATTTCATACTGATTTCATACTGATATATATTATAATATATATATTTCATAATGATATATATTTCCATATATACGGATCTATTTAAAAAGGTAAAAAAAACGTAGAAATAAAGAAAAGTGGAAATAAAGAAATTTAAAGAATAAAAGGAATGTAGAACGTTTTTAAAGAAATTGGAAACTAAACACACCTGTGCTGCTACTATACTCAACCCAATACTGCCTCCATTTCGTTTTAGTATTACACGAACAATTTCCTCTCCTACACTAGTTAAGCTGTCTCCCTAAACATTAGAAATCGTTCCCATAAAAATGACGTGGTTAGATAACGTGAAAAATTTCTGAAAACTGCGTACGAAATGTGTAGTTGGCAGACTTCCCAACGTTGACTGTGACGAACTTCGGAGGACTGTTGTTCTAACTGGCACCTGTGGGGATGAGCACGAAACAAGTGGGGTTGGTCGCTGCTAAAGGAATTGTTTTGAAATGTTTTAAAATTCTCTTATAATTTTTCCCTAGTATAAAGCAGAAATAAGAATAAGAGACGGAACTAACCGTAACAGCCGTATTTCTGACTAGTTGTGACGATTGCCAAACGGTCTCATCTGACTCTTGCATTGAAACTGAATGGCACAATCCTTTTTCCTGTAATGACAACAGGTACTGCATAAGACCATCCGGAACACCACGGAGTTGTTCTGAAAAGGGAGAATTTTTAGATCCTCTTCAGCATATTTTCGTCTAAAATATTCCAAAATAATTTGAAAAAGGTAACGATAATAAATATAAGATTTTAATATGCTCACCAGCGGTATATCCATCTTGCGGAAACAGAAACGGCAAAAGTAATTGTTCCGTCTCCGCAAGCGTTATCGGACGACCATCCTATAAAAATATTCAAGTAAAACCGTGGAAAAAGTTCCGTAACATTCGCGATAATTGTGGGGATTCTGCTTGTTAAATTACGTGCTGTAAAAAGCATCAAAAAAATAACCACATATCAACCCACCGCCAGCCATTTTTTGTGGCAGGTGCATGAGATGGCGCTTAATATCGTATCTTTATGGATTCGCTTTTTTTTTTTGACATCAGGCAACAATTTTCCGATAACTGGAGATGTTGAGGGAATGAGAACATTGCAGAACAATTATAGAAGAGCCTCTCTACCACTCTAAGCTAAATACCTTACAATATGTTACCATGAACTACCATACCACCACACTGCTGCCAGCGTTTGGAAATGTTTTGCACTTTATTTTGAGTCTATTTCTCCATTACTATACCCATCGTTCCATGGAATAAACATGAATCATCACACTGAATGGAAATAGAACAACAGTGGGTGATCAGCGAAATTACTGGGACTCGCTCAAAAAAGGTAATTGAGCACGTCTAAGCATAGAGCTGAGATTTTTCTGTGCATCCTCCACTACTTTATTTGGGGTTTAATAATGTATATGATTTAAAAAAGTAGCTTTCTATTAACCTCGGCATTAAATTATGAATTCGTCGTTTTCTCTCTTAGCAATCGCGAGGTTGTTAAACAGCATACGTTTACTTCCATACAATAATACACATACAACACAATACAGTAGACGAAAATGAACCGCGTGGCACAATTGTAATTGCTGACGATGAGTTTACAATGGAGCCAGACAAGAGATCTCACCTGAAGCGTTAAATTATCTGCTTGACGTTCAGCTAGGCCCACTACACGGTTTATAACATCATCATCACATGGTATTTCACCGTCCTCTACCGAAAAATGCGTAAGAAGAAATCGAACCTAAACAAAGAGAAACAACTCAAATAAGATAGCACATGGACACGGTAGTCGAACGAAAATCCTGGGCACTCCGTTAAACACACTAAAGCTTTCAAGCTAAAGCTCTCGGCGTTGATCAATCCCTGAAGGATGCGCCATGCATTCGACTTCATTAAATATCATTTCGAAATGATTAAATGCATATATGGCCTTTACAATGACTCGCGGTGACCTGCCGATGTATCAAGCCAGTGCTGCTATCCTCCCAGACAAGTCTGGTACCAATTTGCCGACCCCGGAGAGATGGAACGCATAGTGGGCCATAGGTGCAGGGATCGATGCCAAATCGATTGTGTGTCGCAGTGGAGCTTCCAACCACAGCGGCACACGCACCCTAATCAACCTAGTCTGATAGTAAATGAATTAATAATGTGAAGCTTAGACGAACTACTCTCCTTCTTCCGTCTAGTTCCTCCTTCAGGCTTTTTTTTCTATATTCATTGATCGCTTAAGGTATGCGTACGAGATGGTCTCTGCAATCAGAGAACTATCCAGTTCAATTTTTTCGCGTTCGCACCATGGGATCTTCATGAACTGGGTCTTCCTCCGACTTATACGCAGTCCGATACTTTTTCCCGCTTCGTTAAGCTCGTTGATCATCGTGTCTGCTTCGCTAGTACTTCTTGAGAAGGTGCGATGTTGTCGGCAAAACGAAGGTCTGATAGGAATATTCCATCAATACGTATGGCTTTCTCATCCTAATCGCGTGACTTCATTATCCACTGCAGTGCGGCACTGAACAGCTTTGGCGATATTGTTGAACCCCTTTTCCTATGGATATGGTAAGAGGTCGATGGAAAAGCTGTATTTTCGTAGTACAGTTCCGATAACAGTCAGACAGAGTTCTTATGTAGGACGGGTCCACTCCTTGGTCGACGAGTGCTGATAGGATTGCATTCGTTTCGACGCTGTCAAACGCCTTTTCATAGTCGACAAAGGTTACGACTAGAGGCAAGTGGTATCCGACAGACTTCGATGACCCTGAACACGGTTTGGATGTGGTCCATGAAGCAAAATCCTTTCCGAAATCCTGCTTGCTCGACTGGTTGCGCCTCATCCAATGTTTTTCATATGCACGATAGGATAACCTTGAAAACCTTGCAAAGTACACTCAGCAAGCATATCGGACGACAGTTAAGTGGTCCATGCAGCAAAATTCTTTTCGAAATCCTGCTTGCTCGACTGGTTGCGCCTCATCCAATGTTTTTGATATGCACGATAGGATAACCTTCTTGAAAACCTTGCAAAGTACACTCAGCAAGCATATCGGACGATAGTTAAACACAGGTTTTCTTATTTTACCATGATAAAATTGTGATTTTCAGGAACCATAACATACACTTCTCCCATTTTTATGCTTGCTTCTATGATTTCAAACACAAATGCAAATGAAATCGAAATTCTGTCGAGAAGGATACGACAGTATCTCTCAATTTCGAAAAAAAAAATTCATTATTACATTCTGTAACCTTTAACTCTCAATAGCTAAAGTTGAAGGAACACTACAAAAATTTCGTATGCACATAAATATACACATAGTATACATATACATACATATATATAGCATGTAGCTCAGTGGCCGGAGACGCCCTGCAATACACATGGGATCCCTACCCGCGCCCAGGGCCCACCAAGCCTTCCATCCCGCTGGGGTGAGCAAATTGGTGCCAGATTTGTCTGAGCGAATAGCAGCACTGGCTCGATACATCGGTAGGCTACCGTCGGTCATTGTAAAGGCCAGACATGCATTCAGTTTACGGTGATACGGCAAATATTTTCTACAAATCTGTAAAAATGTGAATTTATCTTCAAATACTGTGGTGATCGAGAACATACCGATCTCAAAACCAGCTCAGGGCGTAGGATGTTAACCTTTCTAGTAGGTTACAACAGGTCGTCAACAGTGGATTAAACTACATGCCTGCTTACAATTGCTACCCGTCTTTCCGTATTCAGCAAAATTAAGACCTCCCATCATTTTTTTTAGATTACATGACATTTCATCACATCTACTGTGCAGATCCGAGCACTTCTTGCACCAAACTGGTTTTCCTCATTCCATTTGTCCACAATGGTATTCGAACATTTCGGGTGTTGTTTCAATTTCTGCTTGCGAATTTCGTTTTTGTGAATGTCGTAGAATACTTGTCGAGTCAATTCTCCTTACAATGTTGGAAATAGCCCGGCTAAGGCGTTCTCACGTGAACTGAAGGGCAGCATTGGGGCCGGGATACAAGTAGCGCCTTTGCTTTCTGATCGATGGCACCACTAACCACTGCACTATCCCCTCCCCACTATCCCACATCTACCCAATAGGATAGGAGTCAGGGGAATGTGGTTCCTCATGATTTTGAAGATGAATACCCATCTTGTAGTAGGCAGGGAGCCTATTTTGATCGAGGCGACTGGAACCACATCAAGTGTGGTTCCCAGTCGTTAAACACCGCACAATTCCCGCCGAGTCAATGTGGACCGTATAACGCACATAGATGCAAGCGTAGATGGTCATGCATAGACGATGTGTCTAGGAATCCTTTAGTGGGAAATATCCGTGGAGTAAGAAACATGGTAACTATATTATGAACTGAGACTCCGTTTCAGTTTAGCGCTGTTTTTGTTTTGCAAAATTGACCGAATTTCTGCAATTTCCCTCCCAGCCTAATGCATTACTAAAAAAAACATAGTAACAAAATATTAACAAACCTGTAAACTGTTCAATTTGTAACAAGTAGCTCCAAGTGCTGCTACATCATTTTTCTGAGCAGCCAACAATGCAGCAGCCTGTCGACTTCTGTCCAAATGACATTCGGCTGCCAATTCCACACCCATTTGTTCGGCCCAGCTGTAATAAAAGATAGAAGATTAACGACTATTCAACGCCGTAAAGATGCGGTAATTCAAGAACTATTTTACGGCTGCAAGGTTCTGTTTCTAATTGGAACACCAAGTGAACTATTCTTCAGTACTCCCACCTAAAAACAGAAACAGTAAAAAAAAAATAAAAGGGTTCGTGCAGAGTATCACACCTTTTTTCACTCTCGGACAAGCGGAGCTCACCGGGAAGCTCTGGGTGCTCACTGGATACGAATACAGCCTTTACTGGTTTCCTAGCTAGTCAAGTGATAAACAGTGATTGTAATTGGTATATGTGATGGTTCTAAACTTTATGAAAAACGGTACACAATGTCACACTAGACAGAATTCTCATATTCTTCCATGGGAACTTGAACAATTACAAGAATCTTCACCTTGACGCTAAAAAATCTCCAAACTACCTACCAAAGAGTCTAGCTAGAACTTTCAAACCTACTTTTCTAGTCGTGACAACCAAAAATCAGTGAAAATTACCTATGAATTGAAGCGAGCCTCGCCCACAAACACCTTCCAAGTCGTGTCGTCAGATGAGCAGGCTTAAAGAGAATTAAATATGCTCAGTGTTCAGAAGGCAGAAAGGGATATAGTCGCAGTTCACATTGAGACTTGTTTAGGTTAGGCAATGAAATTATAGCTTTCATATGCTAAAAAAAACATCCACTGAAGGGTATTCTTCAATAAAACTCTACATCACTTGCCGATGAAGACACTCCAACCAGTGTATTGAAGAGTGTCGCATTTATGGCGTGTAGTACATGGCTACATAGCTGTATTGTCAACGCTGCGTTAAGACGAGACGCTCGGGCTGCACGCAGAGTGCCGTCAAGTAGTGATAACAGCTCATCTAAAGCATATTTGATGCAAAGAGAATGAAAATAGAAACAACGAAAATACGTATTGAAGGTGGCAGAAAATAGAAAGAAAGGAAGAAACATAGACGAGAGAAGAAAGAGACGAGGCAAAAACACGAATGGAACAAGGAAGTTCCATGGAATCGCATTTCTCTTGCGTTTCGTAGTTCTTTTATTCCAGTAACGATATGTGGTATTCACGAACGGCAAGGAAAGTTCATAATAATGCAATCAACCCACTGCTTCCATCTTCAACAGGAATTGTGACGTCCAACATTTTTTTACAACTGGGTCTAAGTGCACCAACTAACACAGTACACAACCTTCGGAATACGTTCTCCATAGCTGTTATTAACTGACCCGCTCTGAAGCAAGTGCAGCTACTAGACAGTGTTCAACTACGCTTAGTTTCTGCAATAACTTAGCAATTACCTCTGAGATCGCAAATCTTGATCTCTGTCTACCAGGAATGACAGCTCGCTTGCATTCGCCAGCCAGAACAACAGTTCATCTCGAGAGGTGCATTCCTGTGATGATTCCTTCTTTACATACAATGACTTCAAACTGTTTTCTCTTTTCTGCCCAATTTTTTTTTCGTAAGCAGTACATAATCACAGAAGGAAAGGCCTTTCCATCTCATTTTTCAAACACAGCATGTGAAAATTTATCCATTGTCACCGATCAAATATTTACTATTTTACCAAAACTCTAGCTCAAGCTCACGATATGTTCTGGAAAGTGCCACTAATTTAAAGCCGATTCCTTGCTAATGACTACTTAAATGATAAAATTATGGAATAAAACCTAGACGTAAATTCATCATGTTAACACAAACTCCTTCAAAATGCCCCACTCACCCATTCAATAAAAGGACCCAACAACTCCTCATAATATTGCTTATCTTCATTGCCATTCTAATTCCATCATTCGAAGAATGACAAAGTTACATTTAAAAAAAGAGCCCTACACTAACTTAGAATTGTGCATAAGATGTCTTTGAAATGGTGCGTCATGTGAGCAGAAAGGCATAAAAAATTTTAAAATAGAAGTGCAAAAACATCCTAAATTTTCCTTGGGAACAACTTTGTTTTAGACCGACAATCTAGGAAAATACCAGGATCACCTGTCTTTTAACCTCGGCATTGATAAAGAATTTGATCATAAAAAAAAACAGTGAATTTAAGGAAGCATTATAAAAACAAAATTTTCTAGATGAGCAACGACGCTGCTCCACCCTAATGGCACAACTTCGTTCTATCCAATTCATGGAAAAATAAGAACATAGATTCCGCAAAACCGGTAATTTTCGTTACAATTCTTGCGTAAGCATTCTAAGGACATCAAATAGAATCGTTCACTGAAAGGTCACTAAACAATATTAAGGCATTTACCTGTGAGATCTGGTTCAAATGATGAGCAATACGTGTGAAGAACTGTACCAAATACGCTTTTGAGTGTGAGTGGAAGAATCTTGATGCTAGATACAACGAATAGGCAGGCGACAGTCTGAACGGACCAGCATCCGTCCACCCTCTTGACATCACCTTAATTCAGCACTACGAGCTTTACGTGTTCAATTAGAACTATGTGAATATATGTGCGATTCCTATTTATACTGTAACTACCTGTGAGCTATTTGGTTATGCGAGCTATTTTTATTCAGTGTTACTTGGTACGTGAATGATCGACGCTCGCTATTTGCACGAACACGAACACGAACATTCCATTTGGCTGCTACTTTGTTAAAAGGGCAAGGTTCGTTTCTTCAAGGTCGTTGCAAATCTATTCCAAGCTGTTTTGAGTCATCAAAAGTAGGTGCCGATCGCTCTTGATAGGAATCCTTCTTGCTCGACAACATTCCTCCAACATGGCGATGACCCTTGTCATCCATTCACCTTCTGCTTCCTGTCGAATGGATAGAAACGCCGTACCCTTTGCCAGTGTAGAAAACCCCACGATAAAGATACGCCCCCATTGCTGCAAATTGCAGTTTAACATGCAAGAACACTATCTAGACATATTACATCTTGAAAGCGAATTTCACCAAGTTATCGAACAAAACCTTGAAAAAGGTACATACCTCAGCGAGATAATCCCAAACTTTGTAATCACCAATATGAAGTGAAACTGGCAGGTTCGTGCCCGAACCACACGAAACAGACCCAATTCCATTAAAGGCTTGACCTGGAACCTCAGTTGGGGTTGAAAGGATGGTGCCAACTTGATCGGCATGATGTCGAGCAGATGACGAAGGGGAAAGCCTAAACATTTACAGAAAAGCTGGATTTAATTCTCCTAAAATGTAACTATAAACCTAAACAAAGAATCACATATACGGTGAACCTAAACTAACCAACAAAATGCAGTAACACAGAAATTACTACAAGACAAAACATAAACAACGGCATACGTTCTACCAATTCATGTTACTTCATAACTAGCTAATAAAGCAACTTGTGCATCCAAAAATTTTGAACCGATTACTTAAAGTATAGTTTTGTTAAAAGAAAATAGACACACTTCAGGCAAAAGACAACATACAAGAGCGGTAGATATAAATTAAAAACCTAAGGCTAGTCAGCTTCAGCAAGATATTACTAAGATCATGTTGATCTTTGTACTACCTAAAAATTGATGAATATTGTCCTAGTTATAATCAGTTGTGATACTTACAGTGCTTTCAACTGATTGGGCGTGATCGTGCTCTTCCAAGGATCATACAAGCTTTCTAGAAGACCATGAGCGGAGCTGTACCGCTTCATTTCCAGTACAACCTCAGGTTAGCTAGGTTAACAGTAAATTTCGAACGTATAATACCAAGCCAAAAGATACGATAAAAGAGATAAAATAACGGTTAGGAGACACGAAATTCTAGTTTAATAATATCAATGCTCATCATATAATTTGAAAACAGTCGTCTCCAAGGAAAACTATACAGAAAAACAGGTCTAGAAAACTAAAAACTGGTGCAAACCAGGATCAAATTTGCCACTGCTGCTTTAACAGAAATGACCGAGTTATTCCAATGTGTTTCTGACAGGAATGTAATCAATAACTATCTACTAGATTGATAAAAATCTTTAAAATGGTTCAGCAATTGTACATAATTTTCCGTTGCATGTCAGCTACCAGATGAATAATATCTTCTTTGATCATTAATGCTCACGTTAAAAGACGGTCGGCTTGAAAAATATCAGATGATTATCAACTAATACTAGTTAGATCTACTGCAGACTGCTACAGATTGAGATCAAAAGTGATGGCGTGCTTTACTACGCTTTTTCGTTTCACTATAACCATTCCTACCACACGCAGATAATACATGGTCGCCAGTGGTTATAACCTCACTGCAACCTTAACCCTTTACATTCTAAACCCACCACAAAATGTGTTAAAACCCAAAAGTCAGTTATTCAGAGTCTTACACAATAATTTGATTCTCTTGATTTGTGACTCTTGACCCCTTATTCACATAATTTTTTTATTTCATTTAATCCGTCTTCACGTCTATTGTGCGGATCGCAGCACTTCTCACATCCAATTCGTTTCCCGGTATCCATTGTCCACGAAAACCTTTCAATTTTTAAGTGTGGCTACGGTTGCTGCTCGAGGATTTTTATGCAATTCTCCCTAGAGTTCTGAGATAGCCGGGCTGGAGCGTTCCCAATTGGATTGCAGAGAGTGATTTTTTTTCCAAACAAATCCGATACCACTTTCCCGACCTCGGAGGAATGAGATGCTTGGTTGGCCCAGCGCAGAATCGAACTGGCACCATGCTCATGATGACGGACGGATACCACTGTGCTATCCACCCACGGTACTCAGACCAAAACTTCCACTACTAATAAAATGTTCTATTGATATCTCATACGTCACCGCGTATCACTTCGATGATGATGCAGAAAGAAACCGATAAGTTCTTGTAACAGTCATAAATTAAATCCAACATCGGAGCGTAAACAAGTGAATGTAAAAATAAAAAGGGGTCAATATCTACAATAGTTAAGCAATATAATTGTTGGTATGAGGTAATAGCATTTTAAAGCAATAAACAGAATCAATTTCTCAAAAAACCTCTTTCCTCACCCAACAGGAATGAAGCAACCAGTAAAGAAAATTTTAAAGCTTACCAAACATCGTTAATCTATATAACAAGAACCAGTATTAAAATTTGACTGCAGAGAAAAATGAGGGGAGGGTTCCAGCACGCAAACTACTCTTCTAAACCGACAGTAATCTGTTTACCCATACGAGTTCAGCTCTAACCCTGTTATACCCATTAGAACATATTCGTCTAGGAACACATTCATCGCAATTTTCATTAACCGTGAATGATCGACAGAGAGCAAAAGAGAACCACCAGGGTGAAGAAGCATAGCATTTCGCCATGTGTTCCCACACTGTGCACCAATCATTACAGTCAACTCATCAAACCAGGAGCGAACGCTCCATTTAAAGAAAACATTTACATGAACACCATGATTCCCATGGAAATTCTTGTTAACAAGCAACGATCAAAATGCACTGAGTACAACGTGTTTTTCGAACAATTATTGCTGCTTCGAACTTTAACACACTCCACGCCTATGGACACTAATGCGTCCATAGCGATTTGGATCAAACGATCGTATGGACACTATAGTTCCGCATTTGGTTCAGCCGGGTCCTATATATGCGAAGCGTGCGTTATGTTTATCAATCAGATCACTTACTACGTACGAAAAATAGAGCCCTAAATGAACTCTGAGGTAAAAGCTAACTACATTAAGCGTTTATAAGAACAGATAGTTGTTACATAATCTAGGTCATAAAATAAAGCCAAGAAAACCGAAACAAGTGAGGTCCTTGCAATTAAAATTTCAAGCGGTTTGAACTCTATTTTCGCATAAATGTTAGCCATATAAATAAAAATGTATTCGTGTATTAAATGTACATCAGAAAAATTTCATAAAAGAATAAGCCTACCAAATTGCAAAATTAGATGTCAAGAAGAGAATGCCCCCCTGATAAAGTGAGGTCCACCGTATTATAGGCAAGCACGAGTAGACAACAGCACGTAAACGAGACATAGCAACGAAAATAGCTGATAACGATGACCAGAGGACGAGCCGCTAGGCCCACTGTGTGTTAAAACGTACGGTTACTACGGTTATATTAATACGCTAAGTTCCCGAGGGTTAAAAAAATTAACCGTTAAATTTTGGCTGACAGTACCACGAAGATTAAAACAATGAATACAGGCTAGAAAGCGATGACAAGGATAGCTTGCACAACAACCAACGGCATACAGTATATAATTCAACAAAACTAGTAGGTCAAAATAGAATATTGTAACAAGGAACAGTTTCAATATATGACACACTTGCCAATAACTTGCGTCACTTCTGACTCCCAAATAACACTGGCTGATAGCATTTCGATGGCTTGCTCACTAACCATAGTAAATGAAAACAAACCCTAAGTAAAAGAGATGGTATTTAGAGAATTACCAATATCATTATGTGTGAAGTGAAAATGGAAATTAACATTTATAGGCTATGTAGTGAGAAATAGTTAAATTACGATTGGAATCCAACGAGCAGACGTGAACTGGATTCATCACCGCCATTCAACAACGTAAGTGCCCTTAGTTCATAATAAACACACAATCCAAGATAAAGCTATCTAATGACATAAGTGTTAAGCGACGGTTTTCTTCCATCAGTATGTAACAGAAAGATGATTGGACAATGACGTCTAGCACGAATGCAAGCACTGCCAATGACTCACTTGGCAAACACACCATGCTAATCACACAAATACGAATTTCACACAATCTCATCTAAACTCCCACACTTCTTCATAAAACACCTGTCACCTTGGAATTTTCACATCCATAAGAAAATCTTAGGCCCTCTACTGATGAGAGCAATCAGTGTCGTTAACAAATTTTTAGTAATAATATTTCACCATCAACGTTAATTGTGGTTCTATAAACTTGATAGCAGTGCCTTTTTTGAATCAGTAAGCAAGAAGGGACGCAAAAACAGCTTGACACATGCGCAGAAGCTAAATATGGCAACGTTAGTGACACAAAAAATCCAGACCAATCGTAAAATTTTTCTGTAAAATGAAAAAGAAACGGATCATACATGGCTGGATGAGGTCGAAGTATAATTGCGAAGTGCCAGAAAATGCCATCTGTGACAAACGAGCAGTTTAAACAATTTCTGGAATTACCGGTGTTAAAAAAAGGATAAACGATAAAGCTGTCGGCGTTGATCAATCCGTCAGGGATGCACCATGCATTCAACTTCACTGAGCATCGTTGAAGGTGACTGAATGCATATCTGACCTTTACAATGACTCGCTGTGGCCGGCCGATGTATCGAGTCAGTGCTGCTACCCTCCGAGACAAGTCTGGTACCAATTTTTCGACCACAGAGGGATAAAAGGCTTGGTGAGCCTGGGGATTGATCACAGGTGCATTGCAAGGCGCTTTCGACCACTGCGCTACACGCGCTCCTTCTATGTCATTTTTGAGAATTGAGCATGCGACGCATGACATCGAAAACCATACTGTTACGAGACAACACTATATGCAAAATGACGTTAACCAACACTTCCAATATTGTGTTGAAACAGAGGACACACAGAAACAAAAACTAAACTCAGTGGAAGAAACATACCTAACTGGATTCATTGCATGTGAAAGCGTGCTGTAGTCGGAATGACGAAGTTCACCAACGTCTCGAGGCTGAAAACGTCAGAAACTTCTAAACGAAAGAAGACAAAGCTTTTCACGCCAAGTATCAAAATAAACATTTCATAAACTAGGTTTCTTTTTTTTGTACTTCTTACGCATACTAGATGCAGAATTAAGGCTATATGCTTCAAAGTGGATTACAAGAGAAGTGAACAATTATTGAATAGATAGTGCCTTCACAAAACAATTAGAATAGTTATGACAGACAGAAATGACACTCTCTGAGGACTGTTAAATAAACCATCTAAGACTGCGATTAAAAGGGGCGTTTAACCCAAATCGGCAAAACTGTACACTAGAGTGCTGAAATTTATTGTCAATTTACTGTGCAAGAGTGCTAACAACTACTGCTTCGACAATATCTCTGGAAATTGTGCGCCACATTCACACTTAAAAACCACTTCACACATTACGATTGCACATGAAGAAAAGGACCACCCTCATTCGGAAAATGAGAACTGTTGACCGGATGACAGCTCAGCGATGGTCCGTCTCATACCGCACTTACATTCGGGAACGAGGAACCATGTAAAGCGAAAAGGTGGCGTTCGCGAATAAAAACAAGTGAAACAAATCAGGTGCGACGTTGGTAAAGAGGTCCATACACCAACACCATTCTCTTATTGAACAGAACATCGCCAAACGAAATGGTTTAGGTATCCCTATCTCTAGTGATAGACGATCACGAATATTATTTCATTACTAATGTTTTAACTTCTACTTTCCACCCATTTCTTTCTCAAGGCAGGGTATGATCTGAAATACAATTATACGGATAGTGAGATATGAGCAAAACTCGAAGCTTAAGCTTGGCTCCGAACTCGCGACTATACTTACCGGGTGCTCAAGAGGAGAACAGGCAGAAAATCGAAGTTAAAATACTGTGATTTCGATTGCAATTTAAGCTTAACTGGGTTCAATGCCGGTTTTTGCTATTTGGACCATTCCACTTTAAGGGTGATTGCTGATAGCACCAACTAAGTAAAAACATAGCTGCGAGAAAGGCAAGGAAAGGACCTCGGTTGATGTGGTGGATAGCACATGACCCTGTCGTGAAGGTAGACGCGGATTCGAAGCCTAATAGAGCTTCTGAGTTCTGTTCATTTCTTAGTATCCCTAAGGTTGTATCTTATTATAAGCATAAAAAAGTAAAAAAAAGCTTAATAAAGCATTTCTTAAGAATTTTAATGAACGAAAATCCTCACGATAAAGGCTTCGCATCTGTATAGGAAACCATGAAGACTTCTTTCTTCCCTCATCAGCTTGATTATCAACTTTACAAGTCCCACATGATTAGGCGTCATTGTCCATTAAAAAAACACACAGAGAAAAAGCGCTAGGCACTCGTCTCTTTTAGCGAACCGCAACGCACCTGACTTCTTTAAGTATAGCATGGCTGACTGCATGCAAGCCTGACCTAATTGACCTGACGAAGTCCATCAATATACCAAGTCAGAGCCTTTTATCCTCTCAGAATACTGCAGTACCAATTTACCGACCGAACCCCTAATCATAGAGTTGGTCAGCCCATGAGTGCCTGGTCGAACCGACGACGACATGTGCTTCATAGGGCACCTCCAACTGCTGCGTTACGGGCACTTCATTTGTGCACGACGCCCATTTTCCTCGGAGACATTGTCTACAAAGGACAGTAGATAATCCCATTTGATGCCTTCTGGTTGCAAAATGTTAGACATAGTTCAACAGTAATGGCTTGCGCAGGATAGAAATCGTGAAAAAGTATCCATAAATGGACCTGCACATGGGCCATTGCAAAACCACCATAAAACAAACTTAGCCCTATCCAAGAAATAAAATATGAACTTAGTGAAATTACACCGCCTTGATGGGCATGGTACCCGCACGCACTGTAAAGAATAAAGTCAAAACAAGTGAGAGCAAGAATTGCATATGTCCACAGTCAACCGCCCTCCCCGATCGGTAATAAAATTGACATTATATGCATAGATTCTGCACTGAATAAACATCTAAGCGCGGATGCACAAAAAAAAGCTCGACAGGCCCTCCCCAGGACCATCGTCATTCTGAGTGAGTTCGGAAGCCTTAGCCGAAGATAAAAAAACATCCCAGAATCAACTTGTGTAGAACTCACGCAAAGGAAAAGTGGTTACACCACGTATCCTAAAATATACCAAGTCAGAGCCTTTTATCCTCTCAGAATACTGCAGTACCAATTTACCGACCGAACCCCTAATCATAGAGTTGGTCAGCCCATGAGTGCCTGGTCGAACCGACGACGACATGTGCTTCATAGGGCACCTCCAACTGCTGCGTTACGGGCACTTCATTTGTGCACGACGCCCATTTTCCTCGGAGACATTGTCTACAAAGGACAGTAGATAATCCCATTTGATGCCTTCTGGTTGCAAAATGTTAGACATAGTTCAACAGTAATGGCTTGCGCAGGATAGAAATCGTGAAAAAGTATCCATAAATGGACCTGCACATGGGCCATTGCAAAACCACCATAAAACAAACTTAGCCCTATCCAAGAAATAAAATATGAACTTAGTGAAATTACACCGCCTTGATGGGCATGGTACCCGCACGCACTGTAAAGAATAAAGTCAAAACAAGTGAGAGCAAGAATTGCATATGTCCACAGTCAACCGCCCTCCCCGATCGGTAATAAAATTGACATTATATGCATAGATTCTGCACTGAATAAACATCTAAGCGCGGATGCACAAAAAAAAGCTCGACAGGCCCTCCCCAGGACCATCGTCATTCTGAGTGAGTTCGGAAGCCTTAGCCGAAGATAAAAAAAACATCCCAGAATCGACTTGTGTAGAACTCACGCAAAGGAAAAGTAGTTACACCACGTATCCTAAGGAACAAGGAAACATTTACAAACCAATTTAAGTTCGATCGGCAAAACTGTACACTAGAGTGCTGAAATTTATTGTCAATTTACTGTGCAAGAGTGCTAACAACTACTGCTTCGACAATATCTCTGGAAATTGTGCGCCACATTCACACTTAAAAACCACTTCACACATTACGATTGCACATGAAGAAAAGGACCACCCTCATTCGGAAAATGAGAACTGTTGACCGGATGACAGCTCAGCGATGGTCCGTCTCATACCGCACTTACATTCGGGAACGAGGAACCATGTAAAGCGAAAAGGTGGCGTTCGCGAATAAAAACAAGTGAAACAAATCAGGTGCGACGTTGGTAAAGAGGTCCATACACCAACACCATTCTCTTATTGAACAGAACATCGCCAAACGAAATGGTTTAGGTATCCCTATCTCTAGTGATAGACGATCACGAATATTATTTCATTACTAATGTTTTAACTTCTACTTTCCACCCATTTCTTTCTCAAGGCAGGGTATGATCTGAAATACAATTATACGGATAGTGAGATATGAGCAAAACTCGAAGCTTAAGCTTGGCTCCGAACTCGCGACTATACTTACCGGGTGCTCAAGAGGAGAACAGGCAGAAAATCGAAGTTAAAATACTGTGATTTCGATTGCAATTTAAGCTTAACTGGGTTCAATGCCGGTTTTTGCTATTTGGACCATTCCACTTTAAGGGTGATTGCTGATAGCACCAACTAAGTAAAAACATAGCTGCGAGAAAGGCAAGGAAAGGACCTCGGTTGATGTGGTGGATAGCACATGACCCTGTCGTGAAGGTAGACGCGGATTCGAAGCCTAATAGAGCTTCTGAGTTCTGTTCATTTCTTAGTATCCCTAAGGTTGTATCTTATTATAAGCATAAAAAAGTAAAAAAAAGCTTAATAAAGCATTTCTTAAGAATTTTAATGAACGAAAATCCTCACGATAAAGGCTTCGCATCTGTATAGGAAACCATGAAGACTTCTTTCTTCCCTCATCAGCTTGATTATCAACTTTACAAGTCCCACATGATTAGGCGTCATTGTCCATTAAAAAAACACACAGAGAAAAAGCGCTAGGCACTCGTCTCTTTTAGCGAACCGCAACGCACCTGACTTCTTTAAGTATAGCATGGCTGACTGCATGCAAGCCTGACCTAATTGACCTGACGAAGTCCATCAATATACCAAGTCAGAGCCTTTTATCCTCTCAGAATACTGCAGTACCAATTTACCGACCGAACCCCTAATCATAGAGTTGGTCAGCCCATGAGTGCCTGGTCGAACCGACGACGACATGTGCTTCATAGGGCACCTCCAACTGCTGCGTTACGGGCACTTCATTTGTGCACGACGCCCATTTTCCTCGGAGACATTGTCTACAAAGGACAGTAGATAATCCCATTTGATGCCTTCTGGTTGCAAAATGTTAGACATAGTTCAACAGTAATGGCTTGCGCAGGATAGAAATCGTGAAAAAGTATCCATAAATGGACCTGCACATGGGCCATTGCAAAACCACCATAAAACAAACTTAGCCCTATCCAAGAAATAAAATATGAACTTAGTGAAATTACACCGCCTTGATGGGCATGGTACCCGCACGCACTGTAAAGAATAAAGTCAAAACAAGTGAGAGCAAGAATTGCATATGTCCACAGTCAACCGCCCTCCCCGATCGGTAATAAAATTGACATTATATGCATAGATTCTGCACTGAATAAACATCTAAGCGCGGATGCACAAAAAAAAGCTCGACAGGCCCTCCCCAGGACCATCGTCATTCTGAGTGAGTTCGGAAGCCTTAGCCGAAGATAAAAAAAACATCCCAGAATCGACTTGTGTAGAACTCACGCAAAGGAAAAGTAGTTACACCACGTATCCTAAGGAACAAGGAAACATTTACAAACCAATTTAAGTTCGAGAGACAAGCCTCATTCCCCTGACCCCAAAAGAGCTCCCGATTTCGCAGCGTTGGGTAGAACGAGTACGGAGAGGCTGCTAAAATCTCAAGACCAATGGGAGCTGCCTGGGTCAAGAACTATGGTGACGATCTGTGCCTACAATGCAGGTACACTTGCATCCGAGCCTCGATAGAAGACTTGCTCATGCAAGCAAGAATGATAAGGCACAACATCATCGACCTCGCCGATGAGACGACGCCACTCATTCACCTCCGTCTATGACACTGGAGAAGAACTGTTCCTCGGAACATGCGACAGCAGTGTAGTAGGCGGTGACGGCGTTCTCATCAACACGAGTTTGTCCATGAACATCGATTCATTCGAACAGCTTACAACCCGAACAGGACGTTTACGATTAAAAAGATGTGGATCAATACCGGCTTCGTCAATCTTCGTCGTTTACGCACCAACATCAAACTATGACGAAGAAGCCGAAGCGTTCTACATGGACTTGAAGAAGTTCTAGAAAGACCATACATTCTTCAAGGTCATCATTGCAGATTTCAATGCCAAGACTGGACCAAGAAGATCGTCTGAGGAACGTCACATTGGGACCCACGGAATAGAATGGAACGAACAGGATGAGCGGCTCACTGAGTTTATCACGGCGACCAAGACCATCCATGGTAACTCGCAATGCCGGAAACCCCACCCTCAACACTGAACATGGGAATCTCCCAATGGAGAGTAACATAACGAAATAGACCGCATCATAGTAAATAGAAAGTTTCGCCTAACCGATGTCGCTGTTGTCCCAAAATTCTACACGGGATCAGACCATCGCCTCCTTCATACAAGATTTTATTTCTCGCGGAAAGGAGAAAAAGCCGCTAAATTCAAAAACCGGACTCCCAGAAGCACCACTAACTGGGACTTATTCAACTCATTAGTCGGCTGTTGGGAACATGCCGTTGCCGACAACATCGACGAGGAATACGATCGGCTCATTGAACATCTTCACGTTAGCGCCATGAAAGCTGAGAGTTCGAAGGTCACCAAGAGACGTCTGTCTCCAGAAACTCTTAAGATGATATGCCAGCGTGGAATCGCACGAGCTGCAGGCAACCGCGAGCTAACGTCCAAGCTTGCGAAACAATGCAGACAGGCGATAAAAGAATACCTCAAAGAGAGAGGAGCAGCAGTAGTGGTCGAAGATGCAAGGGCTGGGAAAAGCATTCGCAAAGCCCACCGAAGCTTCGCCAATTACAAGACCAAGATGACTGCACTCCAGCGCCCAGACGGAGCAATAACAGCGTCCAGAAAGGCAATTGAGAAAATCATTCACGAACACTACTCAGATCTCTTCGATAGCCATGTCCACCACCCGTCATATGAAATAAAAGATAGATGGATATGTTATACTGCGTCAAAGATCGAAAATCAAAGATGCCGTTCTATAAGCCAAACAGTCGAAGATAAGGTGGGCCAGACACGTAATGCGTATGAATGATAACCGATGGACAAGAACTGTTAGTGACTGGATTCCACGGGATGTCAAACGTACTGCAGAAAGACCACCGACCCGATGGTCAGAGTTCTTCACGAAAAGCCTAGAAGAAAGATATGATGCTCGACGAGTCCCTAAAGGGAGCATAACCCACTGGGCTACTCTTGCACACGACAGGGAAAAATGGAGGATTTACTGGCGCCTGCTCGAGTCACTCGACGATCAACAGGACTACAGGTGATACAGGTGATTTAGTTTCGAGAAATATGATGAAGAACGGACATTTATAACGTAACTGTGAGAAATGGACGGATAAATGATGAAATCTTGTCACCACCGTCGCTAAATTCTACAAAAAAACGGACCTTTTGTTGGCTAACAAATTGAAACAAGTTGGTCCGCCCCATTCTCAAGAAGTCTCCATCACGAAGAATTTCTGTCTGACCTATTCGGCGATTGTTTATCTGAGAAAAAATCATGTAACAACTTTGGAACAACGCACAAATGCATTCAAACAAGCTATGTTTAAAACATACCTCGATGACTGCATCAGAAGCACTGGGGGTGATCGTAACTATCCCATCCATGTAAGTAATAACACAATGCCTCCCGCGAATTTCTGGATCACCTAACTGTAAAAAAATAAGGGAAGAATGAAAATTTACTATTGTGACTCCCATAATAACAAAAATGCTACCCACACAAATGTTCTGAGCCGAAAATTGCATAAGAACTCGATCGCTGCCGATTTCAGTTACGCCACAACACAAAAGAAGGAATTTATGAGGGAGCAAGGCAGAGCCATCTGAATAAATTTCTGTTCACAAATGAAGTGATAGTGCTGCGCCCAAAGAGAACATCTACGGCAAATGAAGCAGTTGTAAATCCAGAAAGCCGTGAAAAAAAATCTCTTAAATTTGTAAAGATCAAGCAAACCTGCATTAAGATACTGCAGGTAGGAGCAATTTGCAGGCAAGGGAGACGTGTCGGCAGTTTCTAGGACACTACTGGCAAAGTTTTGAGTTGACACGCTAGAATCTCTGCATGTACATAGAAGTGGTATACATTACCAAAAGAAAAGAAAGAAATTCTCTGAAAATTCTATACGTCACATAATCGGAAAAGTGAATATACAGGAAACTCAATGTTAGGCTAAATTCCATAGATTGCATCTCAACCCACGGATCTACCTCATATGAGGGACCTCGAGCCGGTTAGTCGCGAGGCTACGTGGCGCGTCCGCAGGTGGCGGATAGGAGGTTAATCGCGTAACAAAAGCGACCTTTGTTTCCCTGAAACGCAGGTGGATCCAGGGGATGGACTCCCTGTTTCTGCTGCACCGATTTGGCACATACTTTCTGTATTTGCTAGGCGTATTCATGCATGCGTGTGTGGGTGCGTTCTCGCTTTATGCGGATTGTATTCTACGAGTCAATTCGGCCAAAAGCTTGCAATCAAGTGACAGGGAAGTATATGGGAGGCGGTTAGGAGTCGCCTCCAACAAATAAGCTCCATGTCCACTCTGGGAGAGCCTGGCAAGTAACCCGTGAGTATAACCAGCCCCCACGTTCAGAGCCCAGCAAGCTATACGTGGGTATCAAATATGCTAAACACAGTAAAAAAAACGGGCCTCATTCATCTGACCCCGAAAGAGCTCCCGATTTCGCAGCGTTGGGTAGAACGAGTACGGAGAGGCTGCTACAATCTCAGGGCCAATGGAAGCTGCCTGGATCAAGAACTATGGTGACGATCTGTACCTACAATGCACGTACACATGTATACGATTCCTCGATAGAAAACTTGCTCACGCAAGCAAGAATGATAAGGTACGACGTCATCGGCCTGGCCGAGACGAGACGACGCCACCCATTCAACTCCGTCTATGACACCGAAGAAGAACTGTTCCTCGGAACATTCGACAGCAGTGGAGTAGGCGGTGATGGCGTTCTCCTCAACACGAGTTTGTCCATGAACATCGATTCATTCGAACAGCTTACAACCCGAATCGGACGTTTACGATTAAAAAGATGTGGATCAATAACGGCTTCGTCAATCTTCGTCGTTTACCTGGAAACATCAAACTATGACGAAGAAGAAGTCGAAGCGTTCTACATGGACTTGAAGAAGTTCTAGAAAGACCATACATTCTTCAAGGTCATCATTATGCCAGGATTGGACCAAGAAGATCGTCTGAGGAACGTCACATTGGGACCCACGGATTAGAATGGAATGAACAGGGTGAGCGGCTCACTGAGTTTATCACGGCGACCAAGACCATCCATGGCAACTCGTAATGCCGGAAGCCCCACCCTCAACACTGAACATGGGAATTTCCCAATGGAGAGTGCCATAACGAAATAGACCGCATCATAGTAAATAGAAAGTTTCGCCTAACAGATATCGCTGCTGTCCCAAAATTCTACACGGGATCAGACCACCGT
>MQTX01000064.1:740411-754355 GCA_009735665.1 Angiostrongylus cantonensis | reverse complement strand
TGTCGGAGACTTCAACGCTAGAATAGGAAAAGCCAACGAGAGCGAATACAGGGTCGGAAATTTTGAATTAGGAGGAAGAAATGAGAATGGCAACCGTCTCGCAAGACTCCTGTCAGCAGCACGTCTCTTCCATGGAAACTCGTTTTTCAGGAAGAAAGAAAGCCGCTGCTGGACATGGAAATCTCCTAACGGCATGACTCATGCGGAGATCAACCATATTCTGACAAACAGAAGATGGTGCCTACTTGACACATCGGTAGCCCCGTCATTCTGTACTGGCTCTGATCACCGCCTTCTTCGCGCGAAGATTCGATTCAGCCGCAAGCTGGAAAAGAACTCTCTTCATCGACCACGGGGAAAAAGTCTAGCTGTATATGACGAGAACATTCTGAACGAAGTCCTATCCAAACGTGACTGGCAGGTTAAAGAAGACCCGACCGAAGACTACAAGCTGCTTGTCGAAGGACTGAAAAGCTGTACCGAATCCGCTTCAGTTCCTCAGACAAGAAGATCGGATCGCATCTCCACCACTACTAAAGAGTTGCTCGAAAACAGAAGGAAACTGAAGCTTGATCCCACTGCAACACGCTTAGCGCAGCTAGTAATAAATGCCAGCTGCAGAAGAGCTCTGCGGTAAGATCTACAGCGGTACAAGCAGAAAAAACTACTGGAAGCAGCAGAGAAAGGAAACAATCTGAAAAAATGCCGTCGGGACTTATGTGATTATAATGTTCCGCTGTCAGCTCTGATGAACGAAGATGAATTGTCAAAACTTCTCGCCATGATATGGAATTAATAGCGGAAACGTTCTGCACCAACCTTTTCCGCTCCAGAATCTCCGTCCTGGGCCCTAATATCCTCGCTGGAGAAACACCACTTGGAATTCTTACGTCGGAGGTTCCAGTTGCGATAGAAAGCATGAAATGAGGCACAGTTCCAGGGTCAGACAATATCACCGCCGATTTCTTTAGAGCTGGAGGCCACAATTTACATGTACTTCTCGCAGACCATATGACAGCATACCTTCAAGAGGAAAAAATCCCAGACCAGTTGAGGGCGTCGCGCACGGTCATCCTGCCTAAGGAAGGAGACCGAAAGGATCTTCGTAACTATCGTCCTATATGCTCGTTAAAAGTACTCTACAAGCTTTTCACAAAGATTATCCTCTCGCACATATCGAGGACATTGGATGAGGCGCAACCAGTCGAACAAGCAGGATTTCG
Source organism: Angiostrongylus cantonensis (assembly GCA_009735665.1). Taxonomy (NCBI): domain Eukaryota; kingdom Metazoa; phylum Nematoda; class Chromadorea; order Rhabditida; family Metastrongylidae; genus Angiostrongylus; species Angiostrongylus cantonensis. Next base: position 753,132 of record MQTX01000064.1, on the reverse strand, counting down.
AAGAGGATTTTGCTGCATGACCACATCCAAACCGTGTCCAGGGTCATCGAAGTCTGTCGGGAATACCACTTGCCTCTAGTCCTAACCTTTGTCGACTATGAAAAAGCGTTTGACAGTGTCGAAACGAATGCAATCCTATCAGCACTCGTCGACCAAGGAGTGGACCCGTCCTACATAAGAACTCTGTCTGACTGTTATCGGAACTTTACTACGAAAATACAGCTTTTCCATCGACCTCTTACCATATCCATAGGAAAAGGGGTTCAACAGGGCGACACAGTATCGCCAAAGCTGTTCAGTGCCACACTGCAGTGGATAATGAAGTCACTTGATTGGGATGAGAAAGGCATACGTATTGACGGAAAATCCCTATCAAACCTTCGTTTTGCCGACGACATTGTCATCTTCTCAAGAAGTCAAGAAGAAAAAGCGAAGCAGAGATGATGATCAACGAGCTCATCGAAGCAGGGATAAAGATCGGACTTCGCATAAATCGAAAGAAGACCCAGTTCATGAAAACCCATGGTGCGAAGGCATAAAAATTGAATTGGATGCAGAGATGTCCCCTCATTGCAGAGACCACCTCGTACGTATACCTTGGGCGATCAATGAACATGGAAAACGACATGAAGGAGGAACTAGACAGAAGAAGGAGAGTAGCTTGGGCCGCATTCGGGTCTCTCAAAGAAGCCAAAAACCAACTGAAGGACCCGATAATCTGCGCTCATCTTTTCGATTCTAAGTCCTCCCAGCGCTCTGTTATGCTGCAGAGACGTGGGTTGATACTTCAACGTCAAGAATGCTTCGCATTACAGAGCGCTTGGGCGATGTCTTCTGAAGTATAACCGGCACTCTCAATATCTAACCGGAATGCGAAGCTCTGACCTTCGAAATTTGTCACATCTTCGAGATTCGGGAGAATAGACATCGATTACGAAGCATAGATCTGACGGTCACATAATGAGAAAGACATACGACAGATGAATGAAAGAACTGTACAGTGGACTCAACGAGAATGCAGACGTCCCCTAAGACAGCCACCTAAATGTTCGGTGGAAGTGTCCGCAACCAAAATTAATCGGCTGTATTCGGAGCTGCAGTTGTCTTACACATCGCGGTATGAGACTCGCAGGCGCCACCATGCTCCAATAAAACCTTCATTATGTACGACGATTTCGAGGGAAAGAAACGAATGGCAAATGTGCTGAGGTCCGCAGAGCTCGTGAAGACGGACCGTCCAAGTATCCAAGTATGTGCATGTACATACACATGTATATGTATGTACATAGGTGTATACAAATGTATACGTATGTGTGGAAAAATGTGCATGCTAACCGATAATGGTTTGGTTTCCTCTTCAGGGCAAGATATGTTTCTGGAACATCAGTCCCACGTGCTGCCATCTGCATTAGCGGCATTTCATCAGCATCGATTATTCTGCCTTCTGTCGAAATATTTCGAAGGTCAGAAAGGCTCTGACTCACCTGTTCCGACGTTGTCATCTAAAAGTTTCTCAGATAGGAGCAGATAAGTGATAAAAAATAATATGACCTTTAGGTTAAAAACTCATGCCATAACCTGCTCTGATCAATTAGCACACATATTTCAAATTGTGTTCCTAAACGTTTGGTAAGTCACGAGATCAGTTAAAGCAGGAGATAATGTCAGACAGTCCACATGAGACAGTAATTATATAGTTGAGATGAACTTAATGACATAACTACATTGTCGATAGAGCATTAACTTTTTCTGCTCAGCCAAAACAATTTTAAAGCACCGGAAGACAAGAAGTGATAAAAAATAATATGACCTTTAGGTTAAAAACTCATGCCATAACCTGCTCTGATCAATTAGCACACATATTTCAAATTGTGTTCCTAAACGTTTGGTAAGTCACGAGATCAGTTAAAGCAGGAGATAATGTCAGACAGTCCACATGAGACAGTAATTATATAGTTGAGATGAACTTAATGACATAACTACATTGTCGATAGAGCATTAACTTTTTCTGCTCAGCCAAAACAATTTCTGCCAAACAAAAAGCACCGGAAGACAAGAGTACATGGACAAAAATCAAATAACAAAATGATTACGGGAGAATTAACGACGGTAAGACGATCGTCGATACCCATGCCCAAAAAATAACAGTAGCGATTTGATCAATACTGAGAATAAAGACTGTTTGACTACTTCACAAGAAGAATGACTTCTCACAGAAGTGAATTAAGCAGACACATTGGTGCTTTGCGAACCTTCAGTTCCCTTATGCCGTCACTTTGGGGCAACTGTGTTCCACCATTGAGACAAGTAAGTGAGACCCGTTATGCTTGCTCTTTCCAATGTAGATAAATAGCAGTTGTGTAGATAGTTGATATACTGCAAGGATTACACCAACCTCAACCAACACATAGTCAGAAGCGGAGCTTGAATCGAAACCATACTTCTCCAAAGCTTCCAAAAGAATTTTTCCAGCGCGGTCTTGCATGGAAACCAGAATTGTTACATATGGTCGTGATGGTACCAACTCGCCTCCGTATATCTTCAAACTTCCACCTAAAGTTAGAAAACGTTAACTGATAAAAACTAATAACATAAAAGAAAGATGGCTACAGACCTAAGCAGAAAAGGTTTACGATGTTTGGAAAGAAAAGAGAAAAAATCTTTGGTTACACAAGAACATGCTCTTCTGCATCACGGGTTAAAAACTCACCCACAATGCTGCGTTCAATTCCTTCAGCACTATAATTTATAAAGATAAGATGTCAAGTTCAATGTGAAAAAGAAGCTGAGTAACTGCTTGGTTTAAACACTTCGCTTACCATGACCCATCTCTTTCAGTCTTGTTTCCAGTTTCTTCTCTCGTCTTTTCTTCATTACCACTTCTGGATTAGATATTGTACGAGTAAATGAGTTAGGTGGAACCTAGACATAAGTGGCGTCAACTATTGTTGCTCAGATTTACAGAGGAAACGCTCACGTATTGAGGGCAGAGTTAGAGTAATAAAATTCACTACAATTAATCAAAATGCGAAAGAATTGGTAGGGAAAACCTAGTGCCATAATGCCAACCTGACAATAAAGATCTGTTGCTGGTGCCACTGCCTCCTCTCTGCCAGAATTTACCGTAACTAGAGATAAGATTTGTGGTGCCAATTGCCTTATTTAACAAAAAACCAAAATGACACGTACTGATATCTTTCTGATGTTTCTTCTTTAACTCCTTCTTTTCTCGTTTCGAGAATCGCTTCGTAGCTCTTTTCATGTTCTCTTCATGCGGTAGCTGTATAGTCTAAATTCAAATAATGAGAGCAATGAAACTACTACTACATGCAGTGGTCTAAAAGAAAACGTTCAGTAACCGTACCGCAAGAGGAATACTTGTCTGACGACTTTTGCGCAATAGAAACCTGCCTTCGCGATCGTCTCTGTGCCATGTTAGCTGCACGAGTAATGGCTTCTCCTCATCCTCTAGTTTCCTCTCACCACCACTCTCGTGAAGCTGAACGTAGAAATTCAAGGACAAATCCCCCCATTTCCTCACTGATTCAAACATTAAAATAAGTTTGCTCAAGTCGGAAAACTATAATTTGCTTCTTATCAACCATATCGAATCAAGAACTTTACTAAATTAAAAAATATCGCGAAATTCAACACTTTTCAGCGTCTTAGAAACTATGTAAAACCTAACTGAGTGTTTCGAAAAAATTACAGTTTACTCGCAGTAATGTGAAAAATAAATAAAAGTTTTGCTCTAACACCCTCACGAAAGAAGGACCGTTGGAGTTGAAAAGTTGAGACAAATTAAAGAAATGTTCTCGCTTAATTCCCTCGAGGTATATTTATAACAAAGTACTGTTCTACCCCATCCTTACAAATAGGCTTGTACAGCGCAGTGGTTAGAGGCGCCCTACAATACAAAAGTGATCTATACCCGAGCCCCAGGCTCACCAGATCCTCGATCTCTCCAAGGTCAGTAAATTGGTGTCATAGTTATCTGATAAGATAGTATCACTGATGCGACACAACGGTAAGCCATCGTGGGGCATTTCATGGGCAGATATGCATTGGACCACCTCTAACGATGCTTAGTGAAGTCGAATGCATGGCGCAGCCTTCAGGGATTGGTCCACGCTGAGAATCTTATCCTCTTTCATGTTTGGAAAAAACACAAACGCGGTATGAGCAAATTATTATCGATGAAATTCGACTAGTTCAACGCTCAGTCAAACAAATGCAAAACGCAAAGAAGAAGAGCGAAAAACAGAAGACTTTATGCGGGATCTCGAAATCAAAATTCCATACTAGTACAGTAAGAAAGTATAGAATATGTTGACAAGAATATAAAGCCTCTAATGGTTTACAGTTCAATCGCAAAAGTCTACTGAGCTAAGAAATCCGACATATGTTCCTGCTTAAAGTAGAAAAGCTAAGTTACTTTTGAATACATATTCCTAGAAAATAACGCGACTCCTAGAAAATAACGCGACTATGTTTAAGCACGAGGAAAAGATCCTATGCTTAACAAAAAGCATTAACAGTTATTTAAAACGCCGTATTAGACAAAACTAACCTCCCATAACGTGTAAGTGTCGTCTGAGAGCATCTTCAGATCAGGTAGAAACTTCTCAGTCAGTGCATCGACGACGGCACGAGTTGTGGCTGTGCTGGACACACGGACGCATTTCGTCAACACACGTTCTCCTCCATCCTTTAACAATATTGTCATACCAGATAGCCAACACCAAAAACTGAAGCGCAAAGAGTAGACGATGAACGTAACTAACAATAAATAATAAAGTCTCCCGGGTAATCCACACCGAAACCGAGATTCTCGGACGGACTCCCTTGGTAGTCTATCCCCAACGAAGACTCCCGGCAACGTGATAAAATGAATTATGAGCTTAAAACTCCGTAGAAAGAGAGCACGCTTAGTATACTCTCACAAAAGCTCATATAATTGGGGAACGGATCATTGTGTGGACATAGCACATAGCAATTTAAAAGCCGTCATAAACAATGGTAGCTCCTGTACTTCATGGATGTTTCTTCAATATCAAGGACCTCCGCTAACTCTACTTTTTTGTCTCCGGATAAATTCTACGTCTTTAAATTCACCACTTTTCCACAAACATTCTAAGTTTAGCACAAAAATCTCTCGTAACACGCTGAAGTGTGACGTAGGCACAAACAAGGGCACTGATTGTGCTAAAACCTAATAAAAATCGGTACACTTTTTTAACTTCTTCCCTTATCTCATTTTCACTTAGACCACCTTCAAGACTATATACTATTAGTTGAGCTCTACAGCGCAAAGTAATCACAAAAGCACCAGCTTATCTTCTAAAATAGTCATGCATGGCTGAAACCCTATCGAATAGAGAGACACTTGCACAAAGCGCGAACGCGATGTTACATATGAGCAATTGAAAGTTGTGCCAAGGGCTCGATAGCAGCTGCCTCTCTAGTCAGAAGCGATTGTAAACACGAAGAGTATAGAACATACGTCAAAACTAATTGGAAAAGTAGATATTTCCCATGAACAATAGAAAACAAAACAAAAGACAGTTAAACGAAAAAATGGTCTCGTTAAGCGCACCTGGAAATAGAATCGCATGACACCCTCGATTTCAAGATCCTGAAAACATTCAACATATTGATCCAGTTCTCCTGGTAATCAGCGAATAATAACTCTATATGAAAGTTGGTTTTTGTGAATTGGAATCGACTTCCAAACAGCCATAAGTAACGTAATAGCCTTTAGCTATCGAAAATTATATAAGCAGACAATTGTTTGCTGTTTAAACCCATAAAAATTAGAACTTTCAGGCGTGTCTTGTGGTAATTCCCACGACCGACTTTCCATCAAACTCAGCATTGATTCAACAGTTCTCGATATTCTTGTTGAACAGACACGAGGTGTTACTTTCAACATATCAGCACATCCCTCCAGGCTCTGAAGAAGGCGAAATCCGCCGAAATCCGTCAACTTTAACCAAATGAAGAATAAAGTAACACCTCGTGTTTACTCAACAAGAATATCGAGAACTAAAACTTTCTTAAATCGGTACAACGATTAAGAAGGCAGATTAAAGAAATAGCATGCCTCAGTGGGGTAACTCAGGTGGAAGAGATCAAGACGATTTTCATTCCACTGCTCAACGAGAGACGCCAGTTGCTCTCGCTCGCTTGGTGGTACCATTGCCACTAGGAATGCTCTGAATGAAGGGGGTCTCTCGAAGAGAAAGGAAGTCACAACTGCACACCTGAGTGCTGAGGCGTTCGCTGCATCCACCACCTAAAAACGAAAGCCTACAGAATTGTTTAAAAAGCAAAAACGTGAACGAACAGCACGAAACAAAAACGAGCCCGACCGCCATGAAAGCGCGAACAGAGCTGTTCCGTATTGGAACGCCGCCAGAGCAAATTGACGCCAACCGCACGAGTTGACGCCGCTTGTGTGCACCCATTCCAGAGATGACCAGCTATTGCAGGCAGTACGGCGGTTGCCTTGCTCTCTCTTCGAATTTTTACTGCAGTTTAACATCTCTGTTGAAGGTATTAGGTGAAGGGTTTCTAAACTGTTCAACGCCAAGAGTATCGATGAAGGGAACTCTTCAGCTTCTTTGGTTATTATTCAGTACTTTCGCCTAGAGGTTAGAGGAAAAAGTGAAGAAATTCAACGTCGAGCTCAAAAGTGCGAGATAATCGGATTAAGTGAATTCTTTCTTCTTTCGCATGTATTGATTGGTTCGTGAGGTTAAATGGATCGATAGCTGAAACACGATCGGATCGGGATCGCCGAGTTGTGGACCTAGTTCGACAAGTTTGTTAACGTGTTTCTTCGATAATAATCACGCTATTTATTGTATAACCTGAATCAATCATGTTGAAGTTGCTCGAATCCGTGTCGCTTGTTCGATCCGAGTTGGATGCAAGGAAGAGGGAATCAAGTGGAGAAACATAGAGGAAGTTTTAGCATGACTTTTATTCGTCTAACCCTTACCCCTCTTATCTCCTCTGTATTAAAGAGGGAAGTATTTTTAGAATGAACATCTTAGAATACTTTTTTACCAATCACTTTCAGAATACGATGGAGAGATGCTGAAGACACAACAGAGCAAATGGTGAGTGGTCCTGAAGTGGAGAATGCGCTTAAGCCCAAGTGGTGCATTCTCATCTCCCATCTCTCTTCAGAGCTTCTCAGATGCTGTGCAGCAACGCGCGACAGTCGAGGTGTGAGGAAGGGACGGCGACGACGAGGGCCAATGATCCTACCACTCGCTTCGCTCCTCTAACGCCAGCTGCTCTTCTCGTCGCTACTGGCTCGTTTCTTTAATGAGTGTGAGAGACCTAAGAAGTGCATTGTCATCGAAAAATAACGGCAAATTCAATTGCTAGGGATTAGCGCATTGAATTTCGTATCTACGACTGATGCCCTCGACAATACCTGAAGAACGTCTTGTTGGTCATTTTAAAGACAAAACCTCTTAAGATGCATTGCATACAATTCATGCATGAGATGGACAAAGTGGAGGAAGTGTATTTCAGCCGATGCATTTCCTTTGTAGAGGTTGATTTTACAAGGCAGATCATTTGCTGGATTTTATAAAATTCGAACAGTACCTTGTTTAGAACTGTTCAGATCTTGTTAGAAGCATGGTCCATGAAAAGCTGCCTTCGAACTTGATGATTTACGAAGACCGTTCTCTTCCAGCTCATTTGACGACGGAAGTAGTACTGCTAATGGGGAGACTGCGTACTAGCAGCGAACTCGTTGTCGGTTAGGATGGCGTTGAGATGTCTCAGCTCGGACACCAAAGACACACAGGAACAGCTTCGCCTGTGATTAGATGATGTGCCGTTGAGGAGACTTCTTCAAAGTGGCTTCATTTGCACGGTACAAAGTGCGTTCACCGATACGATCGTACATCATACGCAACACATTTTCTTTGTAGACACAGTAATTCATCCTTATTAGCAAAATCTTTTACTGGTAATTTGGATGTTCTGCTCAACCGCATTCATTTTGCAATCCACAATTGACGGTTTGCACTTACAATTTACAATTCCTTAACTGCTCGCATTTTCGGGAAATCAGGTTCGTCTATTATGTGAGGAATACAAAGTTCATATTTTAGGCAGTAACTCACTGTTTCTCCAATCGTAGCTATTATGATGGGATATGGTTATCGTGTGAAATGAGCAGATATTTAAAACACACTAAAGATCACTTCAAACGCCTTTAAATCCTGAAAAGTTTGATAATTAGCCACGGCAACAAATAGCAAACGGTGAGGTCTGAAAGCGCGAACAGAGCTGTTCCGTATTGGAACGCCGCCAGAGCAAATTGACGCCAACCGCACGAGTTGACGCCGCTTGTGTGCACCCATTCCAGAGATGACCAGCTATTGCAGGCAGTACGGCGGTTGCCTTGCTCTCTCTTCGAATTTTTACTGCAGTTTAACATCTCTGTTGAAGGTATTAGGTGAAGGGTTTCTAAACTGTTCAACGCCAAGAGTATCGATGAAGGGAACTCTTCAGCTTCTTTGGTTATTATTCAGTACTTTCGCCTAGAGGTTAGAGGAAAAAGTGAAGAAATTCAACGTCGAGCTCAAAAGTGCGAGATAATCGGATTAAGTGAATTCTTTCTTCTTTCGCATGTATTGATTGGTTCGTGAGGTTAAATGGATCGATAGCTGAAACACGATCGGATCGGGATCGCCGAGTTGTGGACCTAGTTCGACAAGTTTGTTAACGTGTTTCTTCGATAATAATCACGCTATTTATTGTATAACCTGAATCAATCATGTTGAAGTTGCTCGAATCCGTGTCGCTTGTTCGATCCGAGTTGGATGCAAGGAAGAGGGAATCAAGTGGAGAAACATAGAGGAAGTTTTAGCATGACTTTTATTCGTCTAACCCTTACCCCTCTTATCTCCTCTGTATTAAAGAGGGAAGTATTTTTAGAATGAACATCTTAGAATACTTTTTTACCAATCACTTTCAGAATACGATGGAGAGATGCTGAAGACACAACAGAGCAAATGGTGAGTGGTCCTGAAGTGGAGAATGCGCTTAAGCCCAAGTGGTGCATTCTCATCTCCCATCTCTCTTCAGAGCTTCTCAGATGCTGTGCAGCAACGCGCGACAGTCGAGGTGTGAGGAAGGGACGGCGACGACGAGGGCCAATGATCCTACCACTCGCTTCGCTCCTCTAACGCCAGCTGCTCTTCTCGTCGCTACTGGCTCGTTTCTTTAATGAGTGTGAGAGACCTAAGAAGTGCATTGTCATCGAAAAATAACGGCAAATTCAATTGCTAGGGATTAGCGCATTGAATTTCGTATCTACGACTGATGCCCTCGACAATACCTGAAGAACGTCTTGTTGGTCATTTTAAAGACAAAACCTCTTAAGATGCATTGCATACAATTCATGCATGAGATGGACAAAGTGGAGGAAGTGTATTTCAGCCGATGCATTTCCTTTGTAGAGGTTGATTTTACAAGGCAGATCATTTGCTGGATTTTATAAAATTCGAACAGTACCTTGTTTAGAACTGTTCAGATCTTGTTAGAAGCATGGTCCATGAAAAGCTGCCTTCGAACTTGATGATTTACGAAGACCGTTCTCTTCCAGCTCATTTGACGACGGAAGTAGTACTGCTAATGGGGAGACTGCGTACTAGCAGCGAACTCGTTGTCGGTTAGGATGGCGTTGAGATGTCTCAGCTCGGACACCAAAGTTCCACAGGAACAGCTTCGCCTGTGATTAGATGATGTGCCGTTGAGGAGACTTCTTCAAAGTGGCTTCATTTGCACGGTACAAAGTGCGTTCACCGATACGATCGTACATCATACGCAACACATTTTCTTTGTAGACACAGTAATTCATCCTTATTAGCAAAATCTTTTACTGGTAATTTGGATGTTCTGCTCAACCGCATTCATTTTGCAATCCACAATTGACGGTTTGCACTTACAATTTACAATTCCTTAACTGCTCGCATTTTCGGGAAATCAGGTTCGTCTATTATGTGAGGAATACAAAGTTCATATTTTAGGCAGTAACTCACTGTTTCTCCAATCGTAGCTATTATGATGGGATATGGTTATCGTGTGAAATGAGCAGATATTTAAAACACACTAAAGATCACTTCAAACGCCTTTAAATCCTGAAAAGTTTGATAATTAGCCACGGCAACAAATAGCAAACGGTGAGGTCTGTACTGCTAGAGCAACGTCTCTTCTATAAGACGCTCATGTTCTCAACCCTTCGTTCCCTGTAAAGCTAAAAAGCGTAGAGCTGTCGGAGTTATTCACTCCCTGAGGGATGCGCCACGCATTCATCTTCGTTAAGCATCATTGAAGGTGATTGAATGTATATCTCCACACAGTTACAATTACGCCTTTACAATTACTCGCGGTGGCCTATCGATGTATCGAGCTAGTGCTACTATCCTCCTAGACAAGTCTGATAGCAATTTGCCGAACTCAGAGGAATGGAAGGCTTGGTGAGCCATGGGCGCGGAGATGAATCATCCCTTGTGTACTGCGTGGCGCCTCCGACCACTGCGCCACACGCAACCTTCTTACCCTGTACTTATTGAAAATTGTCGTCTCCTATTGAGGAACTGGCGTACTGTATTACTTGCTGTGTTCGATTGGCCACCGTTTTCTCTTATTCTGTAGCCGACGTGAAATCAGCCATCGTCCCAATCTGGCGCTACGCAAAACCGGGCATCCGGTGTAATGTTTTTTTATTAAGAATTCTTTAAGAAATTAGTAATTTCTTCCTACTGGGTTGGATGTATGACATGGTTTGTTAACGTGATTCTCATTCATATTTCGTGCAATATGTAAGCAGATTTTTTCTAACACGAGATTATCACAAATTTTTATTGTGGCTAACTTTTCGGCGTGTTCGTCTTATTCAGAGCGACAATGATTTGAATCCAGGTTCCATAACACTCATTTCATGCAATGTGAGTTTCGCAGTCCACGCCAGTCGAATTGAGTGCTGTAGAACAGGAATTGACTGGTGTCATTCATCATTGTCCTTTTATAGAAGACGGTCGCTTTGGATGACAATGACCAAAAACGGCACTGTATCCTGGGAAGCTGTCGAGTACAAACCTCAGCATTTCTTCCATTCAAATCCTTATTTTGGGATGATCACCCATGGAAGTGGTGGACATCGTGCGTGAGTGTGACTGTGGATAGAAGATTAGGGGTTTTCACCTAATTGGCATGTTAAAAGGTCGCGAAAGCTTCTTCTGGTGCCTAGAGATAGCAGTGCATGGGCAATCCCTTATCCATTCAACATGGAATCGCTGGCCGTTGTCGGTCGTGAGGGAACCGCTTTTGATTTCTCGATATAACTATCTTATTATTAATTAAAAGATGCACCCAATTTTTTCTACGTTTTTTGCTGACTCCATGCTGTGTGATTAGTCATAACTGAAGAAAACAGACTTCTGAGGTGTCACGCAAGAGTTGTTTGGCTAACTATTTAGCTTAACGATTACTACATTTCAAAAGTTTGTGACTTTATTTATTTCAGTTCAACTAATTTTCCGGCCGTCTCGCCCTTTTCAGAGCTTGGAGTGATCAAATTGATACACAATTTAATCAGTCGAATACTTCCATAAATTCAACATAAAAAGTCAAAATCGGAACTTTTATCGCATGGCAACCGTTTACTCTAAGGATTCATCGCTTTTTTCCTATAAGTTCTTCACTTATTAATGGAGACCAGCCACACTGAATGCAACTGAAGTTCGGCAGAGGTTTCTACGGGCCTTCTCGGACCCTGAAGAATGGGACCGCAGAAACGTTAGCCGCTGTTGAATCTATCTTCCATTAGCAGCCTCGTATCTTCTCAAGAAGAAAAGCTTATTGATCAATGCCAACGTTACAAAAAGTCGGTCCTGGGAATAAAAATCTTTATTTAAACCTCTGATTGCGTTACCGTGATAGTATTAGTAGTATAGGTGTATCAAAAGGTTTTCAGCTGCCAACTCTACTCAGTCCTGCAGAGAAAAGCATCTACGGCAACTGCTGTAGCTTCATGTATTATAAAATCACGGGGTTTTCACAAGGGGTCGGGAAAAGGTCTAGGCATTCTCGTCGGACGGCAGCATGTTCGCTTTCTGGAGTAGTTTCAGAATGTCGACGGGCCGATTGTCGGTGAAATGAGTGAGAGATATAAGTTCGTCGTCGGTTTTGTCGGCGTTCGCTTCTAGATAGGTCCAAAGCGCCAGCGTCTGTAGGTAATAGGGATGATCAAGACCGAAGCACACCTCGAAGATCTTCATCGCTTCAAAAGCATAGCTCGTCGCCTGTAAGTTTTTAGTAGAATAACTGGATGAATTAATGTATCAATGTTGATGAGGAACAGATTTTACATTATTAATCGCTATTGAAATTCATTTTGTTAATAAATATTGACACCAACATTGAGTTTTTTATTAGACTGGTGTACTGCTACTTACCTCAGACCTTTCACCTTTTGCAATGAGATCCTTAACAATGTGAAGAAGTTGATAACCAACATGGCGATCGGCCTTCGGAAAGCATCTGAAACATAGTATCCATGATCAATCGATTACTTCCTTTAAAAGCATCCATATGAATCAAAATGGTGATGATTATAAATACCTTGTGGAAAATGAGACTACCAAAAGTTGGGTTTTACGGGAAACCCTAAAGCATGGTGAAAGAA
>MQTX01000064.1:693784-740076 GCA_009735665.1 Angiostrongylus cantonensis | reverse complement strand
TATATATATAAAAGAGCTGTCCTTGTTGAGCGATGCAAGGTTGGTATCAGATGTTGATGTTCCAGCGACCTCGCCTTCTTTGGAGCCGTATTTTTGCGTGTTGTCCACATGGGGTGACGAGACTCGTTCGAGTTTCCGAAACGTTATGCAGCGAACCACGGCGACAGTAACAACAACAGTTGATGCCAACCTCGCGTTGGCTCAAGAAGGGCAGTTGGTAAGAATATGTATAAATATACCGCTTATTTATGCCGAGGTTTATAGGAAATCGGTCTTTTGAGTTATTTCAAGACTTTTAGAGGATTACTAATTACAGTTTGTAGTTCTCGTAGATCTGTTTGTGCATGGATCCCATGTTCTTCTCCAGCGACCCGTACACATGAAACAGGGCGATGCGAAGCCGACACACGTAGACGTTGCTCGGATGGAGCAGATCTTCTGCCTTTGTTAGCAGATCACGCAGCTGCAAATGAACAACACATTCAGGTATTTCACAGTGAAGTTTGATAAACGCCAATCCAATACCAGTGGCTGCCCATCACAAAAATATTGTAGTAATTCTACTAAGTAAATAGTTTATCACACAATAGTACTTGAGAGAATCATATTCTACAGAGTTGGCTAGTTTTATCGAGATACCAGCCGTTTTGCCTGCAGCGTTCAGAAATGACCAGAAAGCAACTAGTTCTAGAATGTTTGCAGACGAAACCGCCAGCAATTATTCGTCCCCAAAATGTTGGGAAAGTTTGGTATAGCGATCAGAAAAATACCATCGTCCTTCTCTTCTCAGAGTTTTTCCAACGATTATTTTCTACAACGACAATTCGGAAATGCGGCGATTAAGTCGATGATTCTTGGCTGTCCTGTCTGCCTGCAGAAAAGCCGCTCAGTTCCTCTGCTCGGTAATGGATACTAACTGCTTCAAAGTGTCTTACTAGTATTTCGTTCAACTTTCTTTGGAATAGCAGACATTTGAGCTTGATATGAAGCTTGATACTCTGCGCTTGTTTTTCGAATTCATCTAAGTTTCAATCGGTGCGGTGCAAGTGATCGGTTTTAAAAATTATAGATATAATGCAGATAGATACTTGACAAATGTACTTAATAGTAGTCCCCCAAGAGTGTGTGCAGCGCATGGTCGGAGGCGCCCTGCAGTACACATGGCAAACTGGTACCAGACTCGTCTGGGAGGATAAAAGCACTGGCTCGATGCATCGGCAGGCCACCGCGAGTCATTGTAAAGCCCAGATGTGCATTCAATCACCTCCAACGATACTCAGTAAAGTCGAATGCATGGCGCATCCCTCAGGAATTGATCAGCGACGGGAGCTCGATCCATTATTAGTAACAATTTAATATGAATTTAGTAAAGGAGAAATATGGATGGTTTAAAAGGCTTATGTAAACTCTATTGTAACACAAACACTATAATGTTGAAAAAGGTATGAATAAGCACACAAAAGTGGTGATTTTTAAAGATAGTAGTCTTCGCGCTAAATATTGGCCAGCTAATTATTCTGCCAATTGACATTATTATAAATTACAAAGTGTAAAATGAAGATAAAAGCCAGCAGCAGCACAGTCGTCCGTTTTCTCTTGCTTTTAACATCTCTAAAAATAATCTTTGAAAACTCAATGGATACGTGGAACACATGAGCTGAGTGAATGGGTCAACTGACCAGCTCTTACCGTCTCGGCTGGGCAGGACGGATCGAACGAGGCCGGTAGGCTCCTCATCAGCTCCTGGGCTTTGCGAACCACATTTTCGTCAGTCACCTGGCCACATCTTTCACACTCTATGCAACTGGACTCAGCCGTTTCAGTCGTGATCTATAAGATGAAATACGAACGATCTATAGCACGTATTAATTCAGTGGAGTTGATTTCTCTGATATTATGGTAGGACTAAGCACAAAGTGTCATTACGGCACGAACAGTAGAATACAAAGGGTCGTTGGCAGTCACATTACTTCACAAATGTGATGGTCGTTGCTTTTAGAAAGGCACATATATTAATGAGCCAGTTATTAAGAATACTTGCCCAATTCATCCTTCAAAAATGGTTAAACTGAAACTAAACCACACTGCTTACGCTATTCAACCTTCTTGTATAAGATGAAATATGAACAACTTGCGAGCGAACGTACCAACGGCTCTTCGCATCCGGCAGTGGAGCACCGGATCGCCGTCAGCGCGTCGTCCGCCGGATCGGTGCAGCGGCAGCACTCGCAGTCGAAGTACCACTTGGCCTGAAGCAGACTTCGTACTCCCTCCCATCTTCACCATCACATGGCCAAATGGTCAGCAAAAGCAACAATGTAGATGAATAAATTTCTTTCGAAAGCAATCTTCAATAATGGTACTAATATGTTCTTCCTAAAGCTGCTACATCAGTATCCGCAGAAGTTAATTAGATTTAACGCTGGTCCTAATGGCAAACTAATCAGGAATCACATGCGATATATACATATATGTACATATCTATTCATCACTGCGTAAAAAATCAGGACAACTCGCCTTCTTCGCTGTTTTTTTTAACATCCATATTGTTTTTTTGAGTAAATTTTAGGTTTGTGTTGATTTAAATCGTTGTCGAGTTCAAAATGCCTAATATTTTATTATATTTTATTTGCTTTATTTTATGATATTTTACTTAGGATGGATAGCATAGTGGTAGTGATACCGATCACTGCGAGCACGGTGCTAGTTCGATTCCGCACCAGGCTCACCATGCCTCTCACCCTCTGAGGTTGGAAATTGGTACCGGACTTGTCCGGAAGGATATCACTTTTTGCAATCCAATTCAAGACGCTGCAGTCTCGCTATCGCAGGACTCCCATGAGAATCGACTCGACCAGCATCCCAATGCATTCAAAGTGTAATGAAAACCCTCAAACAGAAGCCGAAGCCGCACGTAAAGGTTGGAAGACCGTAGTGGATGGTGGATGTGAGGAAACGAATGCGAAAAGTGCTGGAATCCGCACAGTAGATGTTAGAAACTGATCGTATAAAATGAAATAAAGATTAAAATCTTAACCGTTTTATTTATTGCTTACTCTTTTCAATAAAGGATAAGGATAAAGCTCTCGGCGTTGATCAATCTCTGAGGGATGCGCCATGCATTTGACTTCACTTAGTACCGTTGGAGGTGATTAAATGCAAATCTGGCCTTTACAATGACTCGCGATGGCCTACCGATGTATCGAGCCAGTGCTGCTATCCTTCCAGACAAGTCTGGTACCAATTTGCCGATCCCGGAGGGATGGAAGGCTTGGTGGGCCATGGGCGCGCAAATCGATTCCACGTGCGTGTCGCAGTGGCACCTCCAACCACTGCGCCACACGCGCCTGTTGAACTCTTTTCAGTAGCAGGGTATATTGCGAAATATAACTTCAATTATGCTGAGATATTTGCAAAACTCCAGACCGCAGGTGTCTGTGGTGAGGAACGAACGCGCTATTGTCCTTTCCTGGGAGTAAGTTCGCTTTTTCCTGAGTTCCTGAGTTTCGCTACCATTGAAAAAGTAGGCAGTAAATAAAACGGTTGAAATTGTGATTACAACTAAGGCCTCCGCTTAAATGGGTTCACTGCCGATTTGGGCTCCCCAGGTCAATCAAGCTGACGGGTGATTGCTGATGTCAGAGATCGATAGAACTAGCTGAGAGAAAGGCGAAACAAAGGATCCGCATGGTGTGGTGGTGAACGCGTTACTCCCGGGAAAGGAAAATAGCGCGTTCGTTGCCCGCAGCAGACACCTGCGGTCCTGAGTTTTGCAAATATCTCAGCATCAATGAAGTTGAAGATTAAAAATTATTTTATTCGCTGCCCATTATTCTTCCATGTATAATGTGAAATACAACCACAATGATGCTGAGAAATTTGCAAAGCTCTGCGCACCAGACCAGCTTGGAACCCGCGATTACCCTTTTTGCCATGAAAAAAATAGCAGCAAACAAAAATTTGAACTGTGTGATTTCGACTGCAGTCTCAGCTTAACTGGGTTCGATGCCGATTTGTGCTCCCCAGATCATTCCTGTTGACAGCTGATTACTGATAGCACTGTTAGGGTTTTAAAAAAAACTGGCCAGGAGAAAAGCATGGACTTTGGTAGCGCAGTGGGCAACACATGGGCACTCGAGAAAGGTAATCGTGGGTCTGAAGTTCAACTAGAGTTCCAAACTTTGCAAATATCTAAGCATCATTGTGATTGTTTAGTTTAGTTCACAGAATAGCAAGGATGTTGAAGGCTTATTGTTTCAGTGGATGAGAAATGCACAAAGAGCGCTTCAAATCGACTATAAGGCTATCATCTTCACCGTTTTTTAGTGTAGTATGCAGTTGATAATTTGGACGACTTCTTCTGCCTTTAAATAATCAAATGAAATTCTTCTCAACCTTTTTTATTTACTGCGTATTCTTTCTAACGGTAGGATATGTTGCGAAATATAGGTTCTATAATGCTGAGATAATATAATAACGAAATTTTTTTGTCGACGAGTATTTGGGCCTATTTCTGATATTCAGAGCCCGATCAGTGGCCATATATGTTTTTATCCCTCTCACTCTTTCTAATTTGTGTGTCTTCGTCTACTCTTGGTAGCTCACCTTCAAGTCCTTTCGTCGAACGTATTTGCTTCGGCCAACATCCACATATGCAATGAAGGATTTCGTCACATCTGCCGCGTCCACACCAGGCACCAACGGTCGAAGACAAGCTCTAAACGACCACCGAATTTTGTAAAAAAAAAATAAAATCAGTCAAAAAACTGTAATGGACAGCAAATAGAAATGTTAACTTCGTGATTTCAGCTATATCCTCAGCTTAACTCGGTTCAATGCTGATTTAGGCTCCCCAGATCAATCCCGTTCACAGATGATTGCTGATGGCACGGGTAGATAGAAAACTAGCTAAGAGACAACGAAGGACCCGCATGGTGTGGTAGTGAACGCGTTAGCCCCCAGAAAGGGTATTAGCGCGTTCGTTCCCTACCGCAGACACCTGAGGTCCCGAGTTTTGCAAATATCTCACCATTATTATAGATGTGTTTCACATAATCCCCTGCAGTGAAGAATTGTAATAGGCAACAAACGAAAACGTTAACATTGTGCCTTGTTATAAGCATCACGCGTGACCGTGCCCCGTACTCCAAGTTGACTTTTTTAACGGAGCAGTGCACATTGCTCACCCATGCTAAACTCTGCCTAGTTGATCTTCACCAAGAATAAAATTGAGTAGAAGATTCATGGAAAACAGTGAAACGCCTAAATAAGTTGTTTCCTATACTGTTGAAATCCTACTTACTTGGATACTTGTATGGCCCGTCTTCACTAGTTGCGTGGGTCGCAGCATAATCTCCATTTTTTTTCGGAGTTTTGTTGGTTTAGCCATTGTGTTTCCCTGGAGTGCCGACGTCAATTTGACCAAAGTCTGCCCCAGGTCGCCATCACCAAAGGGATTCGCCGCCCTTGTCCATCAAATGGAGATTTGCAAACATGCTACTAATTTGATACCATGACGGTGACGACCTTGGTTTACTCTTAGCTAGGCTTCCTGATAGAAACGCTGGACTCCTTCTTAGATTAGGAGACCCTGCCGGAGTGATGAATGACCTGCTGTACATCGCAGCTCGACACCTAGGAACACCTCCCAGCCACGACAATGCGGTAAACCGTTGGGCGGACTGCTGAAATCTATCAGGAAGCTGAGATATTTGCAAAACTCCGGATCGCAGATGTCGGCGGTTGGGAACAGATTCAGCTTAATTGGATTCGCTGCTGAGGGTAAAATGGTGTCATTTCTTGCTGACGACAATTTGTGTCAGTCGACCATCAGCCGAAAGACGGGGTAGGTACGGTGAAAAGCATAAAAGATAAAGCTTTCGACGTTGATCAGCATGGATAGCACAATGGTAGTGATGCCGGCAATCACGGGCATGGTGCTGGCTCGATCCTCTTCTCGGCCCACCAAATCTATCATCTCCTAGGACCCGTAAATTCGTACCTGATTTAGGAAATTTCTCTATCAGATAGAGAATTCTCCATCTACCTACCAAACATATTCTATAAGTCGATAGAGTCTGCATTTGCCACAATGCCCACGTGCTTGCCCCACATCAACATCCCAATCTTGCCATAGGACACGCCACTAGACACAGTGTCTCGTCGCCATTAATCACACCACCAGGCATGCTATTGGGCAGATCTCATTGCTTGGGGACTACACCCCGCGATCCAAGTCTTGACCCTACGACCAACGTCACTCGCTTGGATTTAGCCACGCCCACTAGCACAGTTCGGCTTCAGACGACGCCTTAGAGAACGCCTTTGACATTCCATCATCATTTCCCTCCCGCTTAATCTTTCTTCACAAACTCATTTGTTTAGGTTGTAACGATATTAACCATATATTAACCATAATCCTTAGTTTCTGCATTGCTAATACATTAATGTCATCGTCGATTCTCATGTAATTACGTTGTGTTGTTAACATAAGTTAAATACTTTCATTGCTCACAGGTACTTTACAAGAAATTCTTCACTCTCGTCCACTCCCGCGAACGCTCTTCATACTCCTGCTCTGTGTGCCGTTACATTGGTGCATACACTATTGCTAATTATGCATTTTTCCTCCAAGGTATTTGCTAGGTAAGAAACCTACTGAACCACCTCACTTGTAATTATTGGACATACGTCATAAATTTCATTGCACTGTTGTGTAAATAGCATGTATATTCGTACAAAGGTTAAATTACCCAAGTTTGAGGTACATTGGAAAAATTCTCCGCTCTCATCCAATCCCACGAACGCCCTTCATACTCTTGCGCTGCGTGCCGCTAAATTGGTGCATTGACCAAGTCGACTCGAACTCAAAGGGACAGGTGGCAACAGATTCAAACTCGAAGGAGCAAGAAACACTCAGCGAAACAAGCCGAACCTCAACAACACGGGAAGCCACCATCCATCGTTACATTATCTCTCAAGAAGAAAAACAATGGCAACTATCCTGTCCGCTCGCCAAGGACTATTAACAAAGACAGTCAACCGCCTCGTATCCACCTTAAATAGCTGTCAAAATGAAATAGAAACGCCAATAAACTTTCCATCCGGACAAACTAGCAAGATCGAGTACATTACTGGACGGCAAAAGTAGAACAGTCCAAATCGGCCATTGAACACGATCGAAACAACGTCCAAACCGCGCGGAATGCTTATACCATAATGACAGACCAACTCCAGCAAAACCCCAATACTCAAGCAAAAGAGGGGCGCATTGTGGAAACCCTTTACTCGATAGTTGTTTAACTGCAACAAAAAAGGAACTTTATCGATACTCGGGTCTTGCAGCAACTACTGTTAGAAAAATTCACAGAGGAGATTCAACGGCATGCTCGGCAAAAAAGACGACAGAGAGCAGAAGATACAAAAACATGCGAACTGCTGAGGGATGTCAAAGACTACATAAAGAAGGAACTCGAACTACGGGACCAGGAGCAAGAGAGACCCACGTTAAGAACGGAACACATAAATCAGCAAGAAAGCACGTTCAAAAGTACACAATATGCATGCTTATACTGCAACAAAGTAGGGTACCTACGAAACGATTGTGCGAAGATAAGGACTCAACAAGAAAGAGTACAAATTATTAAAATTCGTAATCTCTGCTATAATTACGGTTCATCATTGCATCAGCTTCCCGACTGCAAAGCAGGCCTGTGCCGAAATTGCAATCAGCACGAACACCACACTTCCATTTGTAGGTATCAGCACCTACCAAACGAACGCAAGCCGAAGAAGCGAGGAGGAAATACTACAAGCGACAAAACAAAGGCACCTACGAAATTACCAAATACCATTCCAAGGGAAAAGAAGTACAGTTCGTCATAAATCAATACAGTAATTTCTCATGAGACGCGGCCTGAGGATGCCGTCGTTCTTCATACTAGGAGAGAACACCCACCCAACAGTCAAATTTTAGAAGGACAGGCAGACGTATTCAATCTTAACAAGGCGAGACAAGAACTATCGGAGGTCATCCTCGATACAGAATCTGTCCGTTCGTTCATTACTAATGCGCTAACCAATCGCCTTCAACTACGAGATAGTGATTCCATCGAATTAACCATCCACACATTCGGTGACCCGAAACCAATTACAAAGACATGCGGAGTCACAACGTTGAAATTGAAGGATGCCTTTGGATCAAAGCACGATGTTACGGCAGCTAGAATCGATAATATTACACAGCCTCTAGAACGCCTCAATCTAAACGGGAAGGACACGAAATTTCTCGAGAATCATAGAATTAAGCTCTCGATCAATCTTGACACCTTATGTCCACAAATCCTTCTCGGATGCTCAGATTCACTCATCATACTCGATGGTGGGTTAACTCCAACAAGAACATTGCCATCAGGATTGAAATTAATCCCATCCAAATTCGGATATCTCGTGACAGAGACGTTCCACAACCGAATCGATACATCGAGAGAGACTGCGTCTCTCATGACGAATGCCACATAGGCAGGTCAGCACATAACTGAACAGGAGTCATGGGAAAGATATTAGTCATTAAAATCATCAGGAATCCATGAATACACAGGACTAAGCGTACAAGAACGACGGCAACAAAACGACAATATCTGGAGAGAGTTCCAGAAAACAATAGAAGAACGAGAAGACGGCTATTATGTCCGCCTCCACTGGGAAAATGATGCAGGCACATTACCAGATTAGATAAGCATCGCAATAAAACGATTGTGGGCGACAATAGCGAAGCTAAAGCATGGTCCAAATGTGTTCTAAAGTTGTCATAAAGCCATGAAGCAACAACTGGATCAAAACATCATTGAAGAAGCTGACGAATCAATGCCAACAAAAGGAGTGATAATACATTACCTTCTACACAAAGCAGTCCTCACTCTAGACAAAGAAACTACAAAGTTGAGAACTGTTTACGATGCATCTGCTCACCTCATGAAGGCCCCCCTCATTAAACGATGTCCTTCATCAAGGTCCACTATTTCTACCACAAATGTACGACATTTTACTTCGGTTTCCCATCGGAAATGTCGCAATGATTGGCGACGTAGAAAAGGCTTTCCTACAAATACAGTTGCATGAAATAGACAGAGACGCTACACGATTTCTATGTATCCGAGTTATCTCACAACCTCTGAAGCCAAGGGATATAGCCGTGTACAGATTTACACGAGTTACATTTGCACTCAATTGTTCACCATTCCTTTTAATAGTAACAATTAAGCACCATTTAAATAACTGTCAACATGACCCTAAATTCGTCAAACACCTCATCAATAACACTGTGGATAACGAGGTTTTAATTGCCGCCTCAATACAAGAAGCAGTGTCGACATACAAGGAAGCAAAGCAGATATTCAATAATTTGAAAATGAATTTACGTGAATTTCTTTCAAATGACAAGGCTTTCTACAGCAATTTCCTCAGAAGAACCGAGCATCAAACAGTCTACAAAAGGTCTTAGGAATACCATAGCGTTTCACGGAAGATAAATTCCTTATCTCTTGCAGATATTCATATCCACAAAATTGAAACTGATTAAACGCGCAACAGCCGAACAGGTAGTTGCTATCTATGACCCTATGGAGTGGCTCACGCCATTCACATTAAGAGGAAAGCATTTTCTTCAAAATCTCTGGAACTTCGACTATACGTGGGACAGTCCTCTGTCAAAGGACCATAAAGATCAATGGAAAAAGATAATTAATGATTTTAATGGAGTTTGTAACCTTCATTCCACGGAAAGTAGCCCAGATCGGAGTTTCTTCCAGGCTGATTCGTTAGGTAGATAGAGAATTCTCTATCTGATAGAGGAATTTTCTATATCCCTCAAATCTATTCAAGAACGCTCTAGCCCGGCTTCCTCAGGACTGCAGTGAAAATAAACTCGATGAGCACTCTATGACATTCAAGATGAAATGGAAATCCTCAAGCAGCGGCAGAATCCACGCGTAAAGTAGAAAGAACTTCGTGGATTATGAATGCGAGAAAAGGAATCGAATGTGAAAACTGCTAGGATCCGCTCGGTATGTGTGAAAACGGTCCTTATGAAATAAAATAAAAATACATAAAATGAATTGGAAACCTGAAGCCATCAAACACCATTGTACACGTCGGTCGACAAGAGTGGTTATATTTGGAGATGCCTGAAGTTCACAGTATTTCACAGCATTATGCAATGTTGGTAACCTTATCTAAAAATATATTCTTAAAAATAACGAAAAATTATGAGAAACTATTTATAGGAAGGAAGGTCTTCAAACCGAGGTCAAGAGCCATGCCGATCTCTGTCCCGGCGTTCGTGTGAATACTATGCGAATTGATTGACGCCTTACAAAATATGTCGAAGAACTCCTCCTGAAGTGAGAATTACATTTATATTTTTTCAACTAACTTTTCTGTTGGAATAGTCACCACCGACATGCTCCTTACTTTTTCGATCATTTCTTCTTTGCGGAAAATTTCCATTTTCTTGTGGATTTTTTCAAAATGCGCCATCTTAGCGCTGTCAGCCCTGAAATGTGGCAAACTGACAATTGGGGTCAGTGAGTATGTTAGTGTACCTTCCCACTTTTCATTGATTCAGAGCTTTTTCCTTTCTTTTTATTTACTGTAAACTGCGAAATTGACGGCTAATGGCTCAAGCCAAATTCTAGTTCAAAGTAACTACCGCAGGAAGAATTTAATACTGGAATGCCTACTACTAAACGTTCTTTACACCACGCCCCAACCTAGTAAGGCGCTGGTTCGATTCGGCCCGGCCTCACTAAGCCTCTCAACTCTTCAGGGTCGAGAAATTGACTCCAGACTCGCTTTGAACACGATAACTCCCTCTCGTTTATGTCGAGACGCTCTCACACGGATATCTCAGAATTTCAAAAAGAGTCTATCCGATAAGCGTCTAATGATATTTGTGATGAATACGAAAAAATTCTCAATCAGCACCTGAAACTGCACCTGAAGACGTTCCATTAAATTCTTGGAAGACGGATGCGAGGAAACAGCGAACAACACGCAAGTAAATATACTTGCGTTATTAGTAGACTTCGCCAAGATTGTGTCAATCTTTCGTCTCATTCACAGGTATTGCTTCCTGTAGGCAATGTCAGCTCAAAGAAAGAGAAGAACATTTTTCCCCCATTTTTTTCTTCTAAGATCTTCTTGAAGGAGTGTGGTCACAAATCCAGTGATTTTCCCGTTCTGATCATAATCATGACATTCAGGCGGATACAATCACTAGCAGCTCGTATACCTCGGCTATCGTTTAGATACACCAGATGAACCTGGCTTTCGACATATTCGCATAACCAGTAGTAATCCTGCTAGTTGATTGATGATGTGGATTAAGGATCGCTGTAGTCTTTAAAAAAAGCAAGGTTGCGAGTTCCGATTAACAATGGTTTATCGTGAAAGCCAAAGAGTCACCCAGCACGGTAATCTGTTGATACTTCTGAGAGCCATTCTTGTGCAATGCACGTGTTAATGAAGAAATAATACGATAGATCCTAAGACTAGATATGGCAACAGTACGTGAACAAAAAGAACAGGAGAAATGCTGAAACTCACACTTCATTGAAGGTGAGTGATCGTAGTAGACAGGAACGGTATGTAATGCCCTAAGGTGTAGGTCTAAGGACGGGGTTTGATGTGTGACGGAACGCTCGCCGTTTGGGAAAGTATTGACTTCCGTTTGTTTTTAGCCTCAACACGCCTTTCCTTTCCTTCTGCTCACCTCTAAGTTGTGCACTGTGTTGACTATACGACAAGTGTGCGGATGGAGCCTTAAGAGATTTTCGTCCTGTTAATCGTGAGTACGATAACGGGAGTAAATGTGTCTCTCTTTAACATTTTTTTCAAACATCTTTTTCTTTAAGTGAAACTGAACACTAGCCTTTCTGCAGACGATGGCAAAGTCGGCCAGTATTTGTTTGACTTTGATATTATTGAATCTTAGAGAAACGATTTTATCAGCATAGCAAAGGAGGTACGATTCACCGGCTATCCACTTTCACTCAACTTTTTCTAGCTAAAGTATAGATGAGTGCCTTGGGAAAAATGGTATTATCTTTCTAAATTCTGACAATGAAGATGCCGTACAACATGCAAGAAATCGTCCTAACTGAGTAGGGACGCATAGGGTGTGAAGCCTTCGCTGATCTCGTCTAAGCAGAAACGAAGGATTTCTTCTAATCAATGAAAATAGCATATGGAAGGACTTTGTATTCTCGTGACACCTCAGTGAGTTTCGTTGTCTCGTGAGTTCAATCCACAATAGTGGATCACTTCCGAAATCCAGTTTGTTTACATGGCCGCGTTATGTCTAACGTCCCGTTAACCCTGGAAAGTAAAATCCCGGTGCTCTGGAGGTCTCCTTGTTCACCAACACGTTCGTTCAGCTTTTCGGACATCTAGGTACCTTCTCTTTTGATACATAAAACGTGAAAAAACGGGCAAATGAGTTGATTAGGACATGTTGTATGTTCTTTAGGTACTGAACTTTGGTCCTTGCGCCACGGAGAGCTCTGGTACTTTTCGTGAACAATACAAATAGCATATTTCACTTCAGAAGAAAGAACTGGTCGGAACGGTATATCCATTTACCTGAAATCATTTTGATGCAAAGTGACGTGTGTAGTCGATCGGAGTCGATGTGCCAAATTGTATTATAGACTCTGCCCAATCTTTTCAGCTTTAGTATCTTCATCCCACCTTCCCCTTGAGATTTTCTTTAACCACTTCTAGGCTACTTGGACGCAAGTTGGCGATTTCTTGCCACTCATCCGGCTGCGCTAACACATCATCTTCAGTTTCAGGGATACGCTTCTCTTCGTATCCTTGAAACTCAAAGCATCTCTAGCGCAATAGTGAATCAGTAGTATTGTTCACCATCTGTCGATTATTTATCGATTAAGGACAGATCAAAGAAACAAGGAAATCTCACGTACTATTCCGTTTCTCGTTTCCTGAAACTTGTGCCTTCTTCATCTTTCTATGAGAAAATGGATATCGCTAGATGAAGGAAATTTTTTGGAATACTGTCTGCAGCGAGTTGACGGTGACACATTAAATTACCATGAATAGTCTCGACCATAATGCTAAACTCAGGTAGCTTTTCACTGTTCGCCCACGTCCAGTTCACAAAAAATCTTGATATGAAATTCCACTGTAGTTTTTGTGATGCCAAACATCGCGTTGAAGCATGATGACCCTGTAGAAGTTAAGGGTACGATCCAGGTACGTAACTGCTCAAAGGAATCGACATTCGTAGTCTTTCCCTGTTGGCAAGAAAATATCGATGAGTATTTTGCATGAAACTGCTATGAGAGATGGGTATATATTCACGGCTAGCTTAGTGGGTTTCACCATAAATTCACAAGGTAACTTGAATCATCGCTGTGGAACTATGGATACAATTTGACGAACTTTAAGAACTTTAAACGTAAAAATTTTGGAACGAGAATTGGTGAAAGGAAAATTCATCACAAGCGCATATAGTGTAGTGACTAGAGGTGCCCTGAAAAAAAGGACACACTAGGCGGCTCAGGCCAGCCTCTGAGCATGCCAAGCGAAGTCCTCCATCCCTTCGCGGTCAGCAGTTTGGCACCAGACTCGTCTAAGAGCATAGCACTGCTGACACGGCATATCGGTAGGCCTACGCAAGCACTTAATAGGCTAAATATGCACTCAGTAGCCTCTATAATACTACTCTGTGAGTGGAGTAGAATGCGCGGCGTCTCCCTCCATGGTTAATCAACGCCGAACGCCTTGTCCTTTATTAGTTATCGATGGATTTCAACATACTGAAGGGGAATGGGCAAACCGTATATCATCTTTATGATCCATTAGTGATGAGAACTTGCGGTCTCGTTCCCAGCCGTATTGATCGCCGTTCAGCGTTAGAAACACAATACGATCGATAATTTTCGATAAGAACAGCACTTCGGTGAGTGGTAGATTGGGAAACACCTGTAAAAGTCAAGGCGTTTCTCCATAAATAGTGCAGAATAGGAATTATACAAAAATAAACTCGTCAATAATTCTGTTGAATATGCTTGGTCATATCCACCATACATTCATGCATTCCATCACCTTTTCTTCCTCTCTTTTTTAATTCATTCTTCTTCTCCTCTCTCTTCTTCTATCCTCATCCTATTCTATCACTAATTTTCAGTGGATTTTCTTTATGGGCATCTAACCACCCTCTAACACACGATTTCAATAATTCACTGATTTCTGCTGCCTATGGGCTTATCTCCAGTTGAATTGGTATAAGTTCCAATCGTCATAAATGGGAATAGATTTCTTTCTTCGCACTATAAAACGTTTTAATATTCAGCCATCTCTCACAAATTATCTATTTCAACAAATTTTTTTGGGCGAACCAAGCTCTTGGTTCGGGATTTGGCCACCGGACTTGTCCAAGAAGGGTTCCCTCCGATCCAAAAAGGCTGTAATAATGACATAGAAAGACTACAATAGAATTATGTTGCGATTGTGGAAACAATCGATTCGATTAGGATCCAGCAACATTTAGAAGACCGAAAATACTCATGCCGTAACCGAAACCACGCGGGAATCCGAAGGACGTCGTGAACGACGAGTGCAAGGTACGGAATTGAATAAAGGAATTCTCAGGATTCGCACAATATTTGGGGTCAATCCATGCGAAGAAAAACAGAATTAAAGTGACCGATTTTGCCAATTTGGTTTATTCAGGAAATAACGTCGCTTTTCAAGCGCTTGTAGCCCGCCAATGTCCATATTTCGGTTCTTAGCGGGCGTTGTTGATCATCGCTACCATCGAACTCTTTAGCGACGTCATACAGTTGTTTTCTTCGATTAGACGAAAATTTTGAAGTCTCTCTGAACATACCTTGAAGGTCTCCGTTAAGTCCGTTGAAAGCTCAGATCACTGCGGCTAGATTACTTCATTTATTTCTCAGGACGATGTAGGGAGTAGTAAATCAATGCTTTTCTATTCACTAAAGTCAATTAGCTGGGACCATATTAATTCAAGAATTCTTCCGCTTTTCAGTGATCTCTAGTTCCGTCAAAATAACCGTCAAAAAAGAAGTAATCGTTTTAACAAACGATTTAGGATAAAGCTTTCGGTGTTCATTAATCCATAAGGGATGCGCCTTGCATTCGACTTCATCGAGCATTGTTAGAGGTGATTGAATGTATATCTGGTATTCACAATAACTCAAGGTGGCCTACTGATATATCAAGCCACTGCTGCTATCCTCCCAGGCAATTCTGGTAACAATTCACCTACGCCGAAGAAATGGTAACCTTACTCGACCGACGTGTGGTCGTACAAAGGGCTTGCTTATGTATATAGAATTACTTCTCTGCCACTGCGCTACTTAAATGCCACGTGGTTCACTACGTGGTTGCAATTTAGGTTCATGAAATTCACACTGTTATGGTTATGAATACATTTGACTGAATAGAATTCACGGCAAAATGATGCTTTCTAAAGACTGGAAAACTGCCGATATGCTAACCTTCATGGCATGAACTCTGTGCTGAAAATGTATCAGCTCATCAAAAGCACAGTAATCTAATGATAATTCGGAAGACTGACGGGAAGTTTAAGTGGAAACTTTAAAACGTCTTTTTTTCCTCTTAATAAGGATAAAGGATAAAGCTTTCGGCGTTGACCAATACTATAGGGATGCTCCATGCGTTCGACTTCACTAACCATCGTTTGGAGGTGATTGATTGCATTGGCCTTTACAATGACTTGCGACCTACCGATATATCGAGCCAGTGCTGCTATCTTCCCAGACCAGTCTGGTGCCAATTTACAGACTCCGGATGGATGGAGGGCTTGGTGGGCCTGGGGCGCGGGAATCGATCCCACGTATAATACTGGGCCCATTCGACCACTGCGTCACACGCCCCCATTTCTTCTTAATATAAGATGTAATTCTTCATTATTCGCCTAATAATAAATCATTCTTGATGACATAATTATCAATAGCGATATGAAAATAAAAATAATATGATTAAGAAATGAATGCTAGATAGAAATAGTGCTAAAGTGAAGTACCGCCTTCAGACGTCGACACTCTGGTCGATGTGTCTTCCATGCCAGACGCTGGCAGTCCTTGCTGCAGTAGCGCACAAAGTCGCACCTGTACTGTCAACATTATGTCTCTAGAGCTCTCTAGCACTAAGCTAATATCAAAAATAGTTACAGTAAGAACAAGATCGTGAGCAAACATTCATTACTTTATAGAAAAACAGAGTTTAAAGCCGGTCTTTGCCGAAAGACTCTTCGCCGTTCTATCTGATTTTCGACGAGGTCGTGAGTGATTTATTATTTGTTTTCATTATCAGAACGCTTCAAAAAGGCAAAAAAATATATTGTAAGTGCTGAGTCAAAATTGATTAGTTGTGGACGTGTTCGATTGGTGCATTGCACTCACGCGGCGCACTTGCCGAGTGGCTCCTTCTTGACCGCCGAACGCAAGCAGTGCGAGCAGAAGCTCTCCGTCCGTGGATTCAACAACTGGTAGGCGAACGGATGCTCGAACATCTGAAACAGCGAATCATCCACTCTCACATGTCTACCACAACCACCACTATTTTTGAACGGTGACAAGCATTTTCGCCCAACGACGCACTGATGAAACAGCGTCTGAAAACCGAACAGTAGAAAAAAATTAGTAGGAAAGCCTAAAAGACCTCGTGGCCAGTAGCACAGCGTAACGTACCGCGCTCTTCGTGAAAATAAAAGATGCTTGCGAGGACATCTAAAAAACACGCCGAGCATTTACATGCTCATTCTTGTCGATAATAACAACAGTGTAATTGCTGCTTTTGTTAACGTATTTACCTTGATGCGGTACGTATGGTGTAGTGGTTCCCTAAAATTGACCAGTGGTTAATTGTTCGATCACACGTCCAGGGTTCACCAAGCCTCCCATTCCTCCGGTGACAACAAATTGTTCCTAGACTTATCTGGGAGGATAGTAACACTGACTTAATGGAGAAGACAACCCCCGATAGACATTGCAGAAGCCAAATACATATGCAGTTACGCCTGCGGTGCTACGAATGGAATCGAATGCATGGTACAGTAATAACAGGTCGATCAACGAAGAACGCTTTCTCGTCTTTACCTAGTTTCGTGGTTTAAATTGAAAAGCATTAGCAAAGGTTGAAGGTCTGGGAAACCAGAACCAAATTCATTATGGCTAACTTCTTGACATCCAACCGAAGGAAACAAGCAGTGCATCCTAACTTTTTTTCCTCACCAATTCGCTCTCGTTAGCGACACAAACTGAGTGGAAATCACAAATTCCAAAACATTTTGTTAAACATGCTTTTCATCCTACTTCGTGCTTGTTTTTTTCCTTCAGCTTGTTTCGCTGCATTTGTAATTTGATGGAATGCGCATAAGATACTTACCAAAGTTCTGCCGTAGGCTGATGGAATCTTATCATCTTCCGGCTCATTTGAAGCAGTGGATGGAGGCATCTAAAACCGTTTTAAAGAAAGAAAAGAACCTGCTAGCATATTTTTTCGTACGATCTTATAAACTGATCTTGTTGAGCCGATGTGCGGTTGGTAGAGGTCTTCATATTCGCAATGAGTACATCAACTATTTATGCCAAGGTTTCTAGAAAGTCCGACTTCTGAGTTATTAAGAGTGAACCCGTTAGTAGTAAATGAAATCAATAATAATGCAATCAAAGAAATTCATAACACTGATACGTTAGTGACTGAAATCCGTTGAGCATTTAGAAAACCCATCTGTCACGATGACGAACACCATGGTTTACATGCACAAGCCCACCACCACTCTGCTCAGCCAGCAGAAAGAAGTGGAGTGCGAAATCTCCATGAAACAATCAATTGATTGCCCAGGCTTGCTCATTAGATTTCTTTATCTATTAATTGGATATCCTTGGTGTAATGATTAGTTCCAAAGTAAATAAACGATAACACTTGGAAAAATTCGTTTTGAGAAAAAAACTGCTCTGTTCAAACATAACTTCTGAAGTTTTTCGTTGTAAATGAAATTTTCCAAAAATCGTTGAAAGGCTTGTCAGTCATTCTGAAATTTTTGATTGGCGTTTAGCTAGAAAGGTACAGAAGGAGATCTGGATGAAATAAGGGGTCTTAGATGGGGAACATGTGAGAAGAACAACTAGGAAAATGCGTCGGGAGGACGCTTGTG
This sequence comes from Angiostrongylus cantonensis, assembly GCA_009735665.1. Lineage (NCBI taxonomy): Eukaryota > Metazoa > Nematoda > Chromadorea > Rhabditida > Metastrongylidae > Angiostrongylus > Angiostrongylus cantonensis. The sequence continues at coordinate 721,847 of MQTX01000064.1, read as the reverse complement.
TGAACAGATCCGGCTTTAAACAAATATTACACTCTGTCCAGACATCACAAACGACCAGCCATTGCATAGATACCAATATTCTAACTGAATTCAGTTCATGTAAGCGTCTTGTTCCTATTACGCTGTTGATTTGCCCTATATTTAAAATCTACTTAGTACTTTGCTTCAAATAAAGAAAAAAAAGTCATACTTCATGCCCTCATCCCTGTGCTTTCCACCCTATCCCGTGACATTCTTTATTGAAGTTCTTCCAAACACGGAGAGCTATTGTCTCCCGTAAAGGTCAGATTTATCAAAGAAAATTTTTTTTAGTCATTGAAGAAGGTTTAACAACACTGAAACTGAGAAACGAAAAATGGCACTATAAGCTGATCTCAACTGCCATATCGATGAGCGTCTTGTACTTCTATTTTCCATCTTCTCTTCTCCACTTTTTTTTTTTCCATTGCATAGATACCAATATTCTAACTGAATTCAGTTCATGTAAGCGTCTTGTTCCTATTACGCTGTTGATTTGCCCTATATTTAAAATCTACTTAGTACTTTGCTTCAAATAAAGAAAAAAAAGTCATACTTCATGCCCTCATCCCTGTGCTTTCCACCCTATCCCGTGACATTCTTTATTGAAGCTCTTCCAAACACGGAGAGCTATTGTATCCCGTAAAGGTCAGATTTATCAAAGAAAATTTTTTTAAGTCATTGAAGAAGGTTTAACAACACTGAAACTGAGAAACGAAAAATGGCACTATAAGCTGATCTCAACTGCCATATCGATGAGCGTCTTGTACTTCTATTTTCCATCTTCTCTTCTCCACTTTTTTTTTTTGAAATGCTAGAAGATATAAAAGTTACTAGTCATCATTAGGCGAATTCATCTATAGAGTACTTCTCTAAGACTTTCAATCGCTCATTAGTCGAGTTTGTCGGTATTCCAAGTTCTTTCACTTCGCACTGATTCAGAAGAAGTACAGAAAAAAAATTACTAGCCGACTAGCGACAGCCTGGCTCAATACTCATTCGGGACACTCAAAAAGACTGTACTTAAGAATCTTTTCTTTATTAGTCTTATTAAATTAACCACTTTTTCCAAACAAATTCGTTATTTTGACCGAATTTCACTTTTATGTGTAGCAAACACGCAAGACCAGCAGTGACTATAGGTGGACTTGTTTCAGGTAAAAACCGTAGATAAGTGTTCAGTACAACTTCGTCTTGACCACAGAACTTTCAACAGCTAAAGGTGCCCATCATTACACTATACTGCCTTGATTGACGTTTACCCTTGTGTAGATGAGTGAATCAAGGCCTACACTTTTCCAGTTTTCATCTCTGTGAGATGTCTGCGTAAGTGGAAACTTACCCACTCGCTCGTTGTGATGTTATTTAGCTTCATTTACAACTATAGCGAACCACTAAGAGTTCTTAATACATCGGTATTCTATCATAACAAATGGCAGAATCATTTAGTTTTCTACTAAGTTTAATTTTGTCCAATCGTGCAGCTCAGGGCTTCAGACACCACAGAAAACATCTGAGAACCACCTGTTATTTTGGTAGAGAGGACAAGTAGACATCGTACTTTTACTGTTGTGATTAGTTACAGCTTGAAACGAAAACAATTATCCAGTACATACTATACGTATTTTCACTAGGTAATCGTTTTTGAGCGCCATGAGACTCATCCAAGCCAATATTCAAAAGAAATTTCTCTCACAAAACACTTTGATGATGGTCTCCGGACACCGATTATTAGGGAGTCAGTCACGCAAAGTGTCAATGAGTTCGTGTCGGGACCTAACACGACACAGATGATCATTCTGACGATTATGTCTTTCAAGAATCGGAACCATTGACGCCGTAAGCCTCAATTACACTGCACTGCTTGCCATTATACTTGATGCCGACGACACGCCATCTGCCGAACATCAGCTAATTTCATGTTTCCTAAAATGTTAACGACTTGTTTAACGAACTTCAGTGTGAGTGGCTTTTATAAGTTTTACGCATAGCTTGTAATTAGGATATGTTTTTGTTGCAGAAGTATTATTATTATGCTGAGAATGCTGAGGGAGAGGAGAGACGAAGGACGCGCAACATGAGATGGAGAAGGCGTTAACCCCCGGAAAGGTTGATAGCGTGTTCGTTCGTCACTGCAGGCACCAGCGGTCCGGAGTTTTGCAAATAACTCAGCATCATTATGGTTATATTTCACATAATACTCCGCCATTAAAAAAGAGTAGGCAGTAAACAAAAAGTGACGACGTTATGATCTATATCACAGTTGCAGCTTAACTGGTTTAATGCCTATTTGTGCCCGCCAGATCAATCCCGTTAACGGGTGATTGCTGATAGAACCTATGGCTCGATAACACTGCCGAGAGAAAAGTGAAATGAAGGGCTCACATGGTATGGTGGTGAACGCATCACTTTTGTGAAGGGTAATAACGTGTTCGGTCCCCGCCGTAGACATCAGCGCTCCGGAGTTTTACAAATATTTCAGTACCATTATGGTTATATTATTATTATTATATTGGATTTTTCAATGTCTCTTTTTATATTTAAGAAGAACTGCAACAACAGTTCTGCACAGCATGACATAAATAATGTTAGTTTGGAAAGCTAGTATTCCTTCATGATAAATTCAGCAAACCTTTGTGTTAAGAAAAAACTGAACCTTTAAACGCTTTCAATCCCTTGACTTATTAACATGCGTCGAAATTGCTTCAATGCTTCGTCCCTCTGTAACTTTTATGGTTCTCACCACATTAATAATTCAGGATTGTCAGTTGATTTTGATTTGGGTTAGGCGTCCAATGTAAATATTCAGTTCCTTATTGGAAACAAATCACACGCGAACGATGGCATTTCTATCAGAAGTGCTTAGGGTATCAGATCACCGACTTTTTGCTAAGAGCTAGAGGTCATGTCGGCCACGGTATTCCCTTGACTATGACTCCTATAGAGGTGACGTCATCGTGAAAGACTTAAGAGGCAAACCGTTGACATTTGGACGCTTATAGAGTAGGACGTCTAAACCTTCAGATATGGGAGAATATCAAAAAGCTCAATGATTCTGACGGCGGAAATGATTGCAATAGTGGCGGCGATCCGGGATAGGCAATGGCATGAGTCCGGTGCAGTATCCGCACATAACAAGGTCACACCTGCCGGGTGCCGATCCAGAGCCGAATCTTATAGAAAGCCACAACACTAATGTCATTAAAATGTGTCAAGTGCATGTTGGTGTCATGCGAAGTCAGGGCTGTCAAAAAGTCGAAGTTTTAAGGAAGGGAAAAAAAGAGAGAGAGAGAGAAAAAGGAAGAGGGAACAAGAGAGGGTGAGCGAGGGAATGTGAATGAATGAATGAACGATGTTATATGAATAGGCATGTCTGGACCAATGTGTGAACCGTAAAACAAGCGATGGAATGTGCGGATAATTAGATAAGATTGACCAAATGGATGTGCAAACAATTGGGTCATCAATGAACCAGTAAGCGCTCAAGGAGGCTCCAGACAAACTTTCAAGTTGAAGAGCTTGTAATTACCAACAATGCGATCCACATTTTATTTCAATATCAAGTAAATCCCTACAGTAATAGATAGTATGCCTTCCTCTAGGAACTCGAATCCTTCTTCTTTTCGTGCCTTGAAATTTTGATTTTCTGAACGTCAAAAGAATCATATACGCGATGGCCCGATCCTTTCTTGGCATTTCTTTCTTTTTTGAACAAAAATCCACGTAATGATTAGGAAGTCCCTCTGACACTTGAGAAAGAGTTCATCCTAAAAAAAAACTTTCATTCAGGTATAGAAGTTTAAGCTTAAAAGTTTAGAGAACAAGTTTAACAGCGTCACTCAGGAGTATCTCAGATCTTTCAATTTTCACTTATTTTTGCTGTCCTATAAGGTTTTCTAACCCTTGCAGAGTCTTTGGGTGTACATGCATAAAAGAAAAAGAGGAAAATTAGCTAGAATCGTTGCTTCGATGAAGAAGCACGTTTAATTTCCCAAGGCGAAAAGAAACTGGCTAATTTTATATCTTGTAGAGTATCAAAGTACTTTCCACCTACGTTGTAGGCGATGACTTCCTTTAACACTTGACTTTGATTTCTCTTCTTTACTTTCTTTCTTCTTTTTTCTTTAATCTCTATTCATTCTGTTTACGCCGTTCTTCATTCCTCTTTCATTCACTACGTCAGCTTCTGTGAAACCTAACCCTTACAGCAAAATGCTTCTTAATTCATCGTTGTTGATGGCATCCGCCACCAAGGGGGTAGAGAAGTAATTACTGAAAACACTTCTCTCGTTATCTAGTGCCTCTTCAGCTGTGAGTTCCCACATCGCCCACTCCCATACTGATTCAGTTTCTCCTCCACGTATAACTTCACAACTTGATTACGGTAGATGTGTGATATAGTGCATTTAACAATAGCTGTAAGGGATGGAAGTTGCACACTTCTTGTTTGCTTTTTTTCTTTGTGGTTTCTTTTTATTGCGGTACATTTAACGGAGAACGTTCCCCTGAACAATTCCGAGTTGTCAGTCACGAGGCTACGTATCATCTTCCCAGACTGCGCATGGTATTTTAAGCGATGAGCAAAGGCGAATACATATTTGCATTGAGAAGCGGTTGGGCTCGACAGATAAGCCCTCGAACTTTGCGGCGCCAAAGTGGCTTATGTTCCCTTTATACACGCTAGCACATTCGTGCATAAATGTGTGGACCTGCTTTCGTGTATACGCATATGTCTTATCTTTCATGTCGATTCCCCCATAAGCAAAGAATAAAGTGGTAGATTTGTACAACGTGGTTCGAGTTTTCTTCTGAGGAATAAGGCGGCACCACTACCAAGAAAATCTGACAGTCTGCCCGATAGCTATACCTAACTCTTCCAAAGCCTTAACTCGGCTAATATACGCCACAACAACACTCTCATCAAAATCAGCTTAAATAAAGCGATTGTACAAAATGGTATTGCTGGTGAACTCATGTTGAGCAGAACCCGATCAAGACTGTGGTAGCCGACGATGATAATACGCCTCAAGAGTACATTTCAATTGACCTTACTCCACCTGAAATTTGCTCACACGATGATTCTGCGTCAACATTTTTTTGGACGTTCTGGCATACTAGTAACAGTTGGCTTGTTCTGTGTTATTATGGTACACTATTTTGTTTTTTCATAGTTCACCAAGTTTGCATTACTTTTTCTCATAAATCTTTACTCTAGAGAGCTATCCTTTCAAAGGTTTGTAGTCACATCATGGTTGAAAGACGATCATTAGATGTTCAGGTGCAGAAATTGGTCCAAGTCCACCCTTCATATGGGTGTTCCAAGCAAAAAGCAAACTAAATACATCTCTATGCCCGGCTAAAAGTAGATCATAGATCAATATCAGAAGTTAGCACAATTGCAGTACCAAACTAATCGAGAAGTAGCCGATCCAATTCCGATGCACAAGGGCTGGGATTACCTCCGATGACCTGGCAGTGCCCTACTATGGCTGCCCTGGGACTGCGCGAAAGGAAAATCTTTCCCAGCAGGCAAATTAGCACTCAAATAAAAATTGTTCTGTCTGTTGCCAAGGATTATCGAAGATCTTCTTGAAAATGTACAATGGGTCCGATTTGGTCTGAAGATTAAAAAATGATAGAAAATTCCGTACTATTCATTTCGAAACATCGGCAACGCTTGATTGTTGCAACGGTATCTCGCAGTGAATGCGTGCTTTCTCGGTAGAACCTGCACTTCCGGAGAAAGGATACGGTAGTTCGGAGACCGTATTGCTTGCTTATTGCGAACTTGAGTGGAAGCAGAGCGAGATAGATGACTTTCATCAAACACTTGTGTTCGGCCTCGTCCTGCACACTCCACTAGTGTCATGCTATTTGCTCATGCACTCACCTCCAATACCCGCATCCGCTGCTTCGCCACCAAAAGTTAAATTACATGTTATCAAATTTCAAACGATTGGCAATACTGGCGACATATTGCCGTAGGCAACGGGCAGCTGCTCCAAATTCAACAGCAGAGGCGAAAAGCTGTAACAAATTCTGAAAGCCGTTCGATTTTGATTGTGCTACATTCTAAATAGCTCACTTCCAGAGGATCTCCCTTCGTAGGGCTATTTATTTTGTTTTTATTTACACTTCTCCAAAAAAAGATATCGTTGTAGAGTCAAATTTCACACAGATATATGCGAAATGAACAGTTTTTACTCGCTTTATACTTTGCGAAAATCATTACCACACTCAGCTGAGAACTGAAATCCACTTAACAACTGCTGTCGATTTGAAATAGGCAAACAGTGATCGTAAAATCGTTCAAGGGATGGACGGAACGACATAAAGCAAATATGTTAAAAGAAGCTAAGCATTGTTTGAAATAAAAAGGCTTCTAGAATAGTGTACAACACTAGAATCGATCTCAGCATCATACATAAGGATAGAAGAAATTCGCTTACATCAGCGACGATCGAACAACTACCGTTACCGGCAAGGAATTCCCTTGTTCCACACGTAGGCGATACCGTATTCGAGACTGGGAAAGTCTCACTAGCGACTTCGAACCACTCCATCATCATTGACTGACATCTCAGCGGAGAAATGAAGATGTCTCTCCATCCCGATTTAGCTATCATCAAAAACAACTCTCTCTGAGAGCGTCCGAGAGGATTTGAAAAGCGGATATTTCAATATTCGAACCTTTTTTTTTACTTTGAACGCAATAGAGTGTGGTATGCGACAATCCATCAAAAATCTTACATAAAATTCCACTTACTTGCATGCTCATCGTTTCAACGAAGTCGACTATGAAGGATTCCCTGGCATTGCAAACTGCTGTGAAGCATTCTTAAGGGACTATTAAAACAATACTGGGAAAACGATATCTGATAGAAGACATCACAACATAGCGATGTCGTGCTTACAATATAAAAAAGTGGTGATAAATGATCTATTAAAAGGAGTATCTAGGATAAATAACCAAGGCAAAAGAAGAAGTGAATGAAGGCGAGGACTCACACATAGCTTTTCCTAAGCCATAGGAACAACGATCGTCAGCAGCCCCCTATTCCGCTCTTTCCAGTGGCTTCATTAAACTGAGCTAAACTTGTGTTATTCGAACTACTGGAGTGACCATAAGACAGAGGTGTGTTTGTCTTTCCGGGCTTCTGTAGAATTTGTTGGTATCCTTCTTTCCACACTACAAGCGCACACACCTTCTCTCCTTTCCTGTGTTAGAACTCTTATGCAATTTCCTCAATTCTCCTTTTAATCCTTATTCCACTCTTTATCTGGCCACAATTCTCCTTTATAGATCAAGAATTGAGCCGTACATATCTGCCAATACACGTTTTTGCCTCTTTCTGTTGACGGCTGTACAATTACGCTCCTTTTTTCGGCGGCGTCTACCCATATGGATCGCCTCAGCAAAGTTTCAGCTTTTCTCATAAGCAAAAAGAGGAAGAAAATGGATCATGCATCAAGACCGTGTCATCAATGAGCACATAAACCATCAAGTGTAAGTTGTCCATTAGTGTGGACGTGCAGTGCTCGGCGATGGTTGGCCGGCAAAGTGCACACGACGACGCCACTCAGTAAGGAACACCGTCGTATTCGTTCGCTTTTCCTTCACAAAGAACAGCTGCAGGAGAGTGTGGACGACCAGATTGAACACCTGAATCAGAGACACTCAAATGACGTCCCATGTCTGGGTCGTGTTCTGATCGGTCACAACGCTGTCGCATCCACGGCTTACGACTGTCTTCAATTGATTCACGACGATGACTCCTGCTCGATGTATGTAGTCGAGCTCAGACGCACTCTTATACATGAGGTTGACAATGATGTGCTGAAATCTTCCACATTCCCCATCGTGTGGTCCAGTTCAACGTCGCTCTTCAGTCGAACAAAGAAAACTTTTTTTGCTGTCTTAATTTTTTCTCATTGCCAGTACTTTGTTACCACCTCATGTCTTTTTATATTAAGGCTTAGTGTTTTCAGCAGATACTCATTAGCTGGACACACACATCGAGCCACCTAAAAAGCCTTTTTTTATTTAAAAATTTCGCAGAAACGAACAAATACTTCGTTCAACGGGTGCCCATAAAAGCCAGAGCACATCGTATCTATTACCTCTATGACCTTGTGGTGTTTTTTGTGGCAATTGTGGCTCACACATCCTTTTCGGAAACAAAACACCCCCTCCATATACTATAGAAATCACTAATAAATTCGGTGTTTGAAAACGGTACCATAAAAATGGTAAACGTAGCGGGACCATAAAAATTGAGAACCTATTTCCTTAAAGGTATAAGTGAAGATATCTGCAAAGCTCACTCTCCCTTTGCACAGTTTAATGGGAAAATTGAGAAAGAAAAAAAACTGGACGATTGGACCTTTGGGGAGCCCCATCTCTGAAGAAGATAGAGTAGGAAAACGTAAGTTAAATCTTTATAATAAAATTAATAGAAACACAGAGAGCAAATAAAAAATTCAGGGCAATAGGAAAAACAGTTCGAACACGTAACATCGACTAAGCATGTGAAAATGGACTGCACAACCGAGATAAGAGAAAAACGATGCGTGCTAAGTGGAGATATCTGCGTTGACAAACGGATTCAGGCTATCAGGCTATATTCTTAGCGATTCTCTAAAATTGAAAACTGATGCGGAAAATAGATGTGTGATATGTTGCAAATACTATCGATAATTCGTTGAGCGTCTTAATTCAGCAGAGATCAGAGATAGAGCGCACCAACAGGAAGGACAGAAGCAGCGAACACACAAGACGACGGCCGCGCTGCTAGCCTCGGCCCTCGACTACTGTACATTTCCTGGATCACGACCATCGTTGTCTAATTGCAACGGCACAACTTTATCTCGAGATCCGGCCATTTCTTCATGTACAATAGCCAAGAGTCTGGCTACAGTAGCATTGGGAAAAATTTTCCTTCGATGTCGAGTGATTGGGAATTAAATGAGCGAGACCTTTTTCAATTGATTTCGGACAGCACGTCTCGATCGGAGACAGTCGTATCACCTACCGATACAGCCTTTACGGTAGGGATTGAAATACCCCGCCAAAGCTACCATGCCCAATAAAAGTTGCCTGAAGTACTGAAATCCAACTAAACACACTTTGGCTGCAAATTTTTTATTAAAAAAACTCGATTCTACGCTCTCCGAAAAACATGCACGAAGTGCTGTAGTGGTGATCCCTGTGCTAGCTCGTTCTCCGGAAAAGAGTCGGTCAGAGGCGACGATAACATGGACTCGCAGAGGTTGGGCAGATGGCTTGGCAGGTGGCCAGCTACTTTGCATACCGCGCCTATTCGTTTTTCCGCGTCCGCGCGCTCCACTGCGGGCCACGCTGCCTCGTCGCGACGCCGTCCGCGCCCTCGGCCGGTGGCGCGCTCTCTCCGCTACAGCAAACTTGGCCCCATTGCGCGGCAATATGGTAGCATCTGCTTGTGCGACGTGCGCGCGTGTGTGTGCACGGAAGGCGGACGCCTAATTCGATTGTTCATAATTACAAGCGAACTGAGATTGTATGCATCACATCTGCGTACTGCCACAACCAACTTATACTGCACACATGAACGAAGGAAAGAAAGGACTCGAAACGGCCACCGCTGGCAACCACAGCGCACCGATCGCGGATTACGGTAGTTGCGGAAATCCGCAATTACAGCACAGTATCGAGACGATAAGTGAACAATTGCACTGAACACAAATGTAGTGTATATTCTTAGGAGAGATCTGATGTGATTTGCAGAACAATTCTTCTATTTGTTTCAGCCGAACACTTTTAAACAGGTTTGCATTATATCTACGCCGAGAATCAGGACGTTTAAGAGCAAGTTTGAAAAGCGTGACAAACTGAAGGCATGATGAGATCTTAGACAAACGCGCCCTTTGGTACTTGAAGTTGAGCCAAAAATAGTTGAGCCAACATTTGCTGATTGAACATCGATGGCGGATATGGTAACACAGGTTGTTTTGGCGGCATCAGTGCCTCGGGCAGTAACAATGACTCCGTGGTCGTGGCGGTTGTGGTCGGCGGGGGTAACGGAGGATCGATGGGACCGACTGGATGAGCAGTCGGTGTCGTCGAAGACGTGACTGGAACGGCAGCTGCAGGAGCCGGAGACCCAGCCTTCTCCGCTGGCGACGGCGGCTCGGTTGCAGCTCGAGCCGCAGCGGCCGACGCTGTCAGCTGCACCAGCGCGTCCATCATTGTCCTGAAATTATGACTGCTTCAATCTATACTAAAAATACTGTCATAAGTAGACAATTTCGCTCCTAATTATCTGCGGTTTGAGAAGGAAAGTATTTTTCTTCATAATAAAATATGGAGGATTTTTTGCTTTTTCAAGACAGTCAATGAAGAAAAGGTCTTTTTCCTGTAATAATATGTATCTCATGAAACGAAGAAAGAGGAGAAGAGTCAGACAGACAGGCAGACAAACAGACAGGACAGAGAAGGAGAGCGGGAAAAACAGAACCCTGGTTTTAAAAAGAATGTCGGAAGGATAAAGCAGCGAATAATTTATGTTTGCACCTTCGTATAAAATGACTGCCAAAGATCCCCATCTAGTGAGTTTTTACTAAATGTTGCAGACATCAGCCACACAGTAAATAGGTAACGTGTACAAAACAATGAACAAAAAATGCTCAGAGATCCATCAGCTGTTCGAAACTCAACAACAATCACTCAAAACCAACGTCCTATGGCAGGAGAAGAACGACAACGGTAGTAGTCATTCACAAAATATTTCCTCGAATCTTCCACTTACGATAACATTTTTCTCTTCTCTCCAAATATAACATTACCAACTACAAATTTTTAAATACTTATTTAAGACTCACTGTGGCATCAATGGCAGAGCAGGAAGCTGTTGTTGCTCAAAGTTTCGTAGCGTCAGGTCCAGTGGAGAATCTTCTTGAGCATGCGGGCTTCGTATCCGAGATGGAGGTGCCTATAAAGCAATTTTTTCAAAGCATTTACAAGACAAGCGTTAATAAGAAAAACCAAAGACGATAAGAGACGAGTCAGCCTTGGCATCGGATTCACACAAACCAAAATTGTTTAGATGAATGAGAGCTGTGTCGTTGCGACTAAGCGCTGTGTTTCAAGTTAGCTAATCAAAAGAACGCTCATTAGTACCTTGTAGACCTTAGCTCTCTTTATGCTTGTTTCTCAGAGCTTGACCTATGTCAGCTTCAATAAACTTAGCTTATTCAATACAGTTAATTATGGGGTTCTTAGACAACTCTATGCAGCAAAGCGTGATTACAAAGACACTTTTCTATTCAGAATACGTTTCTTAATATTCTTGCATAATTTAAAAATCAATAGAGTCTAACTGAGCGTTCTGTTTTATACGGCTTCTCGCCATAAATATGTTATACATAACGGTAGTTAAATAGAATACAAACCGTCCTGCCAGTTGCTCCAATACATAATCATCAACGATACGTTTCATTCAAGTGTCTTGGATATTAGATACCTAACGTGAATCTCCAAATTCCCCCTAAATCACCAAGAAAAAGATTGTCAGTTCTTCACCTTAACGCCCTTACGGCTCAGCTTCTGTTTATAGGCGATCGGACAACCGGACAGACTTCTATGCGATGTGCGGTTACTGTTCACATGACCTTTGCCGGTACATCCGGGTGTCGTACACCGAAGTACGGTGTCCTGTTGAAGAGCGAGCACTGCAACCAATCATATCATTTAACGTGATTGTTTTTTTAAACTTCCCATCAAATTTTAGTGATTCTGTGTACTATATATAAGTAATATTAGTAATCTTCCAAACCGTCAGGTCCAGTGGAGAATCTTCTTGAGCATGCGGGCTTCGTATCCGAGATGGAGGTGCCTATAAAGCAATTTTTTCAAAGCATTTACAAGACAAGCGTTAATAAGAAAAACCAAAGACGATAAGAGACGAGTCAGCCTTGGCATCGGATTCACACAAACCAAAATTGTTTAGATGAATGAGAGCTGTGTCGTTGCGACTAAGCGCTGTGTTTCAAGTTAGCTAATCAAAAGAACGCTCATTAGTACCTTGTAGACCTTAGCTCTCTTTATGCTTGTTTCTCAGAGCTTGACCTATGTCAGCTTCAATAAACTTAGCTTATTCAATACAGTTAATTATGGGGTTCTTAGACAACTCTATGCAGCAAAGCGTGATTACAAAGACACTTTTCTATTCAGAATACGTTTCTTAATATTCTTGCATAATTTAAAAATCAATAGAGTCTAACTGAGCGTTCTGTTTTATACGGCTTCTCGCCATAAATATGTTATACATAAGTAGTTTTAAATAGAATACAAACCGTCCTGCCAGTTGCTCCAATACATAATCATCAACGATACGTTTCATTCAAGTGTCTTGGATATTAGATACCTAACGTGAATCTCCAAATTCCCCCTAAATCACCAAGAAAAAGATTGTCAGTTCTTCACCTTAACGCCCTTACGGCTCAGCTTCTGTTTATAGGCGATCGGACAACCGGACAGACTTCTATGCGATGTGCGGTTACTGTTCACATGACCTTTGCCGGTACATCCGGGTGTCGTACACCGAAGTACGGTGTCCTGTTGAAGAGCGAGCACTGCAACCAATCATATCATTTAACGTGATTGTTTTTTTAAACTTCCCATCAAATTTTAGTGATTCTGTGTACTATATATAAGTAATATTAGTAATCTTCCAAACGATTATCACCTCATCGTGGCTGGAAAGTGTTCCTGGATGTTGGACCTCGATGTACAGCAGGGTCCCATCCCCTAGTAGGGTCTCCCAATCTGAGGAGTCCGGTGTTTCCATCAGGAATCCCAGCTAAGAGTAAACCAATACCAGAATCCACCACCGTCCTGGTATCAAAGTTGCATGGTGACAAATCTCCCTCTGATCCACAAGGGCGGCAACTGCCTGTGGTGGTGAAGACTTGGGGCATACTTTGGCCATGTTGACCTTGAGATTCCAGAGAACCACAATTGCTTAACCAGCAAATCTCCAAAAAATTGAGATTATGCTGGAGGCCGCACAGCCAGTGAGGACGGGCTATTCAAATACCAAGTAAGTCCATTAGTAATATTCGATATTTGTGCCAATATGTGATTTCTGGGAGTTCAAGAGGGTAGAAAATTTACCCCATATGACATCTGAAGAGTCACCAGTTACTTTTTCGAAGAATTCTCCACTCTTATATAGCAAATATGAATTACTCACATAGTCCATTTCTCAATCAAGTTTTTTCTTTCTTGATTAGTACAGAGATTTTACCAACAAGTCAACATGTCGAAGTTTTGTTTAATATTTCCTTTTTTACGACGTTCATGGTCTGATTCAATACCTGCACATGATTTTCTTTAAACTTTACCGCAATTCGAATTCTCGAATTCGAGGAGATCTCTTCGAAACTCGATTAGGGCCGAGTGAGGTTCCGCAATATGGACTCACCAAACTGAGACCGCTGTTGCAATTACTGTAAAGCGGTGGTGAGTGATGTCGCTACGGACTTCCGCGAATCTCCACGCCTCCATGAAGGCGTCTCGAAATTGATACGTCCATTGTGAACAGAAAAAAAGCAGAGCGACTGAAATTGTCGCTTGGTGCAAACAAAGACGTCGGTATAATCAGTCACATTTGGAGCTCCAGCAAACCAGCCAGCCAGAGTCAATCTCGCAGCACTCAATAAATGCATGTAAGTAGACAAATGACAAATCGTCACCGGCTACCGTAGTTCACTCGTCCCTACTACATGACACCGCGGCTGAGCTGAGCGCATACTCCGGCGCCGCAGCCTCTTGGTCCACACGTAATTTGTGTGGTCATCATCATTTATGCCGATCCAGCTTAATCACTAAGTTCCAAAGTCCTAAGTGTTATGAGGCAGTTTCAAACTCAAGATACTTGGTATTATAGTGACCAATTTTCCCGGACGTGGAATTCTACCAAAGTTTTAATCTTCTTGGAATTTTGTTGGTTGGGTAAAACATTCTTTCATGGAAACTTCAAGAAATTGTGCCAAAACATTTCCATGCCGTCATTACAATCAGGTGCCCGTAGAGGTGAAACAGGAGATGGAGCACTTTGCACATTAGGTTTTCCCTAAGAGGGTGATGATTCTCGACTCACGTTTACCCTATCTGATCTTACAAATAAAAAATTCAATGTCAAGTTCTTTAAAAATGACAATTTCTTTCTATTTCGAACGGCAGTGCACAAATCAAGACAGGAAGGCACAGTGGCAATTTACACCGCACGACATTGAGAAGTGAATACTAAAAACCAGAACCTTCAATATGTCTACACTTTGAAAAAGGTGTGACCAACTAGCCTTATTGTACTGGTCCAGAGCACTTGGTGTTGTTTATAATATAGTGGAAAATAGGAAAAGGGACTAATTATATTGCGCTAATCCACTAGGACGTGTATCTTGCTGGTCCATCAAGTATTCGAATGCATGAAGATTTGGCTCTGGAGTCAAGTATGGTCCTTTTTTTAATAACCTACACGCCTCAAGTCCTAGTATCATCCTTCCATAAAGAAAAACTATACCTATTAAATCCATATATGCTAATTTCGCCACCTTTCTTCACTTTCTTTTTCCGAATGAAAACACATGGATCCACTTAATACTGAATTTCTTAAGGAGTTCGATAAATTGTTTGCAGAAAATTTACACTCTTCACTTTTACAAACATTCTAAGTACGAAAGCATGTACCAAATCTGTAGAGAATCGAAACTCATGCAGTACCGGTACTCGCCTAAAACATATCGATGAGCCAAAACTTGGGAACTCATTAAGAACTTGGTTAAAATAAAAAGTAACGGTCGCCATATAAGAACATTAGTAACCCAAAAGTGTTTCAAAGGACGTTTTCGTACACATTGCAGAAAATGTGCTCAAGTCTGATTTGGTCGTTAAATTTTCCATCATTCTCTGTTAAATAATAGTTCGTAAAAAAGATTAATGCCTTACTCTGAATCGTTGACTTATCCGGACGTCTTGGACAACCAGACAGACTTCGATGATGCGTGTAGAGTCCGGTCTGATGACCAGAACCGTCACATCCAGGAGTCGGGCACGCCAGTTTGCCTTCTGGAACAACCATTGGATCAACAACGAGTTTGAATTTTAGCGTAAAGGTATCAGCTACCTCTCCGAGTGCTCCAATTCAGACTCGGAGATGGCATAGAAGGGGTGCAGACGGATGGACTGGCGGATCCGGACGGTGGCAAAGACGCCGAGACAGGAGTTTTCGGCGGCGACTGCATTCGGAACAAAGAGCAATTGCGTGCATTTCATTAGGGATGATAAGGGCAATGCAAACGTCAACACTCACAGAGCTCTTCATCGTCGTCGCCACCTCTACCGTTTGGTCCTGCGTTGACTCTGTTGCTATGCGTCCATCAATCGACATACATAGAACCTCTGGCTCAACTTTGCTAGGAGAAATAAAGTTTTGCTCGAAATTCGCCAATCTCTGAAGAAAAACAAACCATTCGCTCGATGAATACAACTTTGAGGTATTCTTGTTTAGAAATCCACTTCTTTAGCAGTTTTTCCGACGGCAACTGTTTTTTTACTTTTTAACACGATTTAGGATTCGTTATTCGCCCAGATATAAAAATTATATTATTCTTTACCAAACTGAATGTCCCATATTTTGACACAACCAGTATATACAGAAATCCCCCGCCTCCAAGATTTTGACAAAAAATGGTTGAAACAAAAAACAGCGTTTTTTTTTACTAGGCTATAGTTATCTTTTTTCGTAGATGGCAATAAGCTGGAATTAGAGGCAAAATCTACTAAGATGAGATGAACGTATTTCTAAAAACTTGATGCATATCCATAACTGATTTTTTGTGAGAACTAGGATATCTATCCTGCAAACAGAAGTCGCAGAACAGAAGTTAGTCCTTCCGCATATAAAAAATTCAGAGAAAAAAGACCTCTTTTACCCTTATCTCTATTGACCTGAAAGTTCCATCTCATTCTTGTTATTGATGCTTATTGCAATATTACATTATAAATCCCGAATATAAAAGGTTAAACTGTTATCCATTATCTCATATCTCTATAATATCTGCTTTTCAACAGTGGTATAATCGCTTCTCGCGAATTTCTCACATCTGGAGTAGCGTTAGAAGGACATAATCTCTTACCTCGCTATTGATAATCGACTCCAGCTTCACCTCGTTTTTTTCGGTGTGGGTTTCGTCAGCATTGTGGCTTATTTCCAGCTGACTCGCTGCGGTCCCATCTTGAAGACCGTCATCGACCACACGTACGATATCCTTGGCTGCAATGTGGACATGGTACGGAAAAAATCGTACAATGTTGGACGGTGTGGCCATGAATGAGCAACGAAAAACGAGACATTGTGAGGCAATGTGGAGGACAAAGAATCACCGCGCCCATCATTGCGTCATGCCCTATTGCCGAGGGCAAATGTTCGCTGGTCCACACAACACACGACATCCAGAAAAAACGACGAGTCGTCAAGGTGGTGGTGAGTGGAGTGAACGGGGTGAGGCGGCTGTACGAGGCAAGCCGACGTTGAACGCGATCGGAAACACATCACTCATTGCAGACTGTTTTGTCGGAACACGTGGAAATTCAACTTGGTCCCGTCAAGGGAATTCGCATTACCCACTACAGGGCTTTCATCCGTTATCGACAGGGAATCTTGCGTTAAGAGTTGGAAACAAATATCGACTGAGGCACAGCTCAAGCACTGCTCACAAAAAGAGCTCTTTTTCTATCTGATATTTAGAAGCTTTCTAGCTATGCAATTTTGTGATGAAAATTTAGGTCCACTCAGAAATCAGCACGTAAAAGCATCTCAAACATTTTAAATGTTCGATAAAGACCAATTAACTTATGACAATGAAGAAGTTCCTACATCAAGAACTGGATTACGGTGGGAATCGTCAGCGTTTAGATTTCAACAAGAACTTAGAAATCGAACACCTTCCTTCCAAGTTTGATACTGACCTCAAATTTAGGCAACATTACACTCCGTTAGCTTTTATTCTCAAAACCATGAACGTCCCTATGTTCCTGAAACGTAACGAAGGTTAACCAGGGAAGATAACCATAAAAGTCGTTAGCAGCAGATCTCATGAGTTCAACTTAAAGCCGTCTGATCGTTAGCAGCAGATCTCATGAGTTCAACTTAAAGCCGTCTGATAGCGTAATTTTTGGAGATATCCTATGACGCATATCAAAGAGCTGTGATAGTTTTTCTGGTCCTCTATAGCTTCAAGAAGGCCGACAAGGCTTACAAGACCAATGAGCAGGAATTTTAAACCACGTGACCGCATAAGAAAAAAAGAAACATTGTGAGATTACTGCGCTAAAAACACTGATGCAGTCGCCGTGTGCGGCGTTACGATCAAATTACTCACATTGGACACGACATGAAAAGTGCTATTCGAGAGAATTCGGAAAAACCTTTGCAAAACAGAAAAAGTGTACATAGTCAGATTGTCAACTGAGAGTCATGAATCTAGTGGAAAAATCGAAAAGCACATAAACCGAGATGAGTAATGTGCCAAAACGACTCGACAATGAATTAAGTCATTTATGGAGACACGACACCTATGTTAGAAAACTCTGAATGGAGAGAACTAGGCCACTAGAAGGAAATGGGAATGGAAAAGCAAACGGGAAGTTGAAACATAACGAGTAGTTCAAGAAGAAATATCAACATCGCAAAAAACACTATTGACTGCAATTTGAACGACAATTCGAGGAACAATTAAACACCTACTGTCAGGTTTCCGACGACGCTTTGCCGGTGGCGCACCGTCATTTGTTGTCATTGATATAACTGACGCGGCGTCGTCAGGAGTGTCGGAACCGTCGGAATGTGTTTCCACAGTCTCAGCATCGGGTGGAGTGACGGCGTCCCGTGATGCCAGTGAGCTGAAAGGTTTATTAAATTCACGGAAGCCCCCCAAAATATAACATTGCCTATCTCCTTGAGCTTACTACAGCCTAAATTACTCTCATCGATCCAGATGTAAAATACCAGAGTAGCTTGAGAACTCACCTAACCAACGACAGCAAGAAATCCGGACCATAGTGGCCGTTATTCGTGAACACGCCAGCCATGTTCATAATACTCGTGTCGAAGAGAGTATCGTGACACACCTCAGCAGATGATTACTCCAGCAAAAGTAGCCTAAACACGAACCAACACGCTCAGTCGTCCTATAGTTGATGGCGCTGCTGCTGCTGTGGTGATGGGGTGTGTCGAAGTAGCAAATAAGGAGTGGGTGAGGCGGGGCCTACGGTTGGAAATGGGCGTGACCAGTACGACGAGCAGCTGCGTTCCCTTCATTCTACCAAAGAAGGACAAACGACGACGAGACGACGGGTGCAATCAGAACCACCCGTCAATGTATTTCTACGGATCACTTCAAATATTTGAATCTTAGCAGATGGTCTCGAGTCATACGTTCTGCTTCGAAATTTCGGATCAGGGGAAGCTACTATCTATGAAACATCATCACACTCAACAATGGTGCGAAGCCCATTTATGTAAAAACATTTACAACGACTAAGGGTTCGAGAAGAACGACTGGAAGTTAAAGAACACGTGAGTATCCAAAAACCCACTTCTATGAGTGTATGGGTGATTACAAAAAGTCAAAATGAAGAGTAGTATTCTCTTGGATAAGCAGTACAAGTATGAAGGTATGATCCTTGAAATCTAATGGAATCCCTCCAAAGAAAAAGCAAACGCAAAAAAAAAACACAACAACATTACAGATGTGGGAAGGCTCACAAAAGAAAAAACAGCCAATATTATTACAACAATCGAAACGCAACATTTGGACAATTTCCTCTAGATCAAATTCCTCAGGCATCAAACGAATCCAAGCTGAAATCGACCAGTTTCTCTGGTTTCGTTTGCCACTTGCCGAAACCTGCTTCCTCCATCTGAACAGAATGGTTTGTGAGTGAATAAAGATGAGAAGACGAAATGGGAAAAAAGTGTTATCTATAAATCGACCTACACCTACTTTCTTGTAAAGTGAATTCTTCGCCACATTGTATGCAACTGCTCTTTGCTTTGCTTCCATGTACGTGCTGCATTTCATGTCTTCAGAAGCCAGTTTTAAGAACGCCTGAAGGAATATATGATTCAATGAGGCAGTCCACGAACTAAATGGAAACTCCCAAAACTAACTTCAAAGATCGCTGCTTTACATAGACGAGAAGGCGACCCTTTAGTGGTACGACCGGATTCAGGATTTAACATCTCTACATGCTCCATATCACGAGTCCAAATATGGGAAGGCGATCTCGACAAAACAATGTTGCTCTAAAGGAGTTCCACATAAAACTTTTAAAAATTTGACAAGATGAAGTCATTTCCTTAAAATATACTTTAATCGACTCGACAATGAAAGGACGATTCTGTGCCTCTAGCCGTCCGAATAACGCGTGCATCAACGAAGCGTCAGGTACTGGAGCAGAACTGCCAAAGTAGATTGAATGCGGTAGAATTGGATGCATCAACGTCGACAGCAACGCTCCTTGCACACCTTAAAAAAGACTCGAGGTAGCAATGACCATCAATATATCAACAAGCTTAACTACCGTAGTTTAGCGGACCCGAGACGAAAGTTTTCGCGAATGAGGAGTGGGGAGAACGCGTAAGAGAAATCGCGTCTGTCTCTGAGGGCCAATTAGACGACGCGTAAAGTTTTCGGCAGTCACTTTCTCTGCCAATTGCAGCCCAGCTGCATAACTATCGTAGTCGTAATCCTTATAACAATGAAGCAGCTAACAACTAAGTAAAATTTTAAGTCAATTATATTAACCTGCTAAATGACAAAGTCTGGAATTCAACATCTAAACCACTCAACTGTAGCAAAGATGTCTACGCCCACGAGATACACATTCCAGTAATCATTCTCTTCTACACTAATTCGACAAACGAATCCACTGCCATCACGTTGGGCAATTAATTATTTACTGACTGCATGGCGCAATATGTAACAAGGGACATAATATGAACTCAAATTGTGGATATTATTTGATCAATCCGCGGTCATTTTTCGGAGATTTGCTAAAGCAAGCACCTGCACCTAGAAATTTTGGTTATTTTAATGAAACGAAAACAGTCGTGTCATAATCGTTTTATTTACATTTTTAAACACGAGTCTTCGTGTTCAGAAACATGCTTTGGAAGTCTCGAACATGGAAACGCGATGCTCCAGTAAGCTAAGCGTTCGGTTGGATAGCCATTAAACTGCCTATCACTATGTCACTCTCTTCACGCTTCTATTACTCTTCGTTACGTGAGCAGTTTTCGCCTTCATTCGCTCAATCTTAAAATGAAGAAGCGCGGATAACGCAAGAGCAGCCTTCGGTCAGCAAGTGGGAAATTGGATGGAGTAGCGAATGGAGACAGCAGTAAGCCATCTCTGGTATGCCAACCGCTTGTACGTCTGCTATTTTCTTTGACACATAACCAACATGCAAAAATTAAGAGAAACGACGACGACTCCTGCTCGAAACATCCAATCCGCATGTCATTTCCCAAATCTTATTCGCTCGTACGATATATTTGGAACAAATAGAGTGGGCGACATAACGACAGAAAATGCATTCAGAATCTTAAGAGAATGAGTGAAGAAAACAGGAAATGGACATGTTCATATTTGAATTATCTAGTTCCGTCCTTTTAACATATCCGATACACGCCCCCACATTCGTAAAAATCGAGAGCAATTGGTAAACTCCTCGAACGTCATTAGGTGATACTCAAGTACAATGGAATGTAACGATGTTTTGACTACACAACGTCTTACTCCTATTTCGTCCGCTGCCAAAGACTTGTTAAGCTCCACCTAAGCCAAACTCATTACATTCACCAACGAAACCACATAAATCACTAACAGGCCACAAACGATGCGCCTCTGCATACGCCGAGAAAAGCTCGATTATAAATGGCCGGAGGAAGTTGCCTCTTCGTCAAGAGTTTAATTAGCACTAAGATGTGCTAACATTGATATGAGACCATGCCGAGGAGAACAAACAGAAAAAGGTATATTTCATAGGGCAAGAAAAACTATTTAGTTATGCACAGAATGTAATACGAAAATAGGTGAAAATCAAAAAAGGCTCTTTCCAGGAGAATTTTTGCAGTTCTGTAAAAGAGCGGCGGTTCTGAAACATGTTATCTTAAGTTTTCCATGAGTGCTGAAGTCTTAATTATCATAAGGGACAGGAAATTCATAGCTCAAAATTTCTGATCGACAAGCTGCACTTTGCAAACCATAGTAGATGATTGTGCATTGTGCAGGCCCGCCTTCTCCACCAAAACTTCTATTGCTCAGAAGGGCTCTCTTTGAATATTCATAGGCCAATTTCAGATAGACGCCGGCGTGCTGTTTAATAGCACTTATAGCACAGTGTTCTCAATATTTTGGTGATCGTCGCAATAACTCTGCTCTTCCCCCACGGCCATAGTTCGAACAAACTCGAGTTGTTTTCCTCGCCATCAACTTCCTCTACGGTAGCTCTAGATGAGGGATGGGTACACATTGCAGAGAAAACAACGAGGATACCCGGACAACAAAGCGCATTGCCTCCAACAGTGCTAGCATGGTAATATGACCGTATGGATTCTAAATAGAAAATTTTCGCCATCAACGGAGAATAGTGCAACAAATATTATGGTTTCCTTGCCACTTTCATAACACTTAATAGCTTTTTTGAATGGATTTTCAACTTCACAAAACGATGAAAAAAGAAGCATAATAGCAGTGACTGTAGGATCCGTTGCGTAACAATTAAACACATTAAAGCCATGAGCTGCTATACTATTTATTCCCATTTCCATTACATTTTAATATTTTTATAACACTACTCTACCGTTTAATTCCACGTCCCTTTGGGACAACATATTCATGAAAAAGACTAAGGCCGCCAGTCTGACGGGAGGATTAATTTCAACAGGGCGAATGAGTTATATCAAATGATGGAAATTTTGTGGAATTTCTCAGCACTACGCAAAGTCCGTTACTACTTTAGCTCTTAATACGTCACTTCAATTAAATTTTTGACGGTCCATTTCGTTATATTCCCAACGCATTTTTCCATGCCCTTCGCATCACATTAGCCCTAACTCTAATAAACTGGCCTACTCAGAAAGCGAATTTTTGGCACCATCTGCCGAACATAATTCATCTGTGGTTAAGGCAAGATGTTCTTCCTTATATCCTGGACGGCAACGACCCGGCTTTAGGCAGGTGATTCAGACCGGACATCGTCCTAATTGCTGATTTTGTAATGCGAGTACGCATACTGAGCGCCGGCAATGTGCCAAACTCGATCGTATATACACCTGTCGTCCAAAGAGACTGAACAATCACCATAGCTTACCACCAACTCCCCCCACTAGTACCACCAACACCACGTGCACAAACCAAAATGATAGCCGAATTACCATACAAACCATGCTTTCGCTAATGTGACTCGTTCCACACCAACAGATGGGCAGTGTCCACAATTTGACTTGTGACCCGACCTCTGAACTCACAACTAGCAGCCATATGGTTAACGACTTCATTCAACCATCACAAATGCCATGAATATCGCAAAATACCTGGACAGTCAAAATTCTTAAGCAGTGAAAACGCTGATTATCATTATCTTAACCTAGTAAGTGAACTGAAGATTCAGGTTTATACCTTAGTAATAAATTAACCTTTACAATAAAGCGCTCTTGATAAATAGTAAATAGTTCTAATTCATTGGCTAAACATGTCAGAAGTTTCCGACTTGGTCGACTAATTCCATACCAAATTTCTTACTCATTTTAGGAATCATCTTTCCGAAATTAACAAGGATTGAAATTCAGGACACCATTACTTTCCAATTCAGGACACTAATGGAACAAGGGATATTCCCAAACAACATCCATATGTCTAAGAAAGCCATCCCCGAATAGACTTTAGAAGAGAATCAATTATTCCAGGAAATCAATGTAATTGATTTTGAGAAACCGAATGAAACGTAATGTACCTTCGCATCGCTCATACACACTAACTGGTTGGATCTCTGCTTGTAGCCTAACTAGGCCTCCATGATAGCATGCACGATTCATGTAAAACAACTTGGCGCTCATGCCATACTTTACCTAAAAAGTAGTAACCGGGGAAGAGACTATCTAGGGCAATCAGACCAATGCGGCGTAACGGTTGGGCGAAGATACAACAACACTGGGCGAGTATCGTCATCTTGCAAGCACCAAAATAATATGCCAACATGCCTGGTGCTCGAACTATGAGTTATACGACACACAACACCGTTCTCATGAGTTGCTGTTATTCACGAGGGCAGACAAGCGAACTGTCACCAATTATTCACATCGATAATCTCCTCAGTGATGGAGCAAACATTAAACTTGGCTCATTCAGATTCCAATTCTCAAAAGATGTGACAACTAACGGCCGTACGAGTTGCGCATAATCACCGCCACTTACATCGCTAATTAGCTAGCATCAGTGCAGCACACCCTTAGTCAATTGACAGACTCAAGACCACTTCATGAATGAGAAGAAAACGTTAACTTCAGATATGGCGTACTTATTGAACTACAAGTTTCTCAATAAGAAGTACAACTAACTATACTTTTGAAAACCTAAGCCCGCGTTTGTAAAACAATCTAGCAATTCAGATGGAAGGACTACATTTTACCTTAAATATGACCTCTTGTACATTTTCTTTGACGGAAATTTGCATCCCTCAGATTTGGAACACCAATTTTCATGTAGCAAAACTTTCTAGAAATCATAGAAGCGCATGAAGTTGCAGCATATAAGAACAACATATATGGTCCTGTAAGCACCTTACAGTTCGTAACTATAAAGCAATAAAGCATTGTGGCAGCACGTATTTCAAAAACGGCTGTAGTGATATCTTTATTAATTACATTCATGGAAACTCTCATAATATTTCACTCAAGCAAAAGCGCTCATTTTCCGCCTTTTTATTTTTACTTATTTTACAAGACCCATCATCACTTGTACTGTGTGCCGATCCAAGCACTTCTTGAAATCGATTCGTTTGACCGCATCTATCATCCTCGCAGGTCTTCGAACATGTCCGTTCGGCTGCTGGTTGAGGATTTCTTCTTAATGAATACATAGAATCATAGTCAAGTTGATTCTTCTTGCTATCTTGGAGACAGCCGACCTAGAGAACATTCCCAGGTAGACCAGCAGCATTCCCTTCTCCTCTCTGCATCATTACAAGTGATTACTAATCGAGTTAAAAATATGACAATTACACAAGAGTGCCTTCCTTCACACTCTCATTAAAAAATACCTCTATATTCTAAAAATCACAAAGGAAAAAACAATTAAATAGCTAACTTTCAATGCACATTCCCAAAAACAGTTTGAATCTTAAGCCAAAGTGTCACGGCCCATAGTAAGGTCGGATTGACGACGACCACCTGGCGCCATGTGCATTTGTGTGGAGTGCTCTATCAACTCGCTTTAGCCACCTCACTCGACTGACCTTGCCCGCACGCCGTACATGGGCGCATTAATCACACGCAACCCTACTCTACATCGTTACCGTATCGCAAAGAACGACAGTAAGCCTCAATTACAGCGCAATTTCGGTCAAACAAAGCAAGTTCAAAACGTTACCAAAATCTCCCGGATTCACATTTGATCCTAAACAACAGAGCAAGAAAGTGAGAGGAAGCAAACTGATGCATTAAACAAGTTAAGGTGAATATTTGATATATATATAGGTGAATATATACTACTAGACAGAACAAAAATGGAATACTGGTGAAAATACCTATGTTATTCCACTTGAAAATTTTATCAGCCACGCAATGCACATTGAGTACTCCACTTTGTTCAATATCTGTCATCGTTTGAACGTTATCAGGGACGGGGCACAACTGGAACTTCGGGCTGAAAAAAACCTGTAGGTGGTCCGCAAATTGGTGTAGATTTTACAATTTCTAACACCGATACTTCTTTGAAAGTAAAGCTTCATATCATTATATTTAATGGTATATGCCTTTCAACAGAACATCTAACTTCATGCTTGTACTCCCACATTTTCTTATTACATAAATTTTTATTATTTTCAAGTTATTGGAATAAAAACTGAAGAGTAGGGAACCGAGCAATTCTTTGGCACAACTGTAATAAACTTTAATGTAAGGTTGCGTGAACTTCTCACGTTACATTTGACAATGGACCTATTCAGCACAGTACAATAGTATAGTACAATGACGTTTTTGCAATTCTAGTGGAGATAACAGCCCAGAATTAAGACATTAAAGAATTACCGGCTACCACTGATACGCTTTCCTAACAAACTGGTTGCAGAACTCTCCACTTTCTTTGTGCTCGTTTTCCGCAACAAAAAAAAACATGTGTTGCTTCTTGGCAATAGCTTAAGAGCACGAAAAATGCATTCCTTATTACACCTAACATTATTCGCGATGATTCGACAGATATGAAGCATCGAAATACTTCCCTAATCAAATTAGCATCGTTTAGAAAGTTAAGATGACTTTTAGATGGTGAAGACTAACCGAACATAGATCCTCTAACAAATACGACACATGAAAATAAGAAAGAATTGCCATAACTGACAATTTTTCACACATTTCGAACACCGCTTGTACAGAAACGTCGTTAACCAACCCCTAGGTTGGTTCTAGATTAGTTCTAGAAGTACAGATTTACGTCAAGATGAAACATATGAGCTTGCGTTCTATTCAAAATAATATACATACTTTAACATACTTTATTTGGATTATCAAGATATGTAAACTGTGCACATTTCAAAGCGTTTAAAAACGATTTTACTTTACATATAACCTAAAAGCCCTCCCAACGGTCTACCGCCTCATCGTGGCTAGGAGGTGTTCCTGGGTGTTGGACCGCGATTTACAGCGGGGGGATTCGTCCCCCTCGGCAGGGTTTCCCAAACTGAGGAGTCCGGCGTTTCCATCAGGAAGCCTAGCTAAGAGCAAACCAATACCAGGATCCACCACCATCCTGGTATCAAAGTCGCATAGTGGCAAATCTTCCTGATCCACAAGGGCTGCTGCTGTCTGTCGTGGTTACGACCTAGGGCATACTTTGACCAGACTGTCCTCGGGATTCCAGGGAACCACAATGGCTTAACTAGCAAGTCTCCGAAAAATGGAGATTATGCTGAGGCCCGCACAACTAGTGAGGACGGACCATTCAAGTATCAAGTAAGTAACTATAACCCAATACTGGGTGAATAGTTAGTGCGCTACCACTTTACTAATAGAACGCGACTAGGGCTGACACCAGCCACATCTCCCACGTATAAATTCTTCTCACTCTAATGAACTAGACAAAAGTGTAGTAAATAAAAAACTTCGCAACATTGTGAAAACAGACGAACTGAAAAAGGTATAAGCAATGTAGTAGTTGCATCTTTTTTAGAGTAAAAAAATCAAGCATAGTGAAACTTGAAAGGGGACAATACTGTCGTCCCCTTTTTTCGGTAAACTTCATTAATAATTTAAAAAAAACTCTCGTTTGATTTCCTTCGATAACACAGATATCTTTGAAAATTTCCCGTAATTCGTTGGAAGTTCAGGCGGTAAGACTACTCACTTCTTCAAAGAAATTAAAACGGCCCTTCGAGGCATTTCACGAGAAAAAAAAGCAGATACTTCTTTTATGTTTGAAAACAGCAATAGTGGTTACGACCACCTGCGTTGTGCGTCTCAATTCTTAGTTTTTACCCATTGCTAAACTAAGTGATTCACGGCAGATGTTCACAATGAGTTTATTGCGATGTCATTTTCAAACTTCGACGATCATCATTGGAACTGTTGTTCTAAGTAACAACATACCGAGTGGGTAAACCACATCTTTACATGAGTAAATCTATATTAATAAACCACTGCGAGATTTCCTTAGTCTCAAGCATTAAAGGATCTCCTACATGTACACTATAACCTACTAAAGAGTAAAATCCGATAAACTCCGTTTTTCTGTGAGAAAACCATAAAATGCCACACAAGAAGTAACCGTTTTCACACAATATTTTTTCACTTGAACACAAGACAGAGGGACAAAAGATGCATCCATTATCACTTCAGTCAGCGCAGTGATCACGGTAAGCTACTACACGGTAATAACTTCCTAATTTCTCCAATTCGCAAAGTACGAAGAGCAAGAGAAATACGACACGCTACTTTAAACATTACACATGTTCAGATTTGAGCAAGTAGCAATCTTTGTGGAACGAACACCCACGGGAAACATACCGATTTTGCTCCGGAAGTGCTTGAAAGAACGCGCACCGCCAAAACGGTTATCGTCGCCTTTGGACGATTGCACAATCTCCATTCTTTCATTTCCTCCTACTTTTCTCCCGTCTTTTGCCAAACGTCAGCTGGTCAATCGAACAAACGCAATGGACACTCAAACAATTACGACCGCAAACGGGTGCGCTAGCAAGCGGCCATCACACGTGCAGACCGCAGGAAAATAAAGCGAGGGATCGAAAAATCCGTGCGGTTTTTTTGAAGGGAAAACTAGTAAATGATCATGGACTTTTTAAGCCCTAGACTTTGTCTACATTTGATTTTTTCTTGCAAACTGCAAATTACACAATCGAAAACCGTCAAAACTCTGCGACACTTTAATCTACTGTTCCAAAGCGCCACTGATATTCACGATTTCGACCATCAGAAAATCGTCAAGGAATAAAAAAAACAACACTATAAATATTTCGCACCTTTAAAACCAAAAAATCCCTATTAGCGCAGAAGAAATGTGAGAAGTGCAACTGATCCAACTGCAAACCAGGTGGAATCAACTAATTGTTTCACATCGTCTTCATTTTACACAAGATTAATTACAGCTAGTGATTGTCCTCTCGCATAATTACACCATCATTTGAGGATATCACCGTGTCCGGCCTAGGTCAGTCTGCCCCTTCATGATCGTGTGTTCTTAGTGATCATTGGGACACACTCATAAACGA